>JACEFZ010007279.1:0-29496 GCA_014155875.1 Cepaea nemoralis | reverse complement strand
ATATAGCATGATGCAACAGAACAGCAAAGATAAAAATCAGCAGCATGCACTTAC
The DNA here is from genome assembly GCA_014155875.1 of Cepaea nemoralis. NCBI lineage: Eukaryota > Metazoa > Mollusca > Gastropoda > Stylommatophora > Helicidae > Cepaea > Cepaea nemoralis. The sequence continues at coordinate 29,442 of JACEFZ010007279.1, read as the reverse complement.
AGCTTTAGTACGAGCCAGACGCTGGTGGTGATACATAAACATGCCCGTATTCTTGACAAACATGTGATAGTAGGATTTGTGCTGAAACTTCACAATGATGGTGTCTATGCTGTGAACTCGTCTGGCCAGACCTGTAGGGTAGGATCAAGAGTTGAGCGCTGTTACACTCCAGCAAGTATTTTGTCAACCACTAACTATCAGTCCACCATTAATTACCATGTGTACGATTAAGAATCAGTCCACCATTAATTATCATCTGTATCATTAACAATCAGTCCACCATCAATTACCATCTGTACCACTAACTATCAGTCCACCATTAATGGCCATCCGTACCATTAACTATCAGTCCACCATTAATGGCCATGTGTACCATTAACAATCAGTCCACCATTAATTACCATCTGTACCATTAACAATCAGTCCACCATTAATTACCATCTGCACCATTAACTATCAGTCCACCATTAATTACCATCTGCACCATTAACTATCAGTCCACCATTAATTACCATCTGCACCATTAACTATCAGTCCACCATTAATTACCATCTGTACCATTAACTATCAGTCCACCATTAATTACCATCTGCACCATTAACTATCAGTCCACCATTAATTACCATCTGTACCATTAACTATCAGTCCACCATTAATTACCATATGTACCATTAACAATCAGTCCACCATTAATTACCATCTGCACCATTTACTATCAGTCCACCATTAATTACCATCTGTACCATTAACTATTTCAATTGCGCTTGCGCTCCCACCTATGCTACACCCTTCATATGTCTTCACAAAGTCGGACTAGTTTTACTACTTTTATCGTTTCTTTACTTATTCAGTCTCTCGGTAGAGATTTGTTCGCAGCAGACGAGCATAATCTTCGGTGGGCCTATTCTCGCCGGTCGCGAGATCCGCACAGTGGAAGGATGGGGGATTTGCTTGCAAATAGACAGGCAATATCTCCTGCGGTACCTCTGGCGGGCCTCTTCCCGCTGGTCGTGGGGTCCGCTTAAAGTCAGGTGGAGAGTCTGACGATAGTGCACGCTTTACACAGGTCTGGACACTTGTGATCGACAGATGTGCGCGCCCTCATAGTCCGGGCTCGTACGAGGCCCTCACCTGTGGGACTTGGCTGAACGCCTCTAAGCCAGGTCCCTTGGGTGTCAGGGTCTGGCCACAACTCGCCACCGGCTCGTGGTGGTGAGGTCTCGGAGGATTGATGCTGAGCCGCCAGCATCTGCAGCCTACCTTGTGCCAGACGTATTGGTTACCCATTCCTCTGGAATACACAAGGTTAGGCCGAGAGAGGGGACATGTCGTTTGGGCGCCACATAATTCTCTGAAGCTTTGCCCAGGCATTGTGATGGAATATTGGCCACATTCCAACTCACACACTTTGGTCTGTCAAGACTGCAAGGTGCCACTCACCATTAACTATCAGTCCACCATTAATGGCCATGTGTACCATTAACTATCAGTCCACCATTAATTACCATCTGTACCATTAACTATCAGTCCATAATTAATTACCATCTGTACCATTAACTATCAGTCCACCCCATTAATGGCCATGTGTACCATTAACTATCAGTCTACCATTAAATACCATGTGTACCATTAACTATCAGTCCACTGAGACAGAGTGAGTTACAGTAACTACTGTTTGAGATAGAGTGAGTTACAGTAACTAATGTTTGAGACAGAGTGAGTTACAGTAACTACTGTTTGAGACAGAGTGAGTTACAGTAACTAATGTTTGAGACAGAGTGAGTTACAGTAACTAATGTTTGAGACAGAGTGAGTTACATAAACCACTGCTAGAAACAGAGTGAGTTACATAAACCACTGCTAGAAACAGAGTGAGTTACAGTAACTACTGTTTGAGACAAGAGTGAGTTACAGTAACTAATGTTTGAGACAGAGTGAGTTACAGTAACTACTGTGTGAGATACAGTAACTACTGTCTGGAACAGAGTGAGTTACAGTAATTACTGCCAGGACTGTACAGAGTGAGTTACAGAAACCACTGCCTGGAACAGAATGGGTTACAGTAACTAATGCCTGGAACAGAGTGAGTTACAGTAACTAATGCCAGGAACAGAGTGAGTTACAGTAACTACTGCCATGAACAGAGTTAGTTACAGTAACTACTGTCATGAACATAGTGAGTTACAGTAACTAATGTTTGAGACAGAGTGAGTTACAGTAACTTCTGCCAGGAACAGAGTGATGTACAGTAACCACTGCCAGGAACAGAGTGAGTTACGCTAACTACTGCCAGGAACAGAGTGAGTTACAGTAACCACTGCCAGGAACAGGGTGAGTTACAGTAACCACTGCCAGGAACAGAGTGAGTTATAGTAACTACTACCTGAAACAGATTGAACTACTGTAATTACTGCCTGGAACAGAGTGAGTTACAGTAACTACTGTGTAACCACAGTAATTAATGTTTGAGACAGAGTTGGTTACAGTAACAAGAGTGTGGAACAAAGTGAGATACATATAGTATTTAACAACTGCTTGAGACAGACGTGCTGTGATAATTTATGACTATGATGATGATGCTCAGAAAGTTTAGGAAATACAATAACAACTAACAACAATACCATGTGGCAACAAGAACTATTATACAATCAAGAACTATTATAGAAGAAGAGAAAATTACCATCAGGTGAAGATTTGATCTTTCTCCTCTTGCTCGTACTCTCTGCTCCCTTCTCATCATCTTCATCATCACCCAATCCTCCATCACTGTCAGCCCCTCCTCTTTTATCATTATCGTCATCATCATCATCACCACCTAAAGGTGTCCTATTTGATCTGGCCAATGCTGCAGCATCATCAGTGTTTTCGTCATCATAATCATCAGTGATGATGGCAGCGGCAGCCACACCACTTCTGTCAGGGTTTGCACCTTCAAAAGATTTGTGCATGCGAGTTTCTGAAGGTGACTTCTCCTTCTCTGTTTCAGAATCCTGGGCAACTTCAGATTTTCCTGTGTAATGTGGGGAAATATATGTTTTCATTACAAATTCACAGCAGGAGGGATGTTTGAGAAACATTTACAATCATAAAATCAAACAAACGTTCACTGCATATTCTACCAGCAACTAACTCTGTTTCATGTTTGATAAGATAACCACTGTCACTGTTTCATGTGTGGGCAACCTGGCAAGCTGAATAACAACATACATGCTGTGTCCAGGAGCAGTCATGGAGAAGAGGATGACAGAGAACACGGAGAATGGAAATGAAGGACAGAACGTGCTGAAATGTGTAAACATAGTGAATGTATTTGTAATATTTTTATTTGAGACGTATAAACAGACACAGAGTAAAAATAGACAAAGAAGCTTTATTGTTGTGACTCATTTCCTAAAGTGGTCAACATGACATTGTGTCACCTAGAATGAGAGAGAACCTGTCTGTGGGCTGTGGTTGTATCAGAACTGTGACTCTGTTGTCACCATCCTATGCTGTGAAGACACGTCTGTCCACACACACACCACATGGTTATGCACCGAGCACCTACAATCACGAGTCTTACAGCAAACACTGTTTGCCCATCACCGGTTAAACATTTGAAAAAAGATTATAACACAATCCACTTCTTCCCAAAATACATGACGCAGGAAGTACTGGTGGTTGTTAAAGTTCTGTGATGTGGCTTAATGAGGTCAGGATCACATCAATTGTTTACACCCACGGAGAAACCTGTGGAGTCCTCTGTATGTGCCAGGGACAACCCTGGAGTCATGACCCTCTTACTGGAAGCAGAACCCAGCCCACTGTGTCAGTAAACTAAATATAAAGCTTTATAGTTCAACAACAACAATAACAAGTTACACTCACCTTTATGGCTCTCCTCTTCATTTGTGGCATATTTCTTCTCGTGTTTTTCCCCTCCTTTTTTCTCTTTATTAGCCTTCCCTTTTCTATCCTCATCTTCTCCATCTTTGTTGTCATCATCTTCATCTTCCTCATCCTTTTCATTTTTAAGTAAGTTGTGCTGTTTCTTGAAATCTTTCCAGTAAGGATTTCTCCTCTTGTTTCTGAAAATGTAATAGCCCAAGATGTGAAGGAAACAGGCAATCTATTACAGAAAGACGAGTCTACTCTTCAAATATAGTGCTACAAGCGTAACTGATTAATTTTGTTAACATTTTACACTAAGGGGAAAAACAAATCTGAACACCGACTGACAAATGCATTTCATTTGCCTGGCTTGTATTAATAAAACAAGGTGTTAGACAGGGCAGTTTACTATCACCTGTTCTATTCATTTTGTACAGCGAAATAATGAGATCCATACAAAACATGCCAAGAATATACGTTGGTGGGCATAATATAAACAATAATATAATAATATATATGAATAATATTTTGTACACCAGTTCTATTTGAGGACACACTCAATGCAGGCATCAACAACCTCAAAGCTGACCGCTGCTTTCCTGACATATATTTAAGATGACATCAGCAGGTAGAAGAGGTACAATGAGTGACAAAACGTCACAACATGGGAACGATTTTATCTCCTAATTTTCACACTAAAGTAGAGTGAGTGTATTTCTGAAAGGGATTTCCAATATATGGAAGCTAGGTTAGGCAGCCATGTGCAGGATATGATGATTCCTTGGATGAACCCAGAATTAGAACATCATGTATCAACTCTGCATTAGTGCAGCCTCCGAGGATGGCAGGGAATGCTCACATGCTGTCTCTTCCTTCCCCTGAGGACCTAATACCATGCATAAGGCTGCTCTCAATGAGGTCAACAGGAATGGCAGCTGGTGATAGCATGGGTAGATATGACTATGTCTCATTGAGTTTGTAGATTGTCAGGACAGCTACACAACAATCTACACATTTATAGCTGCCGCTGGTCGATTTGTAGCTCATGGCATAGTGATGAAACGTCACCCAGAAGGACATGACTAAGAAGATTGGCCGTATCTGAGACAGGAGGCTGTAGACAGACACGATCACCAATGCCACATGGCTTGGACTATAAAAAGATTGACAGTACATGAGACAGAAGGCTGTGGAGACACACGTATCACCAACGTCACATGGCTTGGACTACAAGAAGATTGACAGTACATGAGACAGGAGGCTGTGGAAAGACATGATGACCAACACCACATGGCACAGACTAAGAATATTGACAGTACATGAGACAGAAGGCTGTGGAAAGACATGATGACCAACACCATATGGCACAGACTAAGAAAATTGATAGTACATGAGACAAGAGGCTGTGGAAAGACATGATGACCAACACCATATGGCATGGACTATAAGAAGATTGACAGTACATGAGACAAGAGGCTGTGGAAAGACATGATGACCAACACCATATGGCATGGACTATAAGAAGATTGACAGTACATGAGACAGGAGGCTGTGGAATGACATGATGACCAACACCATATGGCACAGACTAAGAAGATTGACAGTACATGAGACAGAAGGCTGTGGAAAGACATGATGACCAACACCATATGGCATGGACTATAAGAAGATTGACAGTACATGAGACAGAAGGCTGTGGAAAGACATGATGACCAACACCATATGGCATGGACTATAAGAAGTTTGACAGTACATGAGACAGGATGCTGTGGAAAGACATGATGACCAACACCATATGGCACGGACTATAAGAAGATTGACAGTACATGAGACAGGAGGATGTGGAAAGACATGATGACCAACACCATAAGGCTTGGACTATAAGAAGATTGACAGTACATGAGACAGGAGGCTGTGGAATGACATGATGACCAACACCATATGGCATGGACTATAAGAAGATTGACAATACATGAGACAGGAGGCTGTGGAAAGACATGATGACCAGCACCATATGGCACAGACTAAGAAAATTGACAGTACATGAGACAGAAGGCTGTGGAAAGACATGATGACCAACACTATATGGCATGGACTATAAGAAGATTGACAGTACATGAGACAGGAGGCTGTGGAAAGACATGATGACCAACACCTTATGGCACAGACTAAGAAAATTGACAGTACATGAGACAGGAGGCTGTGGAAAGACATGATGACCAACACCACATGGCACAGACTAAGAATATTGACAGTACATGAGACAGAAGGCTGTGGAAAGACATGATGACCAACACCATATGGCACAGACTAAGAAAATTGACAGTACATGAGACAGGAGGCTGTGGAAAGACATGATGACCAACACCATATGGCACAGACTAAGAAAATTGACAGTACATGAGACAAAAGGCTGTGGAAAGACATGATGACCAACACCATATCGCACAGACTAAGAAAATTGACAGTACATGAGACAAAAGGCTGTGGAAAGACATGATGACCAACACTACATGGCTTGGACTATAAGAAGAAGCTAAAAGAGCAAACAGCTTGACAGCCCTAGCTATAAAATAAAAATAAAAAAACGTGTCAAATGTTTTCAAAGGTAAACATGAAATGTGTGCAATTGATTACCTGAACAAATAAATAGGTCTGCTGTTGCCCACTTTATGCAAGAATTCCTCATTCTTCTTGGTTGTAGCAAATTCATTCAAATAAGACGACCAATTGCTGGTCTCCTTGACGGGATCATTGGATTCTAGGGGCGGGTCCAGCATGTCAATCTCCATTTGTGCTGTCAGGCTTCTCTGTAAAACACCACACACAAAGGTAACAACACTTGATAAGAATACAGTTGGCATGAGCTCTAAGGTACAGTAAGACCTGGCAGTCGAAGCCTGAGATCTGAGAAAGCCTGAAGCTCCATCAAATATGCCCATGTTTTTACTCAGAAATATGGATAGTTGAGGACATGGCTTTTCAGTCTCCTGGTTTACCTAGCCAGTCATCATGCCCACTACAGCTGCTGGATGGGGTCAGTAAATAGCCTACTCTACAGCAGCCAGCTGGCTAGCATGCTTGCCTGTCAGCCTGGTAATCATGTGTTCGAATCCCCTCTATACAGAGATGTTTTTTTTTTCAAAATGGACCAAAGCTTCCAGGTTGACCCAGCCTAAAATTGGGTACCAGGAAATATTGTGGGAAGTGGAAGTGGTTGGCATAAGACTTGATGGAAATGTTGTGAGAAGTGGAAGTGGTTGGCATGAGACGATGGAAATGTTGTGGGAAATGGAAGTGGTTGGCATGAGACTTGATTGAAATGTTGTGGGAAGTGGAAGTGGTTGGCATAAGACTTGATGGAAATGTTGTGGGAAGTGGAAGTGGTTGACATAAGACTTGATGGAAATGTTGTGGGAAGTGGAAGTGGTTGGCATGAGACTTGATGGAAATGTTGTGAGAAGTGGAAGTGGTTGGCATGAGACTTGATGGAAATGTTGTGGGAAGTGGAAGTGGTTGGCATGAGACTTGATGCAAATGTTGTGGGAAGTGGAAGTGTTGTGGGAAGTGGAAGTGGTTGGCATGAGACTTGATGCAAATGTTGTGGGAAGTGGAAGTGGTTGGCATGAGACTTGATGGAAATGTTGTGGGAAGTGGAAGTGGTTGGCATGAGACTTAATGCAAATGTTGTGGGAAGTGGAAGTGGTTGGCATGAGACTTGATGCAAATGTTGTGGGAAGTGGAAGTGTTGTGGGAAGTGGAAGTGTTGTGGGAAGTGGAAGTGTTGTGGGAAGTGGAAGTAGTTGGCATGAGACTGTACACATCATCCATCAAGTTAAGTGGAAGTGGTTGGCATGAGACTGTACACATCATCCATCAAGTTAAGTGGAAGCGGTTGGTGTGAGACCGAACACATCATCCATCAAGTTAAGTGGAAGTGGTTGGCATGAGACTGTACACATCATCCATCAAGTTAAGTGGAAGTGGTTGGCATGAGACTGAACACATCATCCATCAAGTTTTATAGTTTTAAATACTGTTTTCAACTTCATGTTGTGGGAAGTGGAAGTGTTGTGGGAAGTGGAAGTGGTTGGCATGAGACTTGATGGAAATATTGTGGGAAATGGAAGTGGTTGGCATGAAACTTGATGGAAATGTTGTGGGAAGTGGAAGTGGTTGGCATAAGACTTGATGGAAATGTTCTGGGAACTGGAAGTGGTTGGCATGAGACTTGATGGAAATGTTGTGGGAAGGGGAAGTGTTGTGGGAAGTGGAAGTGGTTGGCATAAGACTTGAAGGAAATGTTGTGGGAAATGGAAGTGGTTGGCATGAGACTTGATGGAAATGTTGTGGGAAGTGGAAGCGGTTGGCATAAGACTTGATGGAAATGTTGTGGGAAGTGGAAGTAGTTGGCATGAGACTTGATGGAAATGTGGGAAGTGGAAATGGTTGGCATGAGACTTGATGGAAATGTTGTGAGAAGTGGAAGTGGTTGGCATGAAACTTGATGAAAGTGTTGTGGGAAGTGGGAGTGGTTGGCATGAGACTTGATGGAAATGTTGTGGGAAGTGGAAGTGGTTTGCATGAGACTTGATGGAAATGTTGTGGGAAGTGGAAGTGTTGTGGGAAGTGGAAGTGTTGTGGGAAGTGGAAGTGGTTGGCATGAGACTTGATGGAAATGTTGTGGGAAGTGGAAGTGGTTGGCATGAGACTTGATGGAAATGTTGTGAGAAGTGGAAGTGGTTAGCATGAGACTTGATGGAAATGTGAGAAGTGGAAGTGGTTGGCATGAGACTTGATGGAAATGTTGTGAGAAGTGGGAGTGGTTGGCATGAGACATGATGGAAATGTTGTGGGAAGTGGAAGTGGTTGGCATGAGACTTGATGGAAATGTTGTGGGAAGTGGAAGTGTTGTGGGAAGTGGAAGTGGTTGGCATGAGACTTGATGGAAATATTGTGGGAAGTGGAAGTGGTTGGCATGAGACTTGATGGAAATGTTGTGAGAAGTGGAAGTTGTTGGCATGAGACTTGATGGAAATGTTGTGAGAAGTGGAAGTGGTTGGCATGAGACTTGATGGAAATGGTGTGGGAAGTGGAAGTGGTTGGCATGAGACTTGATGGAAATGTTGTGGGAAGTGGAAGTGGTTGGCATGAGACTTGATGGAAATGTTGTGGGAAGTGGAAGTGTTGTGGGAAGTGGAAGTGGTTGGCATGAGACTTGATGAAAATGTTGCCGGAAGTAGAAGTGGTTGGCATGAGACTTGATGGAAATGTTGTGAGAAGTGGAAGTGGTTGGCATGAGACTTGATGGAAATGGTGTGGGAAGTGGAAGTGGTTGGCATGAGACTTGACAGAAATGTTGTGGTAAGTGAAAGTGGTTGGCATGAGACTTGATGCAAATGTTGTGGGAAGTGGAAGTGGTGTGGGAAGTGGAAATGGTTGGCATGAGACTTGATGGAAATGTTGTGAGAAGTGGAAGTGGTTGGCATGAGACTTGATGGAAATGTGGGAAGTGGAAGTGCTTGGCATGAGACTTGATGGAAATGTGGGAAGTGGAAGTTGTTGGCATGAGACTTGATAGAAATGTCATGGGAAGTGGAAGTATGTGGCATGAGACTTGATGGAAATGTGCGAAGTGGAAGTGGTTGGCATGAGACTTGATGGAAATGTTGTGGGAAGTGGAAGTGGTTGGCATAAGACTTGATGGAAATGTGGGAAGTGGAAATCGTTGGCATAAGACTTGATGGAAATGTTGTGAGAAGTGGAAGTGGTTGGCATAAGACTTGATGGAAATGTTGTGGGAAGTGGAAGTGGTTGGCATGAAACTTGATGCAAATGTTGTGGGAAGTGGAAGTGGTTGGCATGGGACTTGATGCAAATGTTGTGGGAAGTGGGAGTGGTTGGCATGAGACATGATGCAAATGTTGTGGGAAGTGGAAGTGGTTGGCATGAGACTTGATGGAAATGTTGTGGGAAGTGGAAGTGTTGTGGGAAGTGGAAGTGGTTGGCATGAGACTTGATGTAAATATTGTGGGAAGTGGAAGTGGTTGGCATGAGACTTGATGGAAATGTTGTGAGAAGTGGAAGTTGTTGGCATGAGACTTGATGGAAATGTGGGAAGTGGAAGTGGTTGGCATGAGACTTGATGGAAATGTTGTCAGAAGTGGAAGTGGTTGGCATTAGACTTGATAGAAATGTCATGGGAAGTGGAAGTGGTTGGCATAAGACTTGATAGAAATGTTGTGGGAAATGGAAGTGGTTGGCATGAGACTTGATGCAAATGTTGTGGGAAGTGGAAGTGGTGTGGGAAATGGAAGTGGTTGGCATGAGACTTGATGCAAATGTTGTGGGAAGTGGAAGTGTTGTGGGAAATGGAAGTGGTTGGCATAAGACTTGATGGAAATGTTGTGAGAAGTGGAAGTGGTTGGCATGAGACTTGATGCAAATGTTGTGGGAAGTGGAAGTGGTTGGCATAAGACTTGATGGAAATGTTGTGAGAAGTGGAAGTGGTTGGCATAAGACTTGATGGAAATGTTGTGAGAAGTGGAAGTGGTTGGCATAAGACTTGATGCAAATGTTGTGGGAAGTGGAAGTGGTGTGGGAAGTGGAAATAGTTGGCATAAGACTTGATGGAAATGTTGTGAGAAGTGGAAGTGGTTGGCATAAGACTTGATAGAAATGTTGTGGGAAATGGAAGTGGTTGGCATGAGACTTGACAGAAATGTTGTGGTAAGTGGAAGTGGTTGGCATGAGACTTGATGCAAATGTTGTGGGAAGTGGAAGTGGTGTGGGAAGTGGAAATAGTTGGCATGAGACTTGATGGAAATGTTGTGAGAAATGGAAGTGGTTGGTATAAGACTTGATGGAAATGTTGTGGGAAGTGGAAGTGGTTGGCATGAGACTTGATGCAAATGTTGTGGGAAGTGGAAGTGGTTGGCATGAGACTTGATGCAAATGTTGTGGGAAGTGGGAGTGGTTGGCATGAGACTTGATGCAAATGTTGTGGGAAGTGGAAGTGGTTGGCATGAGACGATGGAAATGTTGTGGGAAGTGGGAGTGGTTGGCATGAGACTTGATGCAAATGTTGTGGGAAGTGGAAGTGTTGTGGGAAGTGGAAGTGGTTGGCATGAGACTTGATGCAAATGTTGTGGGAAGTGGAAGTGTTGTGGGAAGTGGAAGTGGTTGGCATGAGACTTGATGCAAATGTTGTGGGAAGTGGAAGTGGTTGGCATGAGACTTGATGGAAATGTTGTGGGAAGTGGAAGTGGTTGGCATGAGACTTGATGCAAATGTTGTGGGAAGTGGAAGTGGTTGGCATGAGACTTGATGCAAATGTTGTGGGAAGTGGAAGTGTTGTGGGAAGTGGAAGTGTTGTGGGAAGTGGAAGTGTTGTGGGAAGTGGAAGTAGTTGGCATGAGACTGTACACATCATCCATCAAGTTAAGTGGAAGTGGTTGGCATGTGACTGTACACATCATCCATCAAGTTAAGTGGAAGTGGTTGGCGTGAGACTGAACACATCATCCATCAAGTTAAGTGGAAGTTGTTGGCATGAGACTGTACACATCATCCATCAAGTTAAGTGGAAGTGGTTGGCATGAGACTGAACACATCATCCATTAAGTTTTATAGTTTTAAATACTGTTTTCAACTTCAACATGATTTAATTCTTCGCTCCTTCTCTTTTCATTTGGGATAATTACCTATGTCCAGTCTTCTTTAACTCCTCCCTTTCTCACACTATGGACTGTAGTTCAATCCTGCCAATCAATTTGACTGACTCTCCACCAGGCATCTGAAACATGCTTTCACTGCGCTCAGAGAATGTATGATATTACATCATACCTTTGAATCTTCTGTCTTTCGACTGCTGTGGGTCAGTTCACAAGTGTCTGGCTAACCATCTTATCTCTCAGTCTGAGCGTTATGCATTAACCCATGGTTTTCGGCAAGATGTTGTGTCTGATCTTTTCCCTTGTTAGTGCAAGATGTTGTGTCTGATCCTTTCCCTTGTTAGTACAAGATGTTGTGTCTGATCTTTTCCCTTGTTAGTACAAGATGTTGTGTCTGATCCTTTCACTCGTTAGTACAAGATGTTGTGTCTGATCCTTTCATTCGTTAGTACAAGATGTTGTGTCTGATCCTTTCACTTGTTAGTACAAGATGTTGTGTCTGATCCTTTCACTTGTTAATACAAGATGTTGTGTCTGATCCTTTCCCTTGTTAGTACAAGATGTTGTGTCTGATCCTTTCACTTGTTAGTACAAGATGTTGTGTCTGATCTTTTCCCTTGTTAGTACAAGATATTGTGTCTGATCCTTTCCCTTGTTAGTACAAGATATTGTGTCTGATCCTTTCCCTTGTTAGTACAAGATATTGTGTCTGATCCTTTCATTCGTTAGTACAAGATGTTGTGTCTGATTCTTTCCCTTGTTAGTACAAGATGTTGTGTCTGATCCTTTCACTTGTTAGTACAAGATGTTGTATCTGATTCTTTCACTTGTTAGTACAAGATATTGTGTCTGATCCTTTCCCTTGTTAGTACAAGATGTTGTGTCTAACCTTTTCCCTTGTTAGTACAAGATGTTGTGTCTGATCTTTTCCCTTGTTAGTACAAGATGTTGTGTCTGATCCTTTCACTCGTTAGTACAAGATGTTGTGTCTGATCTTTTCATTCGTTAGTACAAGATGTTGTGTCTGATCCTTTCACTTGTTAGTACAAGATGTTGTGTCTGATCCTTTCACTTGTTAATACAAGATGTTGTGTCTGATCCTTTCCCTTGTTAGTACAAGATGTTGTGTCTGATCCTTTCACTTGTTAGTACAAGATGTTGTGTCTGATCTTTTCCCTTGTTAGTACAAGATGTTGTGTCTGATCCTTTCACTTGTTAGTACAAGATGTTGTGTCTGATCTTTTCCCTTGTTAGTACAAGATATTGTGTCTGATCCTTTCATTCGTTAGTACAAGATGTTGTGTCTGATTCTTTCCCTTGTTAGTACAAGATGTTGTGTCTGATCCTTTCACTTGTTAGTACAAGATGTTGTATCTGATTCTTTCACTTGTTAGTACAAGATATTGTGTCTGATCCTTTCCCTTGTTAGTACAAGATGTTGTGTCTGATCCTTTCCCTTGTTAGTACAAGATATTGTGTCTGATCCTTTCATTCGTTAGTACAAGATGTTGTGTCTGATCCTTTCCCTTGTTAGTACAAGATGTTGTGTCTGATCCTTTCATTCGTTAGTACAAGATGTTGTGTCTGATCCTTTCACTTGTTAGTACAAGATGTTGTGTCTGATCCTTTCACTTGTTAATACAAGATGTTGTGTCTGATCTTTTCCCTTGTTAGTACAAGATATTGTGTCTGATCCTTTCCCTTGTTAGTACAAGATATTGTGTCTGATCTTTTCCCTTGTTAATACAAGATATTGTGTCTGATCCTTTCACTCGTTAGTACAAGATGTTGTGTCTGATCCTTTCACTTGTTAGTACAAGATGATGTGTCTGATTCTTTCACTTGTTAGTACAAGATATTGTGTCTGATCCTTTCCCTTGTTAGTACAAGATGTTGTGTCTGATCCTTTCACTCGTTAGTACAAGATGTTGTGTCTGATCCTTTCATTCATTAGTACAAGATGTTGTGTCTGATCCTTTCATTTATTAGTACAAGATATTGTGTCTGATCCTTTCCCTTGTTAGTACAAGATGTTGTGTCTGATCCTTTCATTCGTTAGTACAAGATGTTGTGTCTGATCCTTTCCCTTGTTAGTACAAGATGCTGTGTCTGATCTTTTCACTTGTTAGTAAAAGATGTTGTATCTGATTCTTTCACTTGTTAGTACAAGATATTGTGTCTGATCCTTTCCCTTGTTAGTACAAGATGTTGTGTCTGATCCTTTCCCTTGTTAGTACAAGATGTTGTGTCTGATCCTTTCCCTTGTTAATACAAGATGTTGTGTCTGATCCATTCCCTTGTTAGTACAAGATATTTTGTTTGATCCTTTCATTCATTAGTACAAGATGTGTCTGATCCTTTCATTTATTAGTACAAGATGTTGTGTCTGATCCTTTCACTTGTTAGTACAAGATGTTGTGTATGATCCTTTCACTTGTTAGTACAAGATATTTTGTTTGATCCTTTCATTTATTAGTACAAGATATAGTGTCTGATCCTTTCCCTTGTTAGTACAAGATATTGTGTCTGAGCCTTTCCCTTGTTAGTACAAGATGTTGTGTCTGATCCTTTCATTCATTAGTACAAGATGTTGTGTCTGATCCATTCCCTTGTTAGTAGAAGATGTTGTGTCTGATCTTTTCCCTTGTTAGTACAAGATATTGTGTCTGATCCTTTCCCTTGTTAGTACAAGATATTGTGTTTGATCCTTTCACTTGTTAGTACAAGATGTTGTGTCTGATCTTTTCATTCGTTAGTACAAGATGTTGTGTCTGATCCTTTCCCGTGTTAGTACAAGATATTTTGTTTGATCCTTTCACTTGTTAGTACAAGATGTTGTGTCTGATTCTTTCACTTGTTAGTACAAGATATTGTGTCTGATCCTTTCCCTTGTTAGTACAAGATATTGTGTCTGATCCTTTCATTCGTTAGTACAAGATGTTGTGTCTGATCCTTTCCCTTGTTAGTACAAGATGTTGTGTCTGATCCTTTCATTCGTTAGTACAAGATATTGTGTCTGATCCTTTCCCTTGTTAGTATAAGATGTTGTGTCTGATCCTTTCCCTTGTTAGTACAAGATGTTGTGTCTGATCCTTTCCCTTGTTAGTACAAGATGTTGTGTCTGATCCTTTCACTCGTTAGTACAAGATGTTGTGTCTGATCCTTTCATTCATTAGTACAAGATGTTGTGTCTGATCCTTTCATTTATTAGTACAAGATATTGTGTCTGATCCTTTCCCTTGTTAGTACAAGATGTTGTGTCTGATCCTTTCATTCGTTAGTACAAGATGTTGTGTCTGATCCTTTCCCTTGTTAGTACAAGATGCTGTGTCTGATCTTTTCACTTGTTAGTAAAAGATGTTGTATCTGATTCTTTCACTTGTTAGTACAAGATATTGTGTCTGATCCTTTCCCTTGTTAGTACAAGATGTTTGTGTCTGGATCCTTTCCCTTGTTAGTACAAGATGTTGTGTCTGATCCTTTCCCTTGTTAATACAAGATGTTGTGTCTGATCCATTCCCTTGTTAGTACAAGATATTTTGTTTGAGTCCTTTCATTCATTAGTACAAGATGTGTCTGATCCTTTCATTTATTAGTACAAGATGTTGTGTCTGATCCTTTCACTTGTTAGTACAAGATGTTGTGTATGATCCTTTCACTTGTTAGTACAAGATATTTTGTTTGAATCCTTTCATTTATTAGTACAAGATATAGTGTCTGATCCTTTCCTTGTTAGTACAAGATATTGTGTCTGAGCCTTTCCCTTGTTAGTACAAGATGTTGTGTCTGATCCTTTCATTCATTAGTACAAGATGTTGTGTCTGATCCTTTCCCTTGTTAGTACAAGATGTTGTGTCTGATCTTTTCCCTTGTTAGTACAAGATATTGTGTCTGATTCCTTTCCCTTGTTAGTACAAGATATTGTGTTTGATCCTTTCACTTGTTAGTACAAGATGTTGTGTCTGATCTTTTCATTCGTTAGTACAAGATGTTGTGTCTGATCCTTTCCCGTGTTAGTACAAGATATTTTGTTGATCCTTTCACTTGTTAGTACAAGATGTTGTGTCTGATTCTTTCACTTGTTAGTACAAGATATTGTGTCTGATCCTTTCCCTTGTTAGTACAAGATATTGTGTCTGATCCTTTCATTCGTTAGTACAAGATGTTGTGTCTGATCCTTTCCCTTGTTAGTACAAGATGTTGTGTCTGATCCTTTCATTCGTATAGTACAAGATATTGTGTCTGATCCTTTCCCTTGTTAGTATAAGATGTTGTGTCTGATCCTTTCCCTTGTTAGTACAAGATGTTGTGTCTGATCCTTTCCCTTGTTAGTACAGGATGTTGTGTCTGATCCTGAGCAAGAGACTGCGGCCACTGGAACAGTTAAGGGACTGTCTCAACAGCAAAGTCCAGGCACGGGATGAACATGTCAAGCAAGTAATACATGGCACATAACTTGTCCAAGTGTTTGTGTTATACAATCTCTTGTGCAATGTTCTGTTTTTTTAAATCTATGATGCAATGTTCTGTTATACACCTTGTATGCAGTCTTTGTTAATCTTTAGTGAAATGTTATGTTATACAATCTCTTGCACAATGTCCTGTTAAACATCTCTTGCAAATGTCCTGTTAAACATCTCTTGCACAATGTCCTGTTAATATAATCTCTTGTACAGTGTCCTTTTATATAATCTCTTGCACAGTGTCTTTTTATACAATTTCTTGCACAATGTCCTGTCATTACTCTATGAGGTATTGTCCTGTTGTACAATCTCTTGTGTAATGTTTTATACAATACAATCTCTTGTGTTATATTTTTAATACAATACAATCTCTTGTGTGATATTTTGTATACAGTAGTCTCTTGTATAATATTTTTAATACAATACAATCTCTTGTGTAATATTTTTAATACAATACAATCTCTTGTGTGATATTTTGTATACAGTACAGTCTCTTGTGTAATATTTTTAAACAATCTCCCATGCAATGTCCTGACTCTGCTGACATGTTGAACTGTGACATTTATTTCTGCTGACATGTTAAACTGTGACATTTATTTCTGCTGACATGAACTGTGACATTTATTTCTGCTGACATGTTGAACTGTATATATATATATATAAACTAACATAATTGATAATGTTGTACCATGTTGATGGCAGTTTCTGGTGTTTTGTACCATGTTCATGGCATTTTCTTGTGTGTTTGTCTTGTCCACTTCATGCTCTATCTATCAGGATTGGTAAATATATCATATCATTTAACACGTGATTGATAAACATAAAGGGTTATAATACATTTTAATAAGGAGCCTCGGTAACATAATGGTTAAATGCTCGCCTGCTGAGGTAGCTTGGGGCAGATTTGTACAAGTGTCCTGGCTACCAGGTCATGTCTGGAGAAGCACAGGCAGCTGGTGTGGTGTTGACCACATGGCCAGCCATGTGCCGGTTGGACTATATATAAATATGGCCGTGGAAAAAATATGGCCTGATGTGCCTCAAGGCATGGAACACAGAGGTCCTTGACCTTTCACTGAGCACACATTGAACAAAAGGCTCATCTAGTTACGTAAGCTCTCATTTATGAAGTCTGTTGATTTGTTGGCAGCCAATAGCTGAACATGCATTCAACAAGCAAACATTTCAGTGTTCAGTTTGATATCTTCCTTACAAGAATGCTAACCTTTCTGAATGGGTGGTATTTCTTATTAGATGAACATACAGAATCAAACTGCCATGTGACAAGTACATGGTTAAAGAATCAAAGAACATTTGGTTATCTTTCAGTTGCTTGATGTGACAAAAAATGTTGAGGCATTGACTACACAAGTGGCAAACCTGGGTAAGTCAAGACACGTGATGACATCTGTTTGTATACACAACTGACACATGTGCAGACATCTGTTTGTATACACAACTGACACATGTGTGGTTTCAGCATGAACACAATGTATACTAGCACACAAAAAGCTTCCTGTGTTCTTTAACTATGTTGCCCCTTGGGGCCATGGTAATGTGGTGATCATTGTACTGACAGACCATGCTGTACTGTGGGGTTCAAATCCAGTGATAGTTGGATCTCCCTCCCCCTCCTCAATATAGCTCTAGGCTCATCCCAGACTCATAAAGTGGCTGCCAGGTTTATTTGAGACATAAATAAGCCATCTTGTCATGGACAATTTTGGCCTAACATAATATCATCATTATGCCCCATGGCTTGTAAACAAATACTAAATGCTGGTTTGTTGGCTCATATTCTGAATGCGATGTCTGATAAAAATGGACAGTCAACAAATGGACTGCAGTCGATATCATACGGTACACCTATTAACCCAAACTTCAAAGAAAGATAACCAAGAGGAGAATTGATAACAAGGATAGATTTAGTGCTAACTGAAAAGTTAGTTCCACAAAGCTGCAGGCACAAGAGAAGCCACTGGCCCACTGAAGTGTCTTGCAGAGACTGAACAAAATAAATCCCTCTTTATCTGCTTTATTGACTATAAAGAATCATTTGACAAGGTGCCATAAATAAATTACCCCCAGTTGTGGAGCAACTTGAAAGTTCCATGAAACGCTTATATGAATACCAAGTGGTTAATTTAACACCCAAGGAAGGAATGAGTAGACTTCACACATCTTGTGTAATGTTGATAGGCTATGGCATTAACCCATGGCTGGTTAACTGGATCACCTCTGTACTGACAGAGAGAACAGCTGCGTTCTGTTTGGGAACATAGACACTGACAGAGAGAACAGCTGCGTTATGTTTGGGAACATAGACGCTGACAGAGAGAACAGCTGCGTTCTGTTTGGGAACGTAGACACTGACAGAGAGAACAACTGCGTTCTGTTTGGGAATGTAGACACTGACAGAGAGAACAGCTGCGTTCTGTTTAGGAACATAGACGCTGACAGAGAGAACAGCTGCGTTCTGTTTGGGAACGTAGACACTGACAGAGAGAACAACTGCGTTCTGTTTGGGAACGTAGACACTGACAGAGAGAACAGCTGCGTTCTGTTTGGGAACGTAGACGCTGACAGAGAGAACAGCTGCGTTCTGTTTGGGAACGTAGACACTGACAGAGAGAACAGCTGCGTTCTGTTTGGGAACATAGACACTGACAGAGAGAACAGCTGCGTTCTGTTTGGGAACATGGACACTGACAGAGAGAACAGCTGCGTTCTGTTTGGGAACATAGACACTGACAGAGAGAACAGCTGCGTTCTGTTTGGGAACATAGACACTGACAGAGAGAACAGCTGCGTTCTGTTTGGGAACATAGACACTGACAGAGAGAACAGCTGCGTTCTGTTTGGGAACATAGACACTGACAGAGAGAACAGCTGCGTTCTGTTTGGGAACATAGACACTGACAGAGAGAACAGCTGCGTTCTGTTTGGGAACATAGACACTGACAGAGAGAACAGCTGCGTTCTGTTTGGGAACATAGACACTGACAGAGAGAACAGCTGCGTTCTGTTTGGGAACATACACACTGACAGAGAAAACAGCTGCGTTCTGTTTGGGAACATAGACAATGACAGAGAGAACAGCTGCGTTCTGTTTGGGAACATAGACATTGACAGAGAGAACAGCTGCGTTCTGTTTGGGAACATAGACACTGACAGAGAGAACAGCTGCGTTCTCAGGTATGGCCACATGAAGGGTTTGAGCGATGCAGACCTGGAGGAGATGACCGACTGCTTTAACCAGAGCATTAGGACAGCATCAGTACCGCAGGATTGGGTGCATAGCTATCTCATCCCTCTTCCAAAACCATTCAAGGATCAGTCAAAGCTTAGTGGCTTTAGAATCGATTATTTGGTTGTTTCGGGATTTGTATTTTAAATATTGAGCACAACCCACTATTGGCAACGCTGATCGTATTCTGGTATGAACCTAAGGCCTATTATTCACGTCAATATGGAAGCACTATAGTCCAGTTTCGCTCTCGTTTGAGCTCGTCAGTAGTGCATTGCTTCCATATTGACGTGGATAAGCCTTAGGTTCATACCGGAATACGATCAGCGTTGCCAGTAGAGGGTTGTGCTCAATATTTAAAATTCAAATCCCGAAACAACCAAATAATCAATTTGATTATTGCTCACTGGATTTTAGGAGGCCTGTTGTTCCTTGCCAGTGAGAAGTCCTGATCGTTCGGGTCCCATCGATTGACGGACGTCAGTCGCGGCGATTGGGCAATCTTGAGCATAGCCTACGATGGGTAGCGTTGTAATGTTCTGTTGTGATAATTTGGCGTGTCCAGTGTGTGCCGCGTGGTTACACACCCGCTTCACACGCATGATCCGGGGCTTGTTTCCGGATCCGGTCAGGGATATGCACTACTGACGAGCTCAAACGAGAGCGAAACTCGAGTATAGTGCTTCCATATTGACGTGGATAGGCCTTAGGTTCATACCGGAATACGATCAGCGTTGCCAGTAGTGGGCTTTAGAATCATCACCCTTCAAAATACATTTGGGAACGTTCTAGAGAAGATAGTCGCTGTCAAGCTGCAAGAGTTTTTGGAAAGCGGGAAGCTTCTTCCAAGAGGCCTGGGGAGCTACAGGCCAGGAAAAGATACCTGGTCAAATGCAGCCACTTTTGCCTTTGACGTTTATGAGGGGTTCCAGAGTAGACAAGAAACGATGGCGGCAGCGCTTGATCTCGAGGATGCGTACAATAGAGTTCGATATGATATTTTGATGACCGCACTGATGGAGAAGGGGGTCAATCCCTGGTTGGTGAACTGAATAGCAGCCGTCCTGCACTCTCGTCGGGTTGCTCTCCGTCTGGGTGCATGTACCTCAGAGCCACATATTTTAACCCCGGGACTGCCACAGGGATCTGCAGTCTCACCGGTGCTCTTTAATGTGTATACGAGCAAGATTGCAAACCTAGAAGCACCAGGGGTTGGAAGAATACTAACATTTGCAGCTGATATTCTTGCATATAGGCAGGGGAGAGATGGGGAGCAAACAGCCCAGGAGCTACAGGCGACAGTAGACAAAGTGATTGACTGGTGCACTGAAATGAGTGCTGTCATCCACCCGGAAAAGGCGGCTGTTTTGTGGTGCTCTCTGGACAACAGGATTGTGAGAGCGGATGTCCCAAGCCTCGCGATAGATGGTAGAAATGTCAGCAGAGAGAACAAACTGAAGTATCTGGGGATCACATTTGACAGGAGCCTATCCTTCAAGGACCATGTGGAAACGGTTGTGACAAGATCTCAAAAGGGACTCTTCTTCTTCTTCTTCGTTCATCCGGAGTTTTTTTTTCCGGATGTGATTGCGTTGTGCCTGTTTACAGCAGAGCTGCGTTCTTGTGCCGTTAGGCCGACACATCCGAATTCCTGCGGGCATTTGTTGACCGGGTTAACCTTCCCGGGAAAAGGGACTCAATGCACTTAAAACTATGGCTGCAATGGACACAGAGCAGAGAATGCTTTTCACATTATACCAGCACTTGATCCTCTCAGTAATTGATTTTGGATTAGGTCTGATTAGGTCTCAGAGAGTCAGCTGGTGAAGTTAGAGCACATACAGAACGAAGCTATGCGGGTCATTCTGGGATGCACTAGAGACACCCCAGTGGTGTGTATGCGTTACATCCATGGTCTGCCGAGTGTTGCTGGTAGGCTCAAGGTGATGCAGGCGAAGGCATACCTCAGAGTAGCTGCAGACACAGACCACCCACTGCATGAAGTGCTGGACGCAGTTAAGGGTCAGCGACTGATAAGAGGGAAATCATGGATGGCTCAGGCAGAGGATACGATCAGATAGGTGTGCCGCTTGGAGAACATTAGGCGTGGAGAGGAGTGGGTCAGAGTGCCAGCGGAGCAGTCAGACTTGTGCAGAGTTATAATCACATTAAGCAGGAAGTGACCAGCAGGGGCCACGGAAGTGGAAATCCAGCAACTAATTCAGGACAATGCTCACTCGGGTGATGTGATTATCTACACAGATGGTTCGGTGTCAAGAGGTGAGAGAAGTGGCTAGGGGTTCATATCCAAAGCTAATGGTCGATGTTTGGGGCAGGAGAGCCTGGCATATGATACCACAACATCCAGCTTAAGAATGGAGGTGGAGGCGGTCACTGCGGCTCTCCGCTGGATGGAGAATACGACACACACACACATCGTGATTGTAACTGACTCAGAAAGCATGCTGACGAGGGTGAGGACGAGCAGGCTTCGTGCGGAGTGGCTTGCTTCGCTTCGGAGGTCACGGGTGACAAGCATCGCCTGGATCTTTTCTCCGGGGCATGCCGGTGTGCTGGGAAATGAACAGGCGGGCAGATTGGCTGGCTCTGCAGAACTTGGTGGAGTATTGATACATGACAAGGCAGACGTGGTTGCGGCCTTGTGGGAGCACGTGCACACCTCGGAGGAGCAAATAGATTACCATGGTCTGGCAAGAATGAGACAGCGAGGAGTGATCAGGGGATCTGGCCGACGCTCAACACTCAGAGGAAAGGCGAAACGGACATATAATCAGATTGCTACTATTACTATTAGTGTTGGAACTCTTCGCTGGCTGCTGAGGATGGGGGCGGAGCGCTTATGGGAATGCCCCGAATGCTGTGATGCCGATTCCTAAATCAATCAATCAATCAAACAGCTGCGTTCTGTTTGGGAACATAGACACTGACAGAGAGAACAGCTGTGTTCTGTTTGGGAACATAGACACTGACAGAGAGAACAGCTGTGTTCTGTTTGGGAACATAGACACTGACAGAGAGAACAGCTGTGTTCTGTTTGGGAACATAGACACTGACAGAGAGAACAGCTGTGTTCTGTTTGGGAACATAGACACTGACAGAGAGAACAGCTGCGTTCTGTTTGGGAACATAGACACTGACAGAGAGAACAGCTGTGTTCTGTTTGGGAACATAGACACTGACAGAGAGGAACAGCTGTGTTCTGTTTGGGAACATAGACACTGACAGAGAGAACAGCTGTGTTCTGTTTGGGAACATAGACACTGACAGAGAGAACAGCTGTGTTCTGTTTGGGAACATAGACACTGACAGAGAGAACAGCTGCGTTCTGTTTGGGAACATAGACACTGACAGAGAGAACAGCTGCGTTCTGTTTGGGAACATAGACAATGACAGAGAGAACAGCTGCGTTCTGTTTGGGAACATAGACATTGACAGAGATGAAACAGCCTGCGTTCTGTTTTGGGAACATAGACACTGACAGAGAGAACAGCTGCGTTCTCAGGTATGGCCACATGAAGGGTTTGAGCGATTGCAGACCTGGAGGAGATGACCGACTGCTTTAACCCAGAGCATTAGGACAGCATCAGTACCGCAGGATTGGGTGCATAGCTATCTCATCCCTCTTCCAAAACCATTCAAGGATCAGTCAAAGCTTAGTGGCTTTAGAATCGATTATTTGGTTGTTTCGGGATTTGTATTTTAAATATTGAGCACAACCCACTATTGGCAACGCTGATCGTATTCTGGTATGAACCTAAGGCTATTATTCACGTCAATATGGAAGCACTATAGTCCAGTTTCGCTCTCGTTTGAGCCTCGTCAGTAGTGCATTGCTTCCATATTGACCGTGGATAAGCCTTAGGTTCATACCGGAATACGATCAGCGTTGCCAGTAGAGGGTTGTGCTCAATATTTAAATTTCAAATCCCGAAACAACCAAATAATCAATTTGATTATTGCTCACTGGATTTTAGGAGGCCTGTTGTTCCTTGCCAGTGAGAAGTCCTGATCGTTCGGGTCCCATCGATTGACGGACGTTCAGTCGCGGCGATTGGGCAATCTTGAGCATAGCCTACGATGGGTAGCGTTGTAATTCTGTTGTGATAATTTGGCGTGTCCAGTGTGTGCCGCGTGGTTACACACCCGCTTCACACGCCATGATCCGGGGCTTGTTTCCGGATCCGGTCAGGGATATGCACTACTGACGAGCTCAAACGAGAGCGAAACTCGAGTATAGTGCTTCCATATTGACGTGGATAGGCCTTAGGTTCATACCGGAATACGATCAGCGTTGCCAGTAGTGGGCTTTAGAATCATCACCCTTCAAAATACATTTGGAACGTTCTAGAGAAGATAGTCGCTGTCAAGCTGCAAGAGTTTTTTGGAAAGCGGGAAGCTTCTTCCAAGAGGCCTGGGGAGACTACAGGCCAGGAAAAGATACCTGGTCAAATTGCAGCCACTTTTGCCTTTGACGTTTATGAGGGGTTCCAGAGTAGACAAGAAAACGATGGCGGCAGCGCTTGATCTCGAGGATGCGTACAATAGAGTTCGATATGATATTTTGATGACCGCACTGATGGAGAAGGGGGTCAATCCCTGGTTGGTGAACTGAATAGCAGCCGTCCTGCACTCTCGTCGGGTTGCTCTCCGTCTGGGTGCATGTACCTCAGAGCCACATATTTTTAACCCCGGGACTGCCACAGGGATCTGCAGTCTCACCGGTGCTCTTTTAATGTGTATACGAGCAAGATTGCAAACCTAGAAGCACCAGGGGTTGGAAGAATACTAACATTTGCAGCTGATATTCTTGCATATAGGCAGGGGAGAGGTATGGGGAGCAAACAGCCCAGGAGCTACAGGCGACAGTAGACAAAGTGATTGACTGGTGCACTGAAATGAGTGCTGTCATCCACCCGGAAAAGGCGGCTGTTTTGTGGTGCTCTCTGGACAACAGGGATTGTGAGAGCGGATGTCCCAAGCCTCGCGATAGATGGTAGAAATGTCAGCAGAAGAGAACCAAACTGAAGTATCTGGGGAATCACATTTGACAGGAGGCCTATCCTTCAAGGACCATGTGGAGACGGTTGTGACAAGATCTCAAAAGGGACTCTTCTTCTTCTTCTTCGTTCATCCGGAGTTTTTTTTTTCCGGATGTGATTGCGTTGTGCCTGTTTACAGCAGAGCTGCGTTCTTGTGCCGTTAGGCCGACACATCCGAATTCCTGCGGGCATTTGTTGACCGGGTTAACCTTCCCGGAAAAGGGACTCAATGCACTTAAAACTATGGCTGCAATGGACACAGAGCAGAGAATGCCTTTTCACATTATACCAGCACTTGATCCTCTCAGTAATTGATTTTGGATTAGGTCTGATTAGGTTCAGAGAGTCAGCTGGTTGAAGTTAGAGCACATACAGAACGAAGCTATGCGGGTCATTCTGGGATGCACTAGAGACACCCCAGTGGTGTGTATGCGTTACATCCATTGGTCTGCCGAGTGTTGCTGGTAGGCTCAAGGTGATGCAGGCGAAGGCATACCTCAGAGTAGCTGCAGACACAGACACCCACTGCATGAAGTGCTGGACGCAGTTTAAGGGTCAGCGACTGATAAGAGGGAAATCATGGATGGCTCAGGCAGAGGATACGATCAGATAGGTGTGCCGCTTGGAGAACATTAGGCGTGGAGAGGAGGGGTCAGAGTGCCAGCGGAGCAGTCAGACTTGTGCAGAGTTATAATCACATTAAGGCAGGAAGTGACCAGCAGGGGCCACGGAAGTGGAAATCCAGCAACTAATTCAGGACAATGCTCACTCGGGTGATGTGATTATCTACACAGATGGTTCGGTGTCAAGAGGTGAGAGAAGTGGCTAGGGGTTCATATCCAAAGCTAATGGTCGATGTTTGGGGCAGGAGAGCCTGGCATATGATACCACAACATCCAGCTTAAGAATGGAGGTGGAGGCGGTCACTGCGGCTCTCCGCTGGATGGAGAATACGACACACACACACATCGTGATTGTAACTGACTCAGAAAGCATGCTGACGAGGGTGAGGACGAGCAGGCTTCGTGCGGAGTGGCTTGCTTCGCTTCGGAGGTCACGGGTGACAAGCATCGCCTGGATCTTTTCTCCGGGGCATGCCGGTGTGCTGGGAAATGAACAGGCGGGCAGATTGGCTGGCTCTGCAGAACTTGGTGGAGTATTGATACATGACAAGGCAGACGTGGTTGCGGCCTTGTGGGAGCACGTGCACACCTCGGAGGAGCAAATAGATTACCATGGTCTGGCAAGAATGAGACAGCGAGGAGTGATCAGGGGATCTGGCCGACGCTCAACACTCAGAGGAAAGGCGAAACGGACATATAATCAGATTGCTACTATTACTATTAGTGTTGGAACTCTTCGCTGGCTGCTGAGGATGGGGGCGGAGCGCTTATGGGAATGCCCCGAATGCTGTGATGTCGATTCCTAAATCAATCAATCAATCAAACAGCTGCGTTCTGTTGGGAACAATAGACACTGACAGAGAGAAACAGCTGTGTTCTGTTTGGGAACATAGACACTGACAGACGAGAACAGCTGTGTTCTGTTTGGGAACATAGACACTGACAGAGAGAACAGCTGTGTTCTGTTTGGGAACATAGACACTGACAGAGAGAACAGCTGTGTTCTGTTTGGGAACATAGACACTGACAGAGGAGAACAGCTGCGTTCTGTTTGGGAACATAGACACTGACAGAGAGAACAGCTGTGTTCTGTTTGGGAACATAGACCACTGACAGAGAGAACAGCTGTGTTCTGTTTGGGAACATAGACACTGACAGAGAGAACAGCTGTGTTCTGTTTGGGAACATAGACACTGACAGAGAGAAACAGCTGTGTTCTGTTTGGGAACATAGACACTGACAGAGAGAACAGCTGCGTTCTGTTTGGGAACATAGGACACTGACAGAGAGAACAGCTGCGTTCTGTTTGGGAACATAGACAATGACAGAGAGAACAGCTGCGTTCTGTTGGGAAATAGACATTGACAGAGAGAACAGCTGCGTTCTGTTTGGAACATAGACACTGACAGAGAGAACAGCTGCGTTCTCAGGTATGGCCACATGAAGGGTTTTGAGCGATGCAGACCTGGAGGAGATGACCGACTGCTTTAACCAGAGCATTAGGACAGCATCAGTACCGCAGGATTGGGTGCATAGCTATTCTCATCCCTCTTCCAAAACCATTCAATGATCAGTCAAAGCTTAGTGGCTTTAGAATCGATTATTTGGTTGTTTCGGGATTTGTATTTTAAATATTGAGCACAACCCACTATTGGCAACGCTGATCGTATTCTGGTATGAACCTAAGGCCTATTATTCACGTCAATATGGAAGCACTATAGTCCAGTTTCGCTCTCGTTTGAGCTCGTCAGTAGTGCATTGCTTCCATATTGACGTGGATAAGGCCTTAGGTTCATACCGGAATACGATCAGCGTTGCCAGTAGTGGGTTGTGCTCAATATTTAAAATTCAAATCCCGAAACAACCAAATAATCAATTTGATTATTGCTCACTGGATTTTAGGAGGCCTGTTGTTCCTTGCCAGTGAGAAGTCCTGATCGTTCGGGTCCCATCGATTGACGGACGTCAGTCGCGGCGATTGGGCAATCTTGAGCATAGCCTACGATGGGTAGCGTTGTAATGTTCTGTTGTGATAATTTGGCGTGTCCAGTGTGTGCCGCGTGGTTACACACCCGCTTCACACGCATGATCCGGGGCTTGTTTCCGGATCCGGTCAGGGATATGCACTACTGACGAGCTCAAACGAGAGCGAAACTCGAGTATAGTGCTTCCATATTGACGTGGATAGGCCTTAGGTTCATACCGGAATACGATCAGCGTTGCCAGTAGTGGGCTTTTAGAATCATCACCCTTCAAAATACATTTGGGAACGTTCTAGAGAAGATAGTCGCTGTCAAGCTGCAAGAGTTTTTGGAAAGCGGGAAGCTTCTTCCAAGAGGCCTGGGGAGCTACAGGCCAGGAAAAGATACCTGGTCAAATGCAGCCACTTTTGCCTTTGACGTTTATGAGGGGTTCCAGAGTAGACAAGAAACGATGGCGGCAGCGCATTGATCTCGAGGATGCGTACAATAGAGTCGATATGATATTTTGATGACCGCACTGATGGAGAAGGGGGTCAATCCCTGGTTTGGTGAACTGAATAGCAGCCGTCCTGCACTCTCGTCGGGTTGCTCTCCGTCTGGGTGCATGTACCTCAGAGCCACATATTTTAACCCCGGGACTGCCACAGGGATCTGCAGTCTCACCGGTGCTCTTTAATGTGTATACGAGCAAGATTGCAAACCTGAAGCACCAGGGGTTGGAAGAATACTAACATTTGCAGTGATATTCTTGCATATAGGCAGGGGAGAGATGGGGAGCAAACAGCCCAGGAGCTACAGGCGACAGTAGAAAAAGTGATTGACTGGTGCACTGAAATGAGTGCTGTCATCCACCCGGAAAAGGCGGCTGTTTGTGTTGCTCTCTGGACAACAGGATTGTGAGAGCGGATGTCCCAAAGCCTCGCGATAGATGGTAGAAATGTCAGCAGAGAGACAAACTGAAGTATCTGGGATCACATTGACAGAGCCTATCCTTCACAGGACCATGTGGAGACGGTTGTGACAAGATCTCAAAAGGGACTCTTCTTCTTCTTCTTCGTTCATCCGGAGTTTTTTTTCCGGATGTGATTGCGTTGTGCCTGTTTTACAGCCAGAGCTGCGTTCTTGTGCCGTTAGGCCGACACATCCGAATTCTGCGGGCATTTGTTGACCGGGTTAACCTTCCGGGAAAAGGGACTCAATGCACTTAAAACTATGGCTGCAATGGACACAGAGCAGAGAATGCTTTTTCACATTATACCAGCACTTGATCCTCTCAGTAATTGATTTTGGATTAGGTCTGATTAGGTCTCAGAGAGTCAGCTGGTGAAGTTAGAGCACATACAGAACGAAGCTATGCGGGTCATTCTGGGATGCACTAGAGACACCCCAGTGGTGTGTATGCGTTACATCCATGGTCTGCGAGTGTTGCTGGTAGGCTCAAGGTGATGCAGGCGAAGGCATACCTCAGAGTAGCTGCAGACACAGACCACCCACTGCATGAAGTGCTGGACGCAGTTAAGGGTCAGCGACTGATAAGAGGGAAATCATGGATGGCTCAGGCAGAGGATACGATCAGATAGGTGTGCCGCTTGGAGAACATTAGGCGTGTAGAGGAGTGGGTCAGAGTGCCAGCGGAAGCAGTCAGACTTGTGCAGAGTTATAATCACATTAAGCAGGAAGTGACCAGCAGGGGCCACGGAAGTGGAAATCCAGCAACTAATTCAGGACAATGCTCACTCGGGTGATGTGATTATCTACACAGATGGTTCGGTGTCAAGAGGTGAGAGAAGTGGCTAGGGGTTCATATCCAAAGCTAATGGTCGACTGTTTGGGGCAGGAGAGCCTGGCATATGATACCACAACATCCAGCTTAAGAATGGAGGTGGAGGTGGTCACTGCGGCTCTCCGCTGGATGGAGAATACGACACACACACACTCGTGGTTGTAACTGACTCAGAAAGCATGCTGACGAGGGTGAGGACGGGCAGGCTTCGTGCGGAGTGGCTTGCTTCGCTTCGGAGGTCACGGGTGATCAGCATCGCCTGGATCTTTTCTCCGGGGCATGCCGGTGTGCTGGGAAATGAACAGGCGGGACAGATTGGCTGGCTCTGCAGAACTTGGTGGAGTATTGATACATGACAAGGCAGACGTGGTTGCGGCCTTGTGGGAGCACGTGCACACCTCGGAGGAGCAAATAGATTACCATGGTCTGGCAAGAATGAGACAGCGAGGAGTGACGAGGGGATCTGGCCGACGCTCAACACTCAGAGGAAAGGCGAGACGGACATATAATCAGATTGCTACTAGTACTATTAGTGTTGGAACTCTTCGCTGGCTGCTGAGGATGGGGACGGAGCGCTTATGGGAATGCCCCGAATGCTGTGATGTCGATTCCTAAATCAATCAATCAATCAAACAGCTGCGTTCTGTTGGGAACATAGACACTGACAGAGAGAACAGCTGTGTTCTGTTTGGGAACATAGACACTGACAGAGAGAACAGCTGTGTTCTGTTTGGGAACATA
>JACEFZ010007278.1:0-24363 GCA_014155875.1 Cepaea nemoralis | reverse complement strand
CTATGTTTTTCTTTGATGTTTTTAAATCCCAAAGGTTTTTTTTAATTTTTTTTATTTTTTTTGTAAAAATTTTTCCCGGGGTACAATTTAATTTCTAGTGTTGAGTGGAAATTTTTTATTTTGGTACAGAGTATTGTGATTTTTAAACACATTTAAAAATCTGGTGTGAATGAGGATGTAATAAACTAACGTTTCTGATTTTCATGTCAGGACCCTTCTATGTCCATTTTCTTCTTGGATGCTGTTGCAGCCAGATGTTGCAAATCTATATCTATAAAACAAAGTGTATGTATGTAAATATGTAAATATGTAAATATGTATGTCCTTTATTTTTTTCGCTAACGGCCCATCGATTGAGATGAAATTTTCTACACGCCTTCCTTTCATTCCAGAGCTGTCAACTGTCGTATTTTTTTTTCTTCTTCCTCCTCCTCCCTCCTCCCATTCCCAAAATACGTACGTAAATATATGATGATGATGAAAGAATCCCCGAACCAAAACGCTTGGGAAAGGGAAGAAAATGACGTGACTACACATTAGCTAAGGGACTTAACTCTAGAAAAAGTATTTCAAGGGGCATAACTTTTAATAACATGTTGTATAACTTATAGTCATATTGTTGTATCGTTTTCAATGATTTATAAACTCTTTGTCTATAGTTATGTACCGGCATATGAGTTATAATAAATAATGATACAATCTTTTAGACATTTCAAAGTTTACATAAAAATAATGCATAATGCATAACATTGTAACTCATCTT
This sequence comes from Cepaea nemoralis, assembly GCA_014155875.1. Classification (NCBI taxonomy): domain Eukaryota; kingdom Metazoa; phylum Mollusca; class Gastropoda; order Stylommatophora; family Helicidae; genus Cepaea; species Cepaea nemoralis. The sequence goes on along the minus strand of JACEFZ010007278.1, from coordinate 23,600 downwards.
TCTATACTTAAGAAGTTATCTAAAAGATGTGAACAATATCATCGCATCTTTAGTGTTTTCCGCCATCATATCGACACGATTCGCTTGACAGCACTTCTCAGCGCTATCAAGCCAAGACGCCTTACACATTTCAAGCAGTCTGATACGGGGGGAAAATGGCACGTCGTAATAGCACAAAGAAACAAGCAGCTTCCAAGATGCATAGTGAGAAAACCGACCAGACTATCAAGAAGACGAACCTGCCTTTGGAGAGTCTGCATGCAAGCTGTAATAAAGTATCTGAACCTACAGTCAATGAAACTACCAATAAGAAGAGCGACGACTACCCACAGACGAACACAAAAACTTGTGAGAGGAAGGAGGACCAAGACACCAGAATCAGAAACACTGATTCAAACACAGTCAGATGGGTGGTCAAGCGGCACATGCATGATACGCACAAGATGCAATGACATATGTCGCGCATATGGCCGCCCAGATTTGTTTATTACCTTCACATGCAATCCTACATGGGATGAAATAACAGAACTGTTGTTAACTGGACAATCATCATCAGATCGCCCTGATATTTCCGCACGTGTGTTCAAACAAAAATTGAAATCTTTAATGGATTTAATGTCAAGCATCACGTTTTTGGAGAGACACGCTGTTGGATGTATTCCATCGAATGGCAAAAAGAGGATTGCCACATGCACACATTTTTGATTTGGTTGATGGAAAAAATCACACCAGATCAAATTGATCAAGTCATCTCAGCAGAAATACCAGATTTCGACATGATCCAGAGTTACTTGAAGTCGTCACCAAAAACATGATTCATGGTCCATGTGGCTTCCTCAATAACAATTCACCTTGCATGTCTGATGGAAAATGCACAAAACGGTACCCAAGACATTTACATGCAGAGACAATCACTGGCAATGACGGATATCCACTATATCGTCGACGCTCAACTGAAGATGGCGGCAAATCTATCACTTTAAAAGTACGAAACAATGATCTTCAAGTCGATAATCGTTGGGTTGTACCGTATTCACCGTTACTCTCGAAACGTACAAAGCACACATCAATGTCGAGTATTGCAATTCGGTTAAATCGATCAAGTACATTTGCAAATATGTCAACAAAGGAAGCGATATGGCAGTTTTTGGAGTGGGAAATGCAACTGCGTCTATCGATGAAATAGACCAATATCAAGTGGGACGCTACATTAATAGTAATGAAGCAGTATGGCGTATTTTATCATTTCCAATCCATGAACGTCATCCAACAGTTGTTCATTTGGCAGTGCACCTTGAAATGGACAGCGCGTGTACTTCACAACAGAAAATGCAAGGTGAACGAGCATTGTCACCACCACCAACAACGTTAACTGCATTTTTTTCATTGTGTGGGAATGATATGTTTGCAAAGACACTACTTTACTCTGAAGTGCCAACATACTACACATGGAATGCATCAGCGAAAAGTTTCAACGTCGCAAACAAGGTAAAGCAGTTGAAGGACATACCAATTTATATTCGACCGACGCGTTAGGCCGTCTGTACACTGTTCACCCAAACAATGCAGAATGCTTTTTACTTGCGATTACTGTTTAATCAACGTACGTGGACCGACATCCTTTCAAGAATTAAGAACAGTAAACGGTCAAGTATGTGCCACTTATCGTGAAACTTGCCAAGAATTACATCTTCTTGAAAACGATGCACACTGGGACACTTCACTCGCTGATGCATCAAATACTGCTCAACCACAGCAAATACGCACATTATTTGCCATCATATTGACAACTTGCTTCCCATCCAATCCAAAAGATCTTTGGGAAAAATACCAAAGACTGTATGAGTGAAGACATCCTACATCGTTTGCGTGCAATGAATCAAATCCGGACATTCAATTCACACAAAATGTGTATAATGAAGCATTGGTTTCGACGGAGGACATATGTTTGGCAATCGCTAACAAACCACTGGTACAATTGGGAATGACTGCGCCAGATCGATCTGCAAACGATCTTTTCGATCGTGATTTGCAACGAGAATCACTATTTGATGTCGACGAATTGTGTGCATTTGTTCAAACGAATCTTCTGAAATTGGTTCCAGAACAACGTATAGTGTATGACATAATTATGCATGCAATTAAAAGCCAAACCGGCGGATTGTATTTCCTAGATGCGCCCGGGGTACAGGGAAAACTTTTCTCATTTCACTTATATTGGCAACCATACGATCACGACAAAATATTGCGCTGGCTATCGCATCATCTGGAATTGCGGCAACTCTTTTGGATGGTGGCCGAACAGCACATTCAGCACTAAAATTGCCCTTGAATATTCACATCACTGAGACACCAACATGCAATATCCGAAAAAATTCTAGGATGGGTAAAGTACTCCAATCATGTCAACTCATTGTATGGGACGAATGTACTATGGCACACAAAAAAGCATTGGAGGCGCTTCATCGTACACTACAAGATTTCAGAGGAAATGAACAGCTCTTCGGTGGCGCACTTATTTTATTGTCTGGTGATTTTCAACAAACTCTACCAGTTATACCACGTTCAACACCCGCTGATGAACTTAATGCATGTCTGAAATCATCAGTTTTGTGGCGACACGTTCAGAAATTGACTTGAAGACCAACATGCGTGTACAACTACAACATGATGCATCCGCAGAAGTTTTCGCAAAACAATTGTTGGATATTGGGAATGGAAAAATGCCAATCGATGAATCCACACATAGTATCACGTTGCCAACAAACTTCTGTAACATCACAGCAACTATAGACGAATTAATTGACAAAGTTTTCCCAAATATGGCACGGAATCACAAAAATCATCAATGGCTCAGTGCACGTGCTATATTAGCAGCTAAAAACAACGATGTCAATGCCATCAATTGCGCCATTCAAAACGAAATACCAGGCGAAGCGACAACGTATAAGTCCATCGATTCTATGATGAATCAAGACGAAGTTGTCAATTATCCAACTGAATTCTTGAATTCCCTTGATTTGCCAGGCATACCGCCGCACGTTTTAACATTGAAAATTGGTGTGCCTATCATTCTTCTCCGAAACATCAATCCACCTCGACTTTGCAACGGTACCAGGCTTGCAGTCAAAAAGATGATGAACAATATCATCGAAGCTACAATTTGAATGGGAAATTTAAAGGAGAAGATGTACTGTTGCCTCGCATCCCAATGATTCCAACAGACATGCCATTCGAATTCAAACGCCCTGCAGTTTCCGGTGCGAGTTGCATTTGCCATGACGATCAACAAAGCACAGGGACAATCGCTACAAGTGTGTGGACTAAATTTGGAAAATCCGTGCTTCACACACGGACAGCTATATGTGGCCTGTTCACGCGTTGGAAAATCTTCGGATTTATTCGTCTACGCACCAGACAGAAAACAAAAAATATTGTTTATCAAAAAGCACTACGTTAGACATCATATTTGGTGTTCGGCCATAACTTGAAATTTATACAAGATTTAAAAAAAAATAATCCTAGCATTAAGCAAACTTTTCCTCCTCTAGATAGACAGACAGACAGGCAGGCATGCAGGCAGGCAGGCAGGCAGGCAGGCAAGCAGGAGAGAGGCAAAGAAGAGAAGAAGGATGGGAATATGAGAAGAAGTAGAATTTGGGGATGAAAAAGAGGGGAAAGAAGAAAAAGAGGTTGAGAAGAAGAAGGCGAAAAGGATGAGAAAGATAAAAAAAAAAGGAGGATGAGGAGAATAGAATGAGAAATAGTAGAAAAGTACAAATGTCTTCATGCTTTTTAAATGCATTATGTTCTGGTGTTTCTTTAACACATTTGATCCTGGGGGAAATTTTTGGCTTTATGTCATAGTCGTAATCTAACACCTTTAGTTTTGGGGTATATTTGACAAAGCTGCCCTCGTGTAACTTTAACCCATTCTGCCTTGATTATTGCTTTAGACTCCTGCCTCTGAACCACTTGGATCCAACATTGATTATCCTCTAAACATGATTGTCAGAAGATGTTGATTTAAGTGCCGGGGTCCATGTGGTACTTCCAGCATGCCAGCACAATAATAACAACATCAAGTGCAGTTGTGGTTTAGAAAATAGGTGCATAACATCGTATATTCACAGCAAATGCCCGGTATCAGTTGCAAGTTTATTTGTTGCTTTCACTTTCTGTATTTCAAACTGCTATAATAATAACTCTTTCTGTTCCAGGAGTTTATTACTTTAAAATAACACATTTGTATGATATTCTTCATGTCAAGTTTCTCAAATACAAAGTTAGTTTATCTATTTGCAAATTATTTAAAGTAGTCTCAGCAAGTGTTACATAAAAACTGCACGTCCTTACGAGTGCAAATGACTCAAGAGTCTCATTGTTGATGTTAACCTAATGAAGAAATAAATCACTATTACTGCCTCTAAAATTGTCTTATTTAAAACGAAATCAGCCACAGGCAAGTGAGGACTACATTATTGTATTACTTTAGGCTGACCGTACATACTTCACGAAATCATGCTCATTATGTGAACGATCCTGCAAGATTCTCGACTCTACAGCAGACAATATAACTATAGTGAATATTTCTTGAATTCAATAATTCAGTTTTCCATTTCATGTTTTCAACTTGGCATTGCTTGTCAGACAGATAGTGGGGAACGGGATCTTATATGACTACTTATATAATTTAAATGAGATGCTCTCCACCATGGTCTGGGCCGGGTCAGACAGACAGACAGATAGATAGATAGATAGATAGACAGACAGACAGACAGACAGACAGACAGACAGACAGACAGTCAGTCGGGAACGGGAACTTATATGACTACTTATATGAATTAAATGAGATGCTCCCCACCAGGAGTTGGGCGATGCCGGGCCGGGTCAGACAGACAGACAGATAGATAGTCGGAACGGGAACTTATATGACTACTTATATGAATTAAATGAGATGCTCCCCATCAGGGTCTGGGCGAAGACGGGCCGGGTCAGACAGACAGACAGACAGACAGACAGATAGACAGACAGACAGACAGACAGATAGTCGGTAACGGGAACGAGAACTTATATGACTACTTATATGAATTAAATGAGATGCTCCCCACCCGGGTCTGGGCGAAGCCGGGCCGGGTCAGCTAGTAAATTTATAAAGCTCGTCTGTCCACTGTATAAGGCTGCCCTAGCTATCATTAAGCTTTATTAGTCCATAAGTGCCTACTGTGCTCCCATCTTGTAGATTTCCAACATTAACATTAAAGTATCTCATTATGATATTTATTGTTTGAGTATTTGCACTTCTTGAAGACAGTATCTATGTCATTATGCCGTTCATCTATACTGTCATCGTTGTCGTTTGCTGTTGGTGCACGTGCTTAAATGATATTGACTGTCGTGAGTTCAGTTTGAGCAGATGAAACCACAATTTGATGGGTTCACTTGTGCCGTGGAGAGTTAGTATCGCAGGCACAGAGCGTACAAACGAGGCAAGACAAAATAAAGAATTCTCACAAAGTTGTTACAGAAGATGTATATTGGAAATAAGAAAATACTACTGTCAAGAGATTTCCTAAGGCAAAGGAAAGATACTTCTAAACCGACAGTATGACCCCCCCCCCCCCCCCCGACCCCCCCCCCCCAAAAAAAAAGTCATTTACTGCCTATATAGTACCTTGCGGTGTATCGCAAGTGGGGGGGGGGGGGGGGGGTGTGCCTGAGGAATTAAGGTCGCCTGGCTAGTGCAGTCGCCGCGAACTATGCAGGTAAGGGTTTTCTTTTTGCCACCGACAGAAAATAAAATCCACACCTTGCCGAGGATTCGAACCCGAGTGAGAGTCCGGCATTCTAGCCACTCGGCCAGCCGCTCCTTTAAACCGACAGTACAACCAGGAAATCCAAGCCTGTGAACATATCTCTAAAAGGCTTTAAATAAAGGCACTGTTGGGTTAAAGAGGCAGAGTTCGGTGGCCTCACGACACTGGAGATCCTGGCAGTGTATGTTTTGTGTATTTGCTAACGGGATATGTTTACTTTACTGACAACAGCATCAATATGCAATTTATACATACATTTCAACGAGACGTAAGTAAACATTTTGATTAAACCAACACACACACACACACACACACACACACACACACACACACACGCGCGCACGCACACACACACACACACACTACACACACACACACACACACACACATTTTACGAGGGTCTGGTCCTTTTTGTTTTGGAGTATGCGATGGCGATCCTGACTCTCAGCAATAAGCAGATAGAAAGGATGGAAAGGATACAGAACGAAGCCATGCGCATTATTTTTGGATGTACAAGAGATACGGCATGCAGGGCGATGCGCTACCAAATTGATTTTTCAACCATCAGGGAAGTCACATGCCTGTGGTCATTGACATTAAGGTGAGTGGCCGTACAAGATAAACAGTTCACGAGATAAAATAGGGCGGATAGTAAGTCCCCCAGAGGGCGTAAATGAGAAGACAGTAAGTGAAAGGGGGAGCTGAGAAGAAGTCAGCTGGTGAGGCAGACAGTTGGAGCAGTGAGGTTGTGTGGTGTGTGTGAGGCAATGTGGGGCATAGAAGTGTTTAAAAAGACAGGGACAAAGATTGACGGGGTAGTTGAGGTTTGGACTCCGAGCTGAGAGGGAGTTGAGTGTAGACCAGACCAGGAGAAGGTCGTGGTCAGGGAATTTGACGGAAAAATTTCCACTGAGAATAACACGTTGTTTTTGTACGGAAACTAGGATTTACGTTTAACGTCTTTGTGTGTGTGTCATCATCGAGACACAAACCACAACAGTCATTCAGGAGCCGTCTTCGCAACTATGAGCGCATTTCTTCACCAAAAAAGACTTGCAAAGCGGATTTAAAGCGCGTGATCATTTTCTGCCATTCGTTGATTTAACCGGGTCAGCAACAGTGAAGAAATCATACCATCACTTCAAAGCGACAGTGACTACGCAGATAAACATTCATTGATTGTAAAGGTATTTTCGGCTCCCCAAAACGCAACGAAAACCCAATATTTCTGGCAAAACAAGAGCGTTCACATACATTATACAATCACAGGCCAACTCTACAGGGAGGGTTACAAAAACGTTACGGACTGTGTAGAGACAAGGCGTTGGGATAATTATCATCATCTTCAACTTTTACGACAGTCGAAAATCGTGTCACCACGTCAACAAAAAGTGACAACGCATCACGCATCAGAACATTAATTCATTGTGGGAATCTAACGTCGTAATCTTTTCAAAACAGTAACGGACAAACATTTCCAGGCGAATTGCGAACACTATTAAAAACAAACTAAGGACTTTTGTAAGATTCTACCATCACATTGGTGGCGGCAACCCTTGTTTCCTTCTGTTGTTCTCATCGTCCTAAGTATTGTTGTTGTTGTGCGTTACGTAAATATTTGTATGTGGTCCAGTGTTCGTTATAAGTAGGATATTTTTGCATTGTTTCTCGAAATGCGGGAGACAGCGCAAAGTTGAAATTGTCTAGGTACATATTGTATGTTGTTGAGAGGCAGCTGACGAGTCAGTTTGTTTTGTGCTGTGGCATTGGGTCGTCTCGACATTATACACGGTGTCCAAATGTCTATCGTCAGATCTATGTAATGTACATTAGTCATTTTATATTTGTTCTGTTTACTGTTCTCTCTTTACGGTTACATACGATATTTGATTTCTTTGGATATATGGTATTGTTGTAATTCTTATGTTAAAACAGCTTCTATCTAGATGGTATCTGTCAGTTTATATTATGCGCACGGTATGGTCTTTCATGGGCATGTTTATGTCAGTGGTTTTTATTTCTATGTAATCATCCGTCTGCGTTTCACCGGCCTATGCGTCTAGCGTTTAATAGTTGGCATTTAGTGTGTATCATTCATTTGTGTATGTATATGTATGTTTACAACTATTTCCAGGAATTGTTCTACAGTTATTTGATATATATATATATACGAGGGAGTATAGTTGATATTCCCACCTCACTACATAGTGCTTATAGAGTGACTGGGTGAGTACAGAGTGATATTGTAGCACTACGGATTTACGTACACAGGGAGTGCGGGTGTACTTAGGGAAGTGACACAAAGACTAACAGCAGAGTCTGTACATTTATAGTTGGCTGATTCACAGCAACGTGTCCACAAGTACAAGATGCCTACTTTAATGGATTATATTGAAGCAGGTGAAAGAATAGGCCTGAATGGTAAAGAGTTACAGGAGTATGCAGAAGCGAAAGAACAAAAGCAGACGGAAAGAGAGGAGAGGCATAATGAACGCGAGGCAAAGCGTCTACAGGAAGAGAAAGAGACGCAAGTAAAACTAGCTGAAATGGAAAACAAGCGTCTACAGGAAGAGAAAGAGACGCAAGTAAAACTAGCTGAAATGGAAAACAAGCGTCTACAGGAAGAGACACAAGTAAAACTAGCTGAAATGGAAAACAAGCGTCTACAGGAAGAGAAAGAGACGCAAGTAAAACTAGCTGAAATGGAAAACAAGCGTCTATAGGAAGAGACACAAGTAAACCTAGCTGAAATGGAAAACAAACGTCTACAGGAAGTAAAGTTAGCTGAAATAGAAAACAAGCGTCTACAGGAAGAGACACTAGTAAAACTAGCTGAAATGGAAAACAAACGTCTACAGGAAGTAAAGTTAGCTGAAATGGAAATTGAGAAAGAGAAGATCAAGTGCCAGATGCAAACTGAAATCGAGTTAAGAAAACTAGAACTATCTTCGAAAGGTCAAAGTGAGGAAAGCAGAAGACCGTCACAGTCGTCACAGAGATTAACACTGCCATATTTTACAGACCGAGACCAACTTGAAAATTATTTGGCCAGGTTCGAGGCATCAGCCAAAGCGTTAGGTATTCCAGAGAAAGAGTATGGGATGCGACTTGGCGAATTTCTTACGGTCAAGGCACTAGACACCATGTTCAATTTACCTGTAGAAGAAAGAAACAACTACACTATCTTACGTCAACGTTTGCTGACAAAGTTCCAACTAACTGAACATGGATATAGAACAAAGTTTAGACAGTTAGTGCCAGAGACAAATCAAGATTTCACAGATTTTGTTAACACTGTAAAGAATACATTTAACAAATGGATGGAGCTTGCAGAAGTAGGGAAAGATTTTAATAAATTAGTAGATCTAATGTTAAGAGACAAGGTAGTATCTGCATGCAATTCTAATTTAGTGGCGTTCTTTGAGGAACGGAAGCCAAAGGACATAGACACAATGTCTCAGTTAGGGCAAAACTATATGACTGCACATCCTAACAGTTCTATTGGGAAACTAATGAGTGAGGAAATAGTCTGTGCAGCGTACACTAAACAGGACCAGAATCCAGTCATCAGACCAAGGGCGAAAAGTGTGGATTCAGCACATAAAGGTGAGCAGCAAGAACTTCAAGATAATGGATTCCGAGGAAACAATGTTGGTAGAGTAGGGCGGTACCCATATAAAAGAGGGAATTTTCAGAGACGTCCAAATTATGCCGGATGTTGGAATTGTGGGAGCTGGAGACACAAAATGGCAGATTGTGATGCACAACCATCAGACGAACCAACGAACAACAGTAAAAGGGAGATCACTTGTTTCAAATTTGGAAGGAACGGGCATGTCAGTCATCAATGTAGGATGAGAGAAACAGAGCACTCAAATGCAGCACAAGTAATTGAGACGCTGAACAATGAAGATTGTAGTGGGTTGCAAACCTCTTTTTGAAAAAGACGGTCAGCCAGTCTTAATATGTGGTCATACAGTGAAAGCAGGATCAGCAGTCCATGAAGGAGGAAGTCTGAAGATGCATCATGGGTTTGTTAATGATAGGCCAGCGTTAACAATTAGGGATTCCGGATGTACGTCCATCGGGGTGAGAAAGAGTTTAGTGCAACCCTCGGATTATACAGGGGAAAAGATTAGATCCATAACATTTAATGGGACAGTAGAATTCTACCCAATAGCCGTGATAACAGTAAAAACACCATACATAACAGGAAGAGTGACAGCATGTGTTTTAGACTCACCAGTTGCAGATCTCATCATAGGAAATGTTATAGGAGTTAAAGAGTGTACAGAAGAGGAAGTAGTTTATTGGGACCAAAAATATAGTGTAAGCAGTAATGAGGTAGTTACCACAAGAGAACCTAAATTAGAGAGTATAGCTGAGGTAGAAGAGGCACTTGAAGTAGAAACAGGAACTCAGGACAAGGATAGTACAGCTGAGCAGATGAGAATGGATCCCAAATATAGTGCTAGTGGCTCCCAGAGACAAGATACTACTCTGAACAAATGTTCACATGGGTGTAGGAGAGTAGAACATAGGCAGTCAAAGAAAGGTAGATGGTGCTTCGAGAGGAAGAACAATGTTCTCACTCGCCGCTTTTCAGATGGCGGAACTGCATGTGGGCAAGTAGTATTACCGTTAACACATAGAGACCGATATACTAGAACAGCTCAGGATAGGGCAGGTGCAGGGCACATAGGACTAAGGCGGAAGCAGCATAGAGCAGGATGCCAGGTATATTGGCCAGGATTCAATAAAGAGGTCAGGGTAAACAGAGACGCAAGTGTAACGGTGCAATATGCAGATAGGAAAGTTGAGTCAGGTCAAAAGGGTGTTCGCGACATTACTGACCTAGGGATAGCAAACAGATGTTGTAATTGTAGAGGTACCATGAGTCATGGGTACATGAAAGGTAGACACAGCATCGACAGGAATCAGAGGTGGGTTGATGCAAGAAAAGAACCACCTGATATATGGTCGGTACACAAATAGCTTGTGTCTTCTTAAAGATATTAATAGACCTGTGGGTACATAAGTATAATGCTTTTCTATGATGTATTATTATTATTATTATTATTATGTGATGTATTAGTTCATGCATTGATACAAAAGATAGAAAGATGGTTGTATTTATGTGTGGGGAATATGGGAGTGTACTATGAGCATTTGATGTATTATGTAGTGTGGTAGCGAGAGTAAGGTGCAGCCATACTTAGGGCTACCCAGGCAATGTGTCTGGGTCACATATTTAATAAGTTTTAGTCTCCCAACATTTGAAAACGATGTTTTCTTTTGAGGGTGGGGTAGTGTCACATGCCTGTGGTCATTGACATTAAGGTGAGTGGCCGTACAAGATAAACAGTTCACGAGATAAAGTCAGCTGGTGAGGCAGACAGTTGGAGCAGTGAGGTTGTGTGGTGTGTGTGAGGCAATGTGGGGCATAGAATTGTTTAAAAAGACAGGGACAAAGATTGACGGGGTAGTTGAGGTTTGGACTCCGAGCTGAGAGGGAGTTGAGAGTAGACCAGACCAGGAGAAAGTCGTGGTCTGATAAAGTGAAGAATTGTGACGGAGTTTGGAAGATAACTCCGCACTGTGGGTTCCAGGGATAGTGAGTGGAATTCGAGACCCATAGTGGGTTACTTTGAGTCGGGCCTAGAGAGAGGCTAGTATACCTGTCGTGTGGGACGAGATTTTAGTAGCCTTGAGAGGCAGTGTTATTCGACGTGTTCCATTGGGATGGAGATATATTCTTAGAGAATTATTGTTCCTGGATTTATATGTTACATGTGTCTGTGTTAATTCAGAATTAAAGGAATATTATGTGCGCAAATTAACGCTTGTTCACTGACTGGTGTTTGGTGGTGATGCATCTTGATTAATCTGTTGTTCAACATCACATTGTTACAAGGACATACCCTAGACACAACCATAGCCACTCTATCTGTCACTTAGTCAACATTCACTTTGTGTCAAGGGACATAATACAAATTTGCAGAGCATGTGCCTATCTCAGAATCAACGCAAACACACAACATTAGGTTGGATAAATCAAAAACACTTAGATGGCGATCCTGTTTCGGAGGCAATCATATGTGAAAACGCCAGACTGTTGTACGCCGATTTCAGAAAATGCCTGGAACGAGTGCCAGTGTACTTAGTGATTTTAAGGCCAGCAGAGGATGGTTTGAAAAACACAAGAGGCACACTGCTATACAAGATACAAGAAGATCAAGAAGGGAATTCTCCCAGATAGTACCTTGATACTTAACGTCCTTATTGAGGGGGATTCCCCTTACAAACAATAATATCTGCACCTTTCTCTCTCTCCTCCTCCTGGCCGTCTTCCATACGCCAAGAAGAGTTTTAAGAAAGGTAAATGTCATATTAAATGTTAATTTATTCTTTCCATTAGTCTGTTATATTCATTTTATATTCATTTCTTATTGTTTTTAGTATTAAACACTGTATTTATGCTTATAAAATGTGTTTTTGATATGTATTTTGGAGAAATTAAGATATTAATTTGATTTACAGTATTTCATATGGAAATAATTGCCTCGGGTTTCGTCGGTTTCAGATTTCGCCGATTGTTTTCGGACGGATTATCGACGAAAGCCAAGGGTTCACTGTATAAACTTTCTCTTATCTCTAGCTGTGAAAATTAACCTTGAAGCTAACCATTCATTTTAAGACCTGAATAAACTACTTCAGACACAGAAAGTGGCTACAAGCCGGTAATCATAATAACGGAAGTCTCACACAACTCCGTTACAATAACTCTTCTGTGCCTCATTGGGGGCCTGTACTACTACGAAATTCTTTAATTAACCAGACCTACCTGCGACTGAGGTCTGGAAAAAAATATTAAAAAGCCATTAAAAAAAAGTAAATAAAAATAAACAATAAGTGGCAAGTACAAAGGCCAATTCATCAAATTGACATCAATAGGTTTGCTAGTTAACTTTGCCAGTAATATTCAATCTTACACAGCGCAATATCCTTTATTAAATTTTGATCTGACCAGATCGTTTAAATGTGCTGCACTTTGTTGTTGCGTCTCTCCGTCGGAATTAATAATTTTATAACCCTCAGATGTTATCTTGCGCTTCGTATCCATAGAGACGCATATATTATTAAGATATCAATACTGATTATTCTCATTAGTTATTTAATATCATCGAATGTGCCATCTTCTCTCATAATTCGAACTTTCTATGTTCCAATTTTAAGCGATGTTAATCTTTTGCATTCAGTAGCATGCTGACGGTCTTCTGGTGCCCTTGACTATCCCTACAGAACGAGGCTGTACCTATGGAACACCCATTTACGCAATTTATCTGATTTTCTCATTTTATGTCAACTAACGAATCATGACATTGGTAAAGCGGGAAGTTTACCATTGCTTTCCTTCTTAGCAGTGTCCAGACTGAGTGATGACTATAAAGAGATCCTTGACTACTATCGCCAAACCTCCAAATCGCATCGGGTCATTCGCACTGCGAGCGCTAACAAGTCAAGTCGGATTATCCTGTCAAGAAGCCTGATACGAGGGAAAATGTCACGTGGAAAGTCCAACAACAAGAAACACGCTGTTGCCAAGATGTGCAGCGTGGGAGCCGACAACAAGAAGAAGAACGTCGAGAGCCCACCTGCTAGCTGCATCAAAGAGCCTGATACTACAGCCATCACTGAAGCTACTACGAGCGAGAAGATTGACAGCCCAACACAGTCAAGAACCAAGACAGCAGAGAAGGAGGAGAAAGACACCAGAGTCGGAAACACCGACTCAAAAACAGTCCGATGGGTTGTCAAGTGGATTTCTGTGGAGCTGACAGATGAAGAAATCCTGAAGCAGCTACGTGAAGAGAATCTTCACATCCGATTCTTGAAGGCGGAGCGGCTTCTCACCTACTCCAAGATACCTACAACCTTGGCAGTAGTGACGTCGGAGGGCAGCGAAATGCCGATCACAGTATCATTCAGCAAGAAAACTCAACAGCCAGAGAGATTCATACCAAGAATCACTCAATGTTCCAGATGTCAGAAGGCCGGCCACAGCAGAGCTACGTGTCGCAGTAAGACGGAAATCTGCCGATACTGCGCCGCTCACCACGCCTTCAAGGAGTGTCCGCTGGCCAAGCTGGACACGGACTTCCGAGCACCCAACAACAAAAGAAAGTGTGCCAACTGCCTGGGCAAACATGGAGCAAGATACCTGGGCTGTCGGTACCTGCAGAGACATAGAGACGTCTTACAAATCGCCATCATCACAAAGACACCATTCACGGAAGCAATGCAGAGGGGCGAGACAGCCACGGGTATAGCACAAGCTGAAAGAGATCAACTTCAAAAGCAGATAGACGAGTTGAAGAAACAAGTCAAGGCACTGCTGACGACGACTCCGACCAGACTCCGACATGAAAGAAATCCAGCTCAACATCAAACAAGAGATCCAGCGCATGGCTGAGATGAAGAAGGAGAACGAAGAAATCCTACAAATGATCAGGCCCGAAAGAGAACTGCATAGAGCTGAAATGGAACTCTTTCAAAACAAACTAACAGAAGCCACACAAGAACTCAGAGGCCGCAAGAAGAAAACCAAGAGTCCGAGCCTGAACCGCAAACTAAAGCCAGCAGCCCAACAACAACGCCCAAGAGGGAAATACTATTCCGTTGGATCTCTGAAGGAGGCACAGAATACCCAGTCGACAAGGAGGAACTCAAGCGCGAGGAATTCAGAAGGCGCTGGGAAGAAAAAGAAAAGAAGAAGCCTAAGAAACTCCGGGGGAAACCGATGGTATACCCAGTCTTACACTACGACTGTGAGAACGACTTCGACTACTATATAGATGACGGTAAAATCGTCCCATGGCTGACCACGGAGGAAGAAAACTTTAGGCAGCAGCTTCACAAACGCGACAGTGAAAACAGGCACAAGGAAGAAAATGCAAACGTCGAAAAGCTCCTACAGAAAATGCACAAAAAGGAGACAAAAATACCAAATAAAAAGTCCTTTTAAGGACTGCAACCAGTCAAGCCAGGAGCCTGCGCCAAGAAAGAAAACAAGAGGAAACATGCACAAAGGACAGCCGCCGACCGATCCCCCAGCTGGAGTGGGATTACGAAAAGTCCTTATAAGGACTGCAACCAGTCAAGCCATACGAGCCAGGAGCCTACTCAAACAAAGAAAACCACAAGAACAGGCGAGCACAAAGGATAGCCGCCGACCGACCCCCATGCTGACGTCACAGACACAAACGATCCATAACCAGTCCGAGAAAGGACTCACAAGACAAGAATTAGGGTAAATAAACCCACAAAAACCACGATCCTCAACAATAACCACAGCTGATGAAGCAGATTAGACGAGGACGAATTTGGAGTTTTTGTTTTTGAAAATTGGAATTGGAATTGGAATCGCCAAACCTGCGACATTACCAACAAAATATATCATACTAGCTGACCCGGCCCGGCTTCGCCCAGACCCTGGTGGGGAGCATCTCATTTAATTCATATAAGTAGTCATATAAGTTCTCGTTCCCGTTACCGACTATCTGTCTGTCTGTCTGTCTGTCTGTCTGTCTGTCTGTCTATCTGTCTGTCTGTCTGTCTGACCCGGCCCGTCTTCGCCCAGACCCTGATGGGGAGCATCTCATTTAATTCATATAAGTAGTCATATAAGTTCCCGTTCCGACTATCTATCTGTCTGTCTGTCTGACCCGGCCCGGCATCGCCCAACTCCTGGTGGGGAGCATCTCATTTAATTCATATAAGTAGTCATATAAGTTCCCGTTCCCGACTGTCTGTCTGTCTGTCTGTCTGTCTGTCTGTCTATCTATCTATCTGTCTGACCCGGCCCAGCCCATGGTGGAGAGCATCTCATTTAAATTATATAAGTAGTCATATAAGATCCCGTTCCCGACTATCTGTCTGACTGTCTGTCTGTCTTGGGTAAATGTAGGAGGGAGGAGGAAGAGGGAGGTGGAGGAGGGAAGAGGAGGGAGGAGACAGGAGGAGTAGGGAGGAATAGGAGGGAGGAGGAGGGATTAGGAGGAGGAGGGAGGAGTAGGGTGGAGGAGGAGGCGAGGAGGAGGGAGGAGGAAGAGGGAGGAGGAGGGAGAAAGAGGGAGGAGGAGAACGCAGGAGGAGAAGGGAGCAGGAGGAGGAGAGGGAGGAGTAGGGAGAGGGAGGAGGAGAGAGTAGGAGGAGGGAGGAGGCGGAGGGAGAAGGAAGAGGGAGGTGGAAGTGGGAGAAGGAGGGAGAAGGAGGAGAAGGAGGGGGAGGAGAAGGAGGGGGAGGAGGAGGAGGGAAGAGGAGGAGGGGAGGAGGAGTAGGGAGGAGGAGGAATGTGAAGGGAGGAGGAGGGAGGAGGTAGAGGGAGGAGGAGGAGGGAGGCGGAGAGTGGAGGAGGGAGGAGGAGGAAGAGGGAGGAGGAGGGATGTGAAGGGAGGAGGGGAGAGGAGGTAGAGGGAGGAGGAGGTAGAGGGAGGAGGAGGGAGGAGAAGGAGGGAGGAGGCGGAGAGGGAGGAGGAGGAAGGAGGAGGGGGAGGAGGGAGGAGGAGGAGGAAGAAGGAGGAGGAGGGAGGAGGAGTGATGAGGAGGAGGGAGGAGGAGGAGGGAGGAGGAGGGAGGAGGAGGAGGGAGGAGGAGGAAGAGGGAGGAGGAGGAATGTGAAGGGAGGAGGAGGGAGGAGGTAGAGGGAGGAGGAGGAGGGAGGAGGAGGAGAGGGAGGAGGAGGAAGGAGGAGGGGGAGGAGGAGGAGGAGGAGGAGGGAGGAAGAAGGAGGAGGAGGGAGAAGGAGGGATGAGGAGGAGGAGGGAGGAGGAGGAAGAGGGAGGAGGAGGAATGTGAAGGGAGGAGGAGGTAGAGGGAGGAGGAGGAGGGAGGAGGAGAAGGGATGAGGAGGAGGGAGGAGGAGGAAGAGGGAGGAGGAGGAATGTGAAGGGAGGAGGAGGGAGGAGGTAGAGGGAGGAGGAGGAGGGAGGAGGAGGAGGGAGGAGGAGGAGTGAGGAGGAGGAGAGGGAGGAGGAGGAAGGAGGAGGGGGAGGAGGAGGAGGAGGAGGGAGGAGGAGGGAGAAGGAGGGATAGGGAGGAGGGGGAGCGAAAGAGGAAGAGGGTAGGAGGAAGATTGGAGAGGAGGAGGGAGGAGGTAGAGGGAGGAGGAGGAGGGAGGAAAAGGGAGGAGGGAGGAGGAGAGAGGATGAGGAGGGAGGAGGTAGGAGGAGGAGGAAGAGGGAGGAGGAGGAGGAGGAGGAAGAGGGAGGAGGATGGAGGAGGGAGAGGGAGGAAGAGGGAGGAGGAGGAAGGAGGAGGAAGAGGAAGGAGGAGGAAGAGGGAGTAGGAGGAAGAGGGAGGAGGAGGATGGAGGAGGGAGAGGGAGGAGGGAAGAGGAAGAGGGAGGAGGCAGAGGAGAGAAGAAGGAAGGAGGAGGAGGAAGGAGGAAGAGGAAGGAGGGAGAATGAGGAGGGGAGGAAGGAAAGGGAGGTGGAAGAGGAGGAGGAGGGAGGAGGAAAGATGTAGGGGAGGAGGAGGTAGAGGGAGGAGGAGGAGGAAGGAAAGGGAGGAGGAAGAGGAGGAGAAGGGAGGAGGGGGGAGGAGGAGGAGGGAGGAGGTAGGAGGAGGAAGAGGGAAGAGGGGGGAGAAGAAGGAGGGAGAATGATGAGGGAGAAGGAGGCAGGAGGAGGAGGGATGAGGAGGGAGAGGGAGGAGGAGGGAAGATGAGGGAGGAGGGGGGAGGAGGCGGAGGGAGTAGGAGGGAGGAGGATGGAGGAGGAGGGGAGAGGAAGAGGGAGAAGGAAGAGGGAGAAGGAGGAGGGAGGAGGGAGAGGGATGAGAGGGAGGAGGAAGAGGAGAAGGGTGGAGGGAGGAGGTAGAGGGAGGAGAAGAGAGGGGGAGAGAGTTCGCCATTCCGAATTCATACTCGTCTAGTTCTTCCCTTCTACACGACTGTAGATAACTTCCTTACACATAAAAAGATGAATTGTTATTGATATTGCCGTGGCATGGAGGAATATCAGCAGCAGAGTTGATCCAAAAAACCAAAGACTGAGATCTACGGAGAGCCATGAACGCCTACGCCAGCCGGCACGGCACTTGATGATGATGATTGCCGTGTGACGATTCTGTGTAGTCACGTCATTTTCTTCCCTTTCCCTAGCGTTTTGGTTCGGGGATTCTTTCATCATCATCATCATATATTTACGTACGTATTTTGGGAGGGGGAGGAGGGAGGAGGAGGAAGAAGAAAAAAAAACTATGACAGTTGACAGCTCTGGAATGAAATGGAAGGCGTGTAGAAAATTTCATCTCAATCGGATGGGCCGTTCGCGAACAAATAAAGGACATACATATTTACATACATACATATATATATACATACACTTTGTTTTATAGATATAGATAGATACATCACAAACAAATGTGCAGTTCCTTATAGCAAAACATATACGAATAAACACATTTAACAGAACACCGGAACAGGTGTTGGAGAAGGTAATTGCCAGGAAAATATCAAGCCAACTAGAGAGGCAAGGTGTTTTCCCACCTACCCTGGGTGGGTACCGTCCAAAAAGAGAAACCTGGACCAATGCAGCAGTCTTTGCCCACGATGTCTATGAAGGTTTCCACTCAGGCACTGAAACCGTTGCTGCAGTGATTGATCTTGAGGACGCATACAACAGAGTACCACTGGACTTTTTAATGTTTCAGCTTCTTGAACTAAACGTAAGTCCATTCCTCCTTAGTTGGATCGCTGCAGCTCTCTTCCAACGGAAAGTAGTTTTTAGATGTGGCAGTTGGACTTCGGAACCAACAACAATATATCCTGGCCTACCACAGGGATCACCATTATCTCCGGTACTGTTCAACGCCTACACAGTGAGAATCACCAGTGAGCAGATCACTGGACCTGGCAGGACATTGTCATATGCCGATGATGTTTTAGTGTATCGTCAGGGTAAGGATAGAGAGGAGGTTGCTGTGGAACTACAAACCGAACTCAATCGCATAAGTACTTGGTGTGATGAAGCTGGGGCAATGGTCAACCCAACAAAGGCAACAGTGACTTGGTTCTCGTTGAATAATCATATTGTCAACAATCCAACACCAACTGTAATGCTGTGTTCAGAGACGGTGGAAAGAACGCAGGCAATGAATTACCTGGGGATACGGTTTGATCGAAGCCTTGCTTATAATGTGCACATAGACCAGGTGATAACAAAGGCCAAGCGGGGTTTGGCAGCGATGCGGGTGATGGCGGCAGTAAACTGTGAGCAGCGCCATCTATGTCTTCTGTACGAGGGGCTGGTCATGTCTGTTTTGGAGTATGCAATGGCAATCCTGACTGTCAGCCATAAGCAGATAGAAAGGATGGAAAGGATACAGAATGAAGCTATGCGCATTATTCTTGGATGTACAAGAGATACAGCATGCAGGGCGATGCGCTACCTTCTTGATTTTCCAACCATTGAAGAGAGAATGCAAGTTTGCAGGGCACGTGCCTACCTCAGAATTAACGCAAACACACAGCATCCACTGCATAGTGAAATTAGGAAGGTGAAGGGCAGCAGGTTAAAAAGAGGACGGTCGTGGATGGGTCAAGCCGAGGACATTCTTCAACAGGTGTGTTCACTTGAGGACTTAGAACCTGGCGAGGAGTGGGTGCAAGTGCCAACAGACTTCTGCACATCCTTTTCAGTTTGCATCCAACTAGATAGAAAATGCAGACAAGAAAATCCGGCTGCTGTTGAGGCTGAAGTACAAGCGTTGATTTTCGAGAATTCGCTAGACAGTGACGCGGTCATCTACACAGATGGGTCGGTCGTCCGACATGTGAGAAGCTCATGGGCCTTTACAGCTCGGGTCGGAGGGAGAATTGTGAAGGAGGACTCTGGTGCTTTCACTGAAACCACAAGTAGCCTGACCATGGAAGTCATGGCAGTAAGTAAAGCAATAACATGGCTCGAGACACAGACATTCACTAGGGCTTGTTTCCTTAGCGACTCAATGAACATGATCAAGAGGATAGAGGAGGGGTCGATCCGAAGAGAATGGTTGCTGCCTCTGAAGCGGTCTCGGCTGGCAAAGATTAGTTTCATCTTCGTGCCAGGGCATGCGGGAGTACAAGGAAATGAGCGGGCTGACAAGCTCGCAGGTGAGGCTACTGTTGAGGGCGGACGCGCCATGGACCAGGCTGACATTCTGAATGCTCTACGAGAAGTGAGACTTTTGCAAGAACCAAGTGATGACTGTGAATCTACAACAATGGCCAGACTGCGAGAGCAGCAAATTAAAAGAGGGGTGGCCAAACAAGAACACTACGCAGGAAGCCAAAGAAGATTGATAAACCAACACAGAACTGGCGTCGTTAGCCGCTACACGCTGCGGGATTTGCTGAGGAGGGGATCCGAGCACTTATGGACTGAATGGTCCGATGTGCAACGAGGATGATCTGTCGACTAACTAACTAACTAACTAACCGGAACAGGTTATTTTTGAAGTTCTTTTTTCTTCTTTTTAGCCGGAGCCGTGGCAGTGTAGTGGAAAGCACTCTTGCCCTGCCGTCCGGTGGTCAAGAGTTTATTTTCGCATTGGGTGGAATGTTCTCAATTATCCCGTGTTCAGGTCGAGTCAGTCTAAAGTGGATACCAGAAAATGTCTAGGGAAGTAAAGGCAACAGGTGTGATATTCAAGAGATCAAACTTCAAGTGCAGATTGCTCTATATTATGTGAGGACTGATTGCTCTATATTATACAAGGCTTAGTCCAGAACACCTCACGGCGTGTAACATGGCTCCTCTTTGTTACCTCACTCTACAATAATTTCTATTATTTGTTCATTACTACTCTTTCTTTCTTTAGATCAGCCGGCTCCGTGGCGAGGGTGTTTCCGACGCAGTTCGTAATCCCGCATACCGCGTTCGAAATTTAGCTGCGGGCGATTTTGCATCAGATCGCCTTGCGTTTTTTTAATACATTGGTATGGGTGCCGGTCGTTTATAAAGCAATGGCAAACTACTTAACGTAAACTTGCCAAGAGATCACAAACAGCTAAATCATGCTGGGGCTGACTGCGGCGTCCTGTAAAGGATATGCAACTAACTTCTTTTTCTTTAGACCACTAATCATTATATCAACCCTAAACAAGTGTCGTGTTGATCTGCATGAGCGCGTCAGCCTTTCCGCATCTCGCCATCATCTTCCAAATATATCCAGTCGAGTGCTATTTTTACCATGCCACACTCGGAGGCTGTGAAGAATTGTCCCTCGCTTCCATTCATCTTCCCAGCTTCCACTGTTTTTCTCCTTTCATTGCGTGACCAAATAGTAACGACTGCCTCGTTCGCGATAAGTTGTCTCTGTGCCTTAGCTGTTTTCAAAGCAATTATATAATTAACTTCGGTAGTTTAAGGTATTTTTAGCATTCTTTTGTAAAACAAAATTGCCGTTGTTTCATGGGATATATGTTACTAGGATGCTAGCTGTCAACGACAGACAGCCATATATAATATTTACGTTACTTCTGTGCAACATGCGCGCATGTGTTTTTAACGTTTATAGTCTGTTTGCGTTTGTCTGCCCCAATATAAAATTCCATATCTCAGTAACCAACTGAGGGAAAATGTTGATATTTAGCAAATAACCTTATCATTATGTCCATCCAACAAAACAATGTTTGTTCTGGAGATTGTACAGCAGATTTCAATGTTTGTTTATATGCGGTATATAATTTACGGGTCAAAGATTAAGTCCATAATTTTAAATGTATTACGCATTCACTCAGACACATCCGCGCTTTAAAAAAATTGTCTTGTGGTTCACGATATGGCACCAATGACGCGCAGTTATATGGGATTGTTCAGAGGTGTCGTCAATATGGGTTCTTTCATGAAACGTGATTATATAAATAAATAAATATATAAATTAATCCTACCATTAATATAATATTAATAGCTAATATTTTGAATGTGTGAATATTGTTCAATGGGATTGAATAGTGAAATTTTGTATACTTCAAAGCATCGCGATGAAGTTGTACACATATTGTTGTCAAGAAGCTGATCGCAGGAAACTGTTTCATACTGTTACAAATCCCGAATAAAAAGAACTGCATGCATTTGGTTTGAGCAAACGGTCATTTCGTCGATAGGTGCAAGAATCTGGAATGAAACCAACACACGATAAGCAAACGGTAGGTAGAAAGTAGAACAATAACATAGAGCTATCCAAAACAACTTTGTGAAAAATTATAAGGACATTAGGCTTCACTTTAAGAAAATACAAGGGAGGTAGAAATATCCTTTGCGAGCAACCGCATTTAGGAGCCATGAGAAGCAGATACCTACGTGAAATAAGGGAAATGCGCAAAGAAAATTATAAAATAGTGTATTTGGATGAGACGTGGATCAATGCACACCACACAAGTGAAACGGAATGGCAATCAGTGGATGGAAAGATAAAGCGATATGAGCCCAGTGGTAAAGGACAGCTTTTGGTCATAGCCTATGCTGGTAGTACTCATAATGGCCTACTACAGAATGCTGGACTTGTGTTCGTGTCAAAGCATACAGACAATAGGGATTATCATAATGAGATGAATGGTATTGTATTTAGAGATTGGCTCGAGAATACAGTATTTCCATCCCTTGCTAGACCGTCTTGTCTAATCATGGACAATGCATCATATCACAATGTTGTTGCCCAAGAAAACAAAATGCCTACGGCATCGAGCACAAAGGAAGCAATAAAGAAAGATATGGCTCCGAAGGGAAAATATACCGTTTCCAGAAACATATTTCAAGCTAAAGTTTTTGTCTCTTGTAAAACAGGCGCTAAAAAGCAAAAAATATCAAATCGACAAGTTGATAGACGAGCATGGCCATAGGTGCTTGAGACTTTCACCGTACCATTCTCATTTAAACCCCATAGAACTTGTGTGGGCTAAAATTAAAGGACAGGTGGCAGCTAACAATACTACATTCAAATTGTCTGACGTCAAGAATATGTGTTCGTGTGTCGAGTAAGACCATAGTCTACTCTTGCAAAAGATAGGTGCTGAAGATGAAGGCAGCCAGCCAGGAGGCGCACCATAGAAATCAGGCTGCCACGCAATTATGCCGTGAATTATGTCGACAACTGCTACATGTTATGGTGCTCGCCCTGCTCTGGACCCCCAGGCAGGTGCAGTGCCGGGCCTTATGCCTCGTAAGGGTCTAACCACAATTACTGGAGGTCCTTCTCAGATGTCCTGCGGAGCAGGGGGCCTGACAATAGAACGTCTGGCCGTACCAAACAAATACTTAAAATAATGCACTGGAATGCAGAGGGTATCAATAAAAAAAAAAGAAGAATAGAACTAGAATACATCTTGACAAAGAAAACGTAAGTGTTGTGCTGCAAAAACTCACCTCAACGAAAATATAGTCAAAAACAGGCCCAGTGTTACCCATTGCCGAAAGGACAATGAAAGGGTGGGATACTGATCTTGTCAAAAAAAAACATCCCTGCTTCCCAATTTATGTTTACAGGAAGGAGTGAGATCAGGCACTTAAATTAAAACAGACAATACAGACTTTCACCTGATAATTACTAATTTTTTAAATGACCGTCCACAGGCACCGGACAAATACCCTTAAAAGGAAAAAATGATTGTGTGTGGCGACTTTAACGCCACCACAGAGTGGGGCATGATACATGGACCAGAGTAGAGAGAGCTGGAAGACGGCAGGAAAATAGATTTTCCTGATTAACAAAACCGTCGAACCCCATACCTTTACAAAA
>JACEFZ010007277.1:0-13962 GCA_014155875.1 Cepaea nemoralis | reverse complement strand
CCGCCGCCGCCCGGCCCCCGCCCGCCCCCCCGGGGGGAACTGATAGCCCCCCCGGGAAGTTCAACAAAGTAGAAAACAGGAAGTGACAGCCAGACATACCCCAGAATAATACGCGCCAAAATGTCAAAAATGTGGTCCGTTTTCAATCTGGAGCCATACCCTTCATATAGGAAAAAATTACGTCATCTATGACATATTGCTCCATGTTTAAGGTGCCATTACAACATCCCTTACTACTAAGGGTTCGAAATCCACGTGCGCGGTGGCTTGGGGCGGACCGGACGTCGGTGCAGTGTGGGGCGGATCGGACCGGACGTCGACGCGATAAGACATGTTTTTTATAAGACTCGAACCCGCCCCGCCGCCGCCCGAGCGCCACCCGCCCCGCGGCCGCCCCACCCGCCCCCGGGAGACACGGAAAGTCAACCGGAAGTAGTCAACAGGAAGTAGTAAACAGGAATTGACAGCCAGACATACCCCAGAAAATATCCGCCAAAATTTCAAAAATGTGGTCCGTTTTCAATCTGGAGCCATACCCTTCATATAGTAAAAAATGACGTCATCTATGACACATTGCTCCATATTTTAGGTGCCATTACAACATCCCTTACTACTCATGATACTCTTATAAAAACCATACTGAAGGGCAAGGTTGAGGGCAAGCGAGCAAGAGGCAGACAACGATATGCGTGGGAAGATAACATCAAGAGATGGACGAACATCAGCCTGACAGAATGTACATTAGTTGAGAGACAGACAGTGTTGGTGATCCATTGCAGCTAACCTTCATTGTGGAGACGGCACCTGATTGATTGATTAATTGAATGTGGCTAAACACGATACTGCCCTTTCTAATGTTTGTATTAAGTTATATGTTCGAATTATACTCCCTCAAGATATTCAGACTGCTTGTTATAACTGCCCAAGGAATTTTTAGCATTCTTCTATAAAACCACATTCCCAATTGCCACATATCAGTCACTGACATATAGCAGACTGAGAAAGGCTGAAGGGAGCTTCCCTAAAACATGCACCGAAATGTACAATTATAGTGTGCACAGGGAAACTAGGGGAGCGTCAGGAAAAACGTCACTAAGGGAGGAGACTTGGGCTGCCGTCCTGTTCGGACGCAGCATGTCTGGTGAGCAATGGCTAACTGTTAGTTAGGCCGCTCTTTATGTGCAGCTGTATGAATGTCAGATGTTACGTATATTATATTCCCTGTCGAACTGTTGTGTATCCGAAAGCACAGATGGATTAAAGTAACTGTCAAGAAGAAAGTCTTCGTGAAATTATATTCCAGTACCTGTGTTGGTCTTCTATAAACAAGGTATTCAAGTATTATTCAATATTATGTTAAACCCTAGATACATCAATGAGCCTATACAGCATTCGCTTCATGGCAAATGGGGACTTGTACCGGTAGTAATTATGAACTAAACTCGAGATTTATTATCAGTTTCTGACATTGTAAAGTAATCTAACGAATCGAGCCATATACTTGAGAAGGCCAAGGTCACATGCAGATTTTTATCATGACGCCATCATATATAATTTACTATATTTGAATAATCTCAACCAAGGTAACCAAATTTTTGGAGCAGTGGTGATGACATCATCATTTTGGTCATACACAAAACACCCGGAAAGTATCTTACGTTTTTGGTTCAAAGAATGTTAAAATTGACACACGCAAGTTTCAACATGCAATTTTTTGATCATATGCAGATACTATTCTTTTGCACAGATACGGGAAAGATTTAATTAAAAAAAATTCAATCGACATATATACTGTGGTAAGCAAATTGTGTTAAGAGAAAGGAGAGCGTACATGAACTATGCTGTTATCATTTAAAATTTGAGTTAAATGTTGTTCGACAGTATGCGAAAGTCTCGACTGGATCAACCGTTTTACGGGTTCATCTTTTTGTGCCCGTATTGTTTGTCCTCATTTTTTTCGGATGCTGACCGGGTCTTAACAGGCACTCCGAAAAGAGGCAACTACCGATCACCTGATCGTAACTTGTAAAAAGATACATGCTAATAACATGGTATTGAACTGTTTGTTCACAAGACAGATTCCGTATGCTCCAGTTCACATTTTTTACCTCAAATACTTGACCTTGTATAAGTCAAGAAAGAAGTTAAACAGTCAGTGAACAGAGGAATTATATACATATTACGCGGTTTTACAAGAACATTCGCAAGAAATTTCTTGAATTACAAACGACACAAGATTATCATTGGTAAACAGTCGAAATACACTGAACGTTTGAAAGTTTTCAGTAATAAAAAAATTGAATTCCTTGGAAACGATAGTTTTGGATGAAGTCAAATTGATACGTGAACATTGAGAAGTAAACACTTGGAAGAAAGCAAGTGAATCTTATTTTAAAATTATGAACCAAAATTCTCAGAACATTCAAATATTCAAATTAGGAGAAATTTCTTGAAAGAAGACGATTACATCGAAATTCGAGTTCATAACAGTGATGAACAATTCTTACATCAACCTTGAGAAAAAGTTTACATTCAATTATGAAGCTGAAATCATAACCAGATGTTACTGGTTAGTCAAAATCAAGATACGCCAATTATTCCGTTATTCAAATTACGAACTTATTTGGCTACATTATCAAATTTGAGAAAATATCAGTGCATGTTTCAACTTTAAGGATATCTGCTCACATTTTACTGCTTGAGAGGAATGGTTTCAAAGACAACCCCGCATCTACATCTATTATGTCGTTTAAAGATAAATAATTGCACGTCAAGTTAAAGTGCAACGACCGCGCACCATCCTAAAACCTCAGCGGAAGCCGAAATTGCAGCTCGTGTAAAGATCAGTTACAGACTGCAAGTATTTAATATTTGTCGATATTAAGTGGGTGGCATTCGCCACACACAACTTAAGAGATTAAACCTGTACTATTCCACATATCTAAATGACAAGGGAACACATTATCAGTTTGATGTCCGCTATCAGGAGACATATTACACATGATAATACCAATTGATTACATAGGATATGTTTTGAAATTAGACGTAGTCTACACATTACAGTGCACAACTCTTGAACAGTAATTATACTATCGTTCAAGCCAGGAGCAACAGTCTGTTGGGGACACAGCTTTTCTGTTATAAATCAACATCTACATAAATATTTCAGGTTTTCAACGACACAAACATCATATATCAGAACATTAGCTAGCATGTCGTCAAGACTTATTCGGAAGATACAATATATTTATTCAAAATTTGAAAGTTAAAGTCAGATCACTGTGCTGTGTGCCATTTGATCGTGCACGTCTTCAATTTCCATTCGTCTTCACAGATCGGGAAATTAATTGACAAATAAACTTTTGCCGTTCCATTTGTGTCAAATTGGAGGAGCGCGTTCATTGACAATTTTTATAAACGCTACATACCGAGAACTAATTGTGTATAGAATCAGTACGACACACATATAGAATCGAAATTTTGACTTTGAAAGAATCGGTCTACAACGGAATTATATTTTATACCGATCAATAATCAATATAATTTCAGAGCTGCTGGAGTCTTAAAACACATACGTCAATTAAAGCATGATTTGTATACATGAAACTTTCTTAGGCCATGCTACAGCCAACAGTGGCCAGTCTACATTCAATTGATATTATTAAGCTAAAATCATGACCGGATTTTGCTTATTGGCCCAGGCCGAGGTATTCAAGTCACGAAATCCATATATGCTTCATATTTAAAGGTATTTTATCGCATCTTACTGCTTTTGAGGAATTGCTCAAGGAAATAAAATCACCAAACCCGCAGATGCTTATTCATCCACGTCTATTATCTCAACCGTACTCAAATATGTCGAGACCAGAAAAAAAATTCCGTTCAACGTGTTCAGGATAGGCGATAACTTTCGAACAGTCGCCGAATCGATGAGTGGATACAATGTTTGAGACCTCCTTTATATGGATGTGCAATTATTCCATCATTAACTCCACCTCAGTTATTTTCTGTATTGGAATATCGGATACTAGAGGACAATCTACAAACTTCTGTGTTAACCATGGACAACAATTTATTTTACCAATCACAAATTAGAAATACACGACGTTGTTGAATTGAATGAAAACATACACGGATATGGTCGAGGAACTGTGTGATCAGAATGACATTTAAAAACGGCTAATACACCTGAAAGTTAAGAGATAATTTAATTTAATTTACATCGTCATAAATAAAAGAATTTCATGTTATTCTCACGTGAATCCAGCACGTGATTAAGGTTGTTCATGACTTCAATGATAGGAAACTAAGTGAATGGTGTTTATTTGTTGTATTTGTTGGTGATGGTCATTTGATCTGTTGTATTTGTGCTAAATGTTAGTATACAGATCCTTACATATTGTTTTTAGACTATGAATGTGGTCTTACAAATTAGTTTTGATTTACTGCTTGATCATACGCAAAGGTTTGTCAATTGTGGTTATAATAAAGATACAGAGGAAAACACACGTGATGTGAGGGTGCAGTGAGGTGTACTGGGGTAGAAACAACTCCCCTGAGCGGATGTAACAGTACACTAGTATTGTACCAAGATAGGTGAAGGCAGTCAATATCATACCGACATATCATCATGGTACTAGAAGATGAGTTATGGATACTAACTTATATGGTTATTTCAGCAATTTTATAGGCACCAATGGGTAGATTAAAGCATGATGAGTTAGCTTCTCTACATACAGGTATGAGCGTTGGGCAATGATACCACATTACAACGGTTGATTGAAGAAGAAGATTTATCATGTTGGAGTGAAGAGTATTAGTTTATTAGAATATTTACGGAAATAGGATTGGTTAGGTGCTATTATGACATTGCTAGTTGAATGAATTATATTGTTGTATTATTGGTACAGCACTTAATAAATATCCCTTAAATTAGAATGTGATCAGCGACAGCCTCTACCTCACCTACAACTATTAAATGAGAATGCAAGATATATACAGAACCAGCGACAACGAGGATCGGCAACTGATACAGACGGCATGATACCGATTGATACTCTCGTCCACAACTCCGGGTTTTGACCTAGAGTGAGGACATTAGGGACTAATGGTATCATTAGTTGGACCGGCCCTCCCATAGGCCGGCCACATGACGCTCACCGTGGGTGTGAGCAGGAGGGCATGCCCATCAATAATTTTTTTTTTTGAGGGTTATTAACGGGAACCATAATGTCATGTTCAGCAATTGATACTTAGGTTGTCAGTGATGATATTGGTCATGCATAATGAATGTATATGAATTAAATGATAATATCATTTAATTTGTAGGGCGGGGGCATAATGCCACATATCAGTCACTGACATATAGCAGACTGAGAAAGGCTGAAGGGAGCTTCCCTAAAACATGCACCGAAATGTACAATTATAGTGTGCACAGGGAAACTAGGGGAGCGTCAGGAAAAACGTCACTAAGGGAGGAGACTTGGGCTGCCGTCCTGTTCGGACGCAGCATGTCTGGTGAGCAATGGCTAACTGTTAGTTAGGCCGCTCTTTATGTGCAGCTGTATGAATGTCAGATGTTACGTATATTATATTCCCTGTCGAACTGTTGTGTATCCGAAAGCACAGATGGATTAAAAGTAACTGTCAAGAAGAAAGTCTTCGTGAAATTATATTCCAGTACCTGTGTTGGTCTTCTATAAAACAAGGTATTCAAGTATTATTCATATTATGTTAAACCCTAGATACATCAATGAGCCTATACAGCATTCGCTTCATGGCACCAATGCTTCTAGGGATGTTTTCGCCTGTTTACTAATTGTCCAGGATTCGCAGCCTATGTTAAAAATGTTTATAAGTAACATGCAGGATTTATGTTTCTAACTTCCATTAACAAGGACTCATTTAACTATCAAGTATAATTATATTATATATGAAGATATTCATATCATGGTTCTATGTAACATGCAAGAATTATGTTTCTAACTTACAATGACAAAGACTCATTTAACTATAAAGTCTCGTATTATTATATTATATAGGAATATAATCATGTCATGGGTGTAATGAGACGTCTCCGCTGTCAGTCTGAATATCCTTGATCAACATCATACCAAAGGACATCTTCCCTGGTGAATTACAGTTGGGTAAAAGACCTCAATGATGCATAATGTAACAAACTGTCATCACGTGCCAATCATAACGATCATGATGCATAATGTAAAAAAAAAAAAAAACTGTCAGCAGGTGCCAATCATAGCCATCATGATGAATAATGTATAAAACACTGTCACCATGATGCATAATGTAAAAAAAAACTGTCATCAGGTGCCAATCATAGCCATCATGATGCATAATGTAAAAAAAAAAAAACTGTCATCAGGTGCCAATCATAACCATCATGATACATAATTTAAAAAAAACTGTCATCATGTGCCAATCATAACCATCATGACGCATAATGTAAAAAAAACTGTCATCAGGTGCCAATCATAGCCATCATGATGCATAATGTAAAAAAAACTGTCATCAGGTGCCAATCATAGCCATCATGAAGCAGGTCCTTTGTAGAACGACACACCCATCACAGCTAACCTTAAAGCCTCTCTATCTCTGGCCATATCTCCCACCTCATGAACCCTCATCCTAAGCTGTCTGCAATGTCACGTGTCCATCTTTATGCTTGCCGACCCCTACCTCCCCGTTCTGGAACCACCCCTCCAATCACTGTTCTCTACAGGCCACTGTGACGTTTAATGCGGCCACAGTATTTCACTCTGTCTGTCTGTCTGTCTGTCTGTCTGTCTGTCTGTCTGTCTGTCTGTCTGTCTCTCTCTCTCTCTCTCTCTCTCTCTCTCTCTGTATATATATATATATATATATATATATATATATATATATATATATATATATATATATATATTATATATATATATACTAGCTGACCCAGCCCGGCTTCGCTCAGGCCCTGGTGGGGATCATCTCATTTAATTCATATAAGTAGTCATATAAGCTCCCGTTCCCGTTCCCGACTATCTATCTGTCTGTCTGTCTGTCTATCTGTCTGTCCGTCTGTCTGACCCGGCCCGGCTTCGCCCAGACTCTGATGGGCAGCATCTCATTTAATTCATATAAGTTGTCATATAAGTTCCCGTTCCAGACTATCTGTCTGTCTGTCTGTCTGTCTGTCTGTAGGAGGAGGAGGAAGAGGGAGGAGGATGAGGGAGGAGGAGGAGGAGGGAGAAGGAGGAGGGAGGAGCGAGGAGGAGGTGGAGGATGAGGAGGAGGAAGAGGGAGGAGGAGGGAGAAGGAGGAGGATGAGAACACAGGAGGAGGAGGGGGAGGAAGAGGAGGGAGGGGGAGGTGGGAGGAGGAGGTAGGAGGAGGAAGAGGGAGGAGGAGGGAGAAGGAGGAGTAAGAGAACGCAGGAGGAGGAGGAGGGAAGGAGGAGGAGGGAGGAGAAGAGAGAGGGAGGAGGAGGACGGAGGAGGGAGGAGAGAGGAGGAGGGAGAAGGAGGAAGGAGGGTGAAGAGCGAGGAGGAGGGAGGAGGAGGAAGAGGGAGGAGGAAGGAGGAAGAGGGAGGAGGAGGGAGGAGGAGGGAGGAGGCTGAGGGAGAAGGAGGGAGAATGAGGAGGAGGAGGATGGAGGAGGAGGGATGTGGAGGGAAGAGGGGGAAGGAGGAGGAAGGAGGAGTAGGGAGGAGGAAGAGGAGGAGAGGGGAGGAAAAGGGAGGAGGAAGGAAGAGAAGTGATTAGGAGGAGGGAGGAGGGCGAGGATGAAGGAGGAGGAGGAAGGAGGAGGAAGAGGGAGGAGGAAGAGGGAGGAGGGGAAGAGGAAGAGGGTAGGAGGGGGAGAGGAGGAGGAGGATTATAACGCATATGCCTGTAGATAACTGCAGCGAAAAGGTGGGTCTATCTATCTATCTGACCCGGCGTGGCTTCGCCCAGCTCCTGGCATTGAGCGTCTCATTAAATTCATACAACAACAAAAAATAAATTACTTAAAAGAATGTCCTTCCACACACCATCCATTATTTTTTATTAAAACTGTTTTTAATCACTAACATGACTGTAGATAATTTCTTTAAGCAAAAAAAGATGAGTTACAATGTTATGCATTGTGCATTATTTTTATTAAAACTTTGAAAATGCCTTAAAGTTTATATCATTATTTATTATAACTCATATGCCGGTAAATAACTATAGACAAAGAGTTTATAAGACTTTGAAAACCATGCAACAATATGATTATAAGTTATATAGCAATGTTATTAAAAGTTATGCCCCTTGAAATAACTTTTACAGAGTTAAGTCCCCTAGTTATATTTAAATTATAATGAAAAATGAAATATTAAATAATATTAAGTAAGTAGCCAATGTCACACTAAAAAATATGACAGTTGGCAGCGCGGGAATGAGAGGAAGACGTGTAGAAAATTTCATCTCAATCGGATGGACCGTTCTCGAACGCATAAAGGACATACATACAGACGGAGATTGCCTTTGATTTATATATATATATATATATATATATATATATATATATATATATATATATATATATATATATATATATATATATATATATATATATATTTCCCCCACCCCCCGCGTTTCCATCCTGTTTCAGGATATTGCGGTCAACACCAGCATCTTTCAGCTGTATGTTGATTCCTAGGCTAGATTACGCTCATCAGCACGCCACGACTTTCTGAGCGACCGGCTCCATACTCTCATAAGTCACTTTTGCGATTCGAACCACTGCTAATTCTCATATATATATATATATATATATATATATATATATATATATATATATATATATATATATATATATATATATATATATATATATATATTGACTGTACCGTCGCCGAGCTGTGTTTCTTGCAAGACTACAATATCGTTTCCGTAGAGTAGTTTTTCAAGAATGTGTTGGCGTTGACTAAATGATGCACAGTACAATATATATATATATATATATATATATATATATATATATATATATATATATATATATATATATATATATATATATATATATATATATTGCAAATATCAATGCCAATTTCTAGTACGAGTACCCCTGTACTGTGCATCATTTAGTCAACGCCGACCCATTCTTGAAAAACTACTCTACGGAAACGATATTGTAGTCTTGCAAGAAACACAGCTCGGCGACGGTACAGTCAATGCCGTAGGGTTTTAGGACTTCTTCAACAGGCGGCGCTTCGGACAGGCCATTCTGGTTCGCGACAACATTCTGGTGTCTGAGATCGATATGTCCGCCTGGAACAGTGATGCCCTGCAAGTGCAGGCATTAAGAATAATGACGCCAGTGCAGCTTGTAATCGTGAATGTTTATGCTCGAAATGGGAAGTCAAAGTGCGACAATGGCAGAGTTTGTTCGATATGGATGAAAGGCATATCATCTACCCTCAATGCCAGAGGCAGTCAATGGGGGAATTGCATCACCAATAAACAGGGTGAAGATCTGGAGGACGCCCTGGCATCTGCTGTCCTAGTCTGTCTGAATGATGGGAAGGTCACTAGAATAGCCACTCGACCAGGTGACTCTGACAGCGTCATTGACTTGGTTCTGGTGTCGCCCACCATTGCACCAAGGTGCCGGAGGGGTACACTGGGATATCACAACGGTTACCACTACCCTTGTATCATCCTGATCGAGAAAGACAGGGGCAGGAGTCAAGGAAACAAGACAAATGCCTTCCCGTACGACAACACTGGACAAGACGCAAGATCAGAAGAAGAAAACTAACTTCCTCCCGCAGGAGACAAGAAAGATGGTTGCAGCCACCATGGTGGAATTGCGAGGTCGAGAAGGCATGGCTGGGATAGAGGCAGGCTGTCAAAGACTGGCAAAAAGCCAGAAAGGAAGACTGAAGTCGATAGGACGATGACTTTATTCAAATCCTGCGCCAAACAGGCCAAGGCCGAGAAATGGGACGAGTTCTGCAGAAAGGTGTGCTCCGAGCGATCTCTTACGACATTCTGGCGCCTCCATAAGAGCATGAACGGCGCTGCACAAGGTAGGGGTATTCCAGACTTTCAAGGCTACAGACCTCGCATGGAAAAAATCGGATGCGGATAAAGGTAACGCCCTTCTTGCACGCTACATAGAGTAAGTAGACTGACCAGAAAGACGAGCCCGCCAGACAGAGGACCACAACGACACTCGCTCAGTTGTGCGAGGGGTTCGGGACAGACGAAGAGTGCATAATCACAGCTGAGACAATACGTGCGATGCTCAAGAAATCACCTAACACCGCCCCAGGCCCAGACGGCATCCGATATGGGGACCTACTTGTGATGTCAGATGATGACATGGAAGAACTGGCCAGAGAATTCAACACCAGTATCCAGAGGGGTCAGATCAAAGAGGAATGGCTATCTCTTTTTTCAGGTCAGAGAAGAGACATGTGCGGTCGCCATAGACTTAGAGGACGCATACAATAGAGTATCCTTCGAGCACTTGATGCAAACCCTCCTCAGACTGAAATGCACCCTCACCTTTTACGATGGATAGCTGCAGTTCTGCTCCAAAGGAAGGTGGTGCTAAGATGCGGGAGTTTGTCTTCTAAGTCGATAACGATATGTCCAGGACTGCCGCAGGGTTCACCACTGTCACCAGTATTATCCAAAGCGTATACGGTGCCGATCACTGAACAACAGTTGGACGGGAGGGGCAGGACTCTGTCGTTTGCTGACGACATTCTCGTGTATCGACAGGGTCGAGATAGACAGGCGGTTACTAATGATATGCAGGGCGAACAAGATCGAATTTCCTCATAGTGTGCTGACGATGGTGCCCTTGTCACTCTGCAAAGGCATCGGTTACATGGTTCTCGCTAAACAACCATATTGTGAACACAGACCTGCCGGCAGTAAGAATGGATGGGAGCATTTTGAGTAGAACCCAGTCAATGACATAGATATCATGTCGATTATGTCATAACGAAAGCTCGAAAGGGTTTGTCAGCAATAAGAGTCATGGCGATTGCCAATATCGAGCAAAGACTCCTAATACTCCTGTTCCAAGGACTGGTGCCTTCACGCATCGAGTATGCCCTGGCCATCCTCACTGTCAGCCCTACACAGATCGGAAGACTTGAAAAAGTGCAAAACGAAGCCATGCGCATCCTTGACTTCCCAACAATGGAACACAGGATCAAGATCCGGAGAGCTTGCGCATACTTAAAAATAAGTGCAGATGAGCAGCACCCTCTGCATGACGCTATATTCAGAGAAAAGGGTGACAGGCTAAAGAGAGGCAAATCATGGATGGGTCGGGCGGAAGATGTCGTCAGACAGCTCTGCAGTCTTACCAGTATCAACCCCGGCAAGGAATGGGTGCCGGTGCCTCCAGATTGTAAGTGCACTTTCTCCTGCATCATCACACTCTACAGACGATGCAGAGAGCAGAACCCTGCCGCTGTCAATGCAGAGGTCAACGCGCTCATCTATGAACACTCAGATAGCCCCGAAGTGCTCATCTATGCAGATGGATCTGTTGTAAAGCAGCATAGAAGTGCGTGTGTATTTACAGCCCGTTCAGCAGGCCGAACCGTTCAAGAATCCAGTAGTGCCCACTCTATGACCACGAGCAGCATGACGATGGAGGTGATAGCAGTTACACAGGCTTTCATATGGCTGGAATCACAGCATTATACCAACGTGTGTGTACTAAGTGACTTCAATGAGCATGATTCAGAAGGTCGAAGCTGGATCTGTACGTAGACAATGGACTGAGTCGCTGCGGAAGTCTGTTGTCCGTAAAGTCACCTTCATCTTCATCCCGGGACATGCGGGAGTCGAGGGAAATGAACGAGCTGATAAACTGCTGGCTCTGCACCCTCTGTAGATGGCCAGCCTATGGATCGTGCCGATGTTATTAACATCCTTAAAGATATGGCGAGAACAGAGGACTTTGACGTCAGTGAATCCACATCGCTGTCCAGGATGAAAGACTTGGGTGTAAGAATAGGCACGGCCAGACGCGAGAGGTACATCGGGAAAAACGAGGTGCCTCGTCAACCAACACAGAACTGGCACTATTAGCCACCGGACGCTGATGCATATGCTGGGGGGGGGGGGGGGGGGGGTGAGGGCGGATCTGAGCACCTATGGACCTGTCCGGAGGTGCAATGAAGATACCCCAACTGATAACTGATAACTGAGTAACCCTTTTCAGCCTTCGACTTTTCGACCTGGCTATGTAGAGGTGTTTATGGTGTAGCTTGTAGTTTGTCTTTAGTACTTTGGGCTGCTTGTTGTCAGCTTCCTGGCTTCTGATGGGTTGATTGCTCTCGTTACTTTCTTGACGAGGTTTTTCATGCTCTGGTCAGAGTCGCGCACTTGTTGAGGTCCAGGGTAAGTGTGGTCCCACCCCGTCCTATGGTGCTGTTTCCTTCAGGAGCTTTACCAGTTTTCATCCTCTTCCTGGTGTTCCTCCTATTTCCCGTCGTGGGTTGCCTTGAATCTTCTCGGTGTTCACTAGTCAGATCTTGATGGTGAGAGATAACGTCCTTCCTCTGCTGCTTCTTCTTCTTGTTTGTGTTCTTGCATCTTCTGGTTCGGATGTGCTGTCTGGGTCTTGAGCAGTGCTGATAATCTCAGTCTAACATCTCCCCTGTCCTTTCTTTCACATCTTGTGATTTTAAATAGTTGTTCTCCGTCTCAGCCTTTATAACAGTCATTCGAGCGACATCCTACTCTATCTTCTGCTGAACTCGCTTCATTTCGTCGAGGATGCCTGAATGGCCGTTATCTGTGTTTCTTGCTTCTTTTCTTTTTTCCCTCCAGCTTGATAGCCTTTCTTCTGTCTCAGCCTGTATAGCAGCCATTCGAGGACAGGTCTTCGATTCAATCTTTCTGCTGAACTGCTCGTTCGTCCAGGATGCACCGAGTGTCTGTATATGAGTCTCTTGCAATCGTATCTTTTTCTTCCTCCTTTGAACTTTGATCGCAGGTCCTTCAGTTGGCCTTCCAGTTGCAGCTTTGTCGCTTTTTGTGAGTCGATTGGTGGCCTCGTACTGCCTCCTAGCCTCTTTATAGGGCAGGTTAGTCTTGATGGCGATCTTCATAGCTTCCTTGCTGTCTTGGTGGCAGGGGCAGCCGAGGTACCTGGCGCCGTGGTTGCCGAGGCAGTTTGCGCATTTTCTGTTAGTGTTAGGCCTCCTGAAGTCCTTGTCGATCTTTGCATGCTGGCATTGACTGTATTGATAAGGTCCAGAGCAGTATCTGCAAACCTCAACTTCACTCTTGCAGGTGGC
Source organism: Cepaea nemoralis (assembly GCA_014155875.1). NCBI lineage: Eukaryota > Metazoa > Mollusca > Gastropoda > Stylommatophora > Helicidae > Cepaea > Cepaea nemoralis. The sequence continues at coordinate 670 of JACEFZ010007277.1, read as the reverse complement.
CCGGGTGTGCCAAAACTTCTGGCGCTTAGAGCACTGCAGCACTCTCGGTATGTATTGCTCTGGAACTTGGTCTCTCTTGTCCCATCTGATGTATTAAAGGATCACTCGGTCCTCTGATGTTACTATGACGACTGTGGAGGGGATGTTGTTCTTTCCGATGATCCTCTCAGCGCTGATGATCTTGAGTTTCTTGTTCTCCCTTGTCAGCATCTCCCTGATCTGGTCGTTGGTGAGATGGGTCTTGACTCGTTTAATGACGTTTCATCATGATGTGTCGGGTGGCCTCCAATAAGATGCTGTGGTGAAGCTTGATGTCGGCCTTCTCTCCTTGCTCAAATTTCTGCATAAGTGCTGTGGTCTTTGGGTTTTTCTTGAGGGAGACCACTACTCCCTTAGGTGTCTTACGTAGCTGGTAGATGCTGTTTCTTCTAAGCTCGTTTTCCAGCAGCTTGATTATCTTGTCTGTTGGTAGCGCCGACAGTTTGGCTTCTCCAACGCTTGTCTGTTTTAGCAGCAATTTGCCGGTGAAGTCCTCGGTTGTTGTAGTTTCCTCCTATGATGAAATCTTTGGTAAACTGGGCTGATTCATCTTGGTGCTGTTGAAAACTTCACGGCTGCTGCTGGCTTCAGTTAAAGCTGTAGTCTCTGCATCTGTTGAGCTACGGGTGGG
>JACEFZ010007276.1:0-11999 GCA_014155875.1 Cepaea nemoralis | reverse complement strand
CAACTACAAAAGCTTTAATGTGATATAACCCAGTTAGTGATAGAATCCTCACTATCAGACTCAAAGGCCGTCCAATAAACACAACTCTCATACAGATATACCTACTTCAACAGCAGAGGAGGACGAAATTGAAGATTTTTACAACACACTGCAAGACACATTAAATAAGATTGGTCATAATGATATAGCAATAATAATGGGAGATTTTAATGCAAAAGTAGGTACAGGAAGAGCTGAAAATGAGAGACACGTTTTAGGAAAATTTAGATTGGGAAATAGAAATGATACAGGTGAAAAATTAATAGAATTTTGCACAGAAAATGAGTTAACGATAGCCAACACACTTTTTAAACAGCACCCAAGAAGACTCTTCATGTGGAAGTTCCCTGACAGTATTACCAAACATCAGATAGATTATATTTTAATACAAAGAAGGTGGAGATCAAGCATAACATCTGCAAAAACCCTACGAAGTGCAGACTGTGATACTGATCATCAGTTATTAGAAGCAGATCTGAAATTAAAACTCAAAAAGCTTACCCTAGGACCAAGGCATTTCGTTTTGATCTCACAAAAATACCAGATGCATACAACATAGAAGTTAGGAATCGTTTTGGGGTCTTGATGTCTGTACAAGAAGAAATGACACCTGATGAACTGGCAGTACAAGCTAGAGATATCTTGATAACTGCAGCCAAAGATTTAATTCCGACCAAGAAAAAGCAGCTTAAGTCATGGATTACATAGGCCACGTTAGAATTAATAAAACAACGAAGGGAGCTGAAACAGAAAGGAGGTGAATCCGATAACAGCAGGATGAAGTATAAATCTTTAACTCGAGAAATAAGAAAGAACACAAGAAAGGACAAAAATCAATATATACAAGATTGCTGTACCAGAATAGAGCAATATCATAAGACTGGAAGAGATTACTGAAATGTTCAAAGAAATGAAGTTATTGACAAGAAATGTTCAACCTCAATTGAATGTTATCTGTGGCAAGATGGGAAATACCTTAACAGAATCTAGACAAATTCTAGAATAGATGGCAGGAGTACTGCAGTGGAATGTATGATATGAGTGACAGTTTGGATATGAATGAGATACATGAGCAAATGACAGCAGAGACAGAACCTGAACCCTCATTAGATGAAATTGCATGGGCAATAAAGAACCTGAAGAACGGTAAATCACCTGGATGTGATGAGATACCAGCTGAACTAATTAAAGTGGGAGGGGAAGAAAGTGTGCAAATCTATCACGCATTATGTAAAAAGTTATGGAAATATGGTATTTGGCCAAAAGATTGGAAGAGAACTATCTTCATTCCAATACCAAAAAAGGGCAACCTGAAATTATGCACCAACTATGGAACTGTTGCCCCGATCAGCCATGCAAGTAAATTCAAGCTGGATTTAGACAAGGAAGAGAAACAAGAGATCACATTCTCAACATGCGTTTGATAATAGAGAAGTGCAGAGAATTTAATGTAAACCTATTTTCATGTTTTGTGGATTATTCAAAGGCATTTGACTGTGTAGAACTGCTCTTCAAAGACTAAAACAACTGAATAAATTATGGAGTGCGACAGATAGAACTAAAAAAATTAGATTTTTAAGAGCATACATATTTCCCATTGCAACATACGCCTGTGAGCCCTGGACACATACTAAACATGCTGAACAGCGCGTAGAATATAAATGTTATAGACGAGTTCTAAGATTATCTTGGGTAAAGAAAAGAACAAATGCATCCATACTTCAAGAGCTGAATATTGAAGAAGGTTGGCTATTAAAGATGATAAAACAAAGAAAATTGAAATATTTTGGTCACTTGAAACGTCACGAAAGTTTGGAGAGAACAATAATGGAGGGGTATATGCCTGGGAAGAGAGCAAGAGGAAAGCCAAAGAGAAGATGGGTGCAGGATGTGGCGGATGATCTCCAGATGGGTGTATCGACGTGGGACATCTTGCTTATGATCGAGAGGTTTTCCAGAAGGTTGTTATGGGAGCGAGGTTCTGCAAAGAACATGCTACTGAATGAATGACTATTACACCTGGGTTGTCGCAGGGATCTACCATGTCCACAGTGCTCTTTAATGTCTACACCAGCAAAGTCGCAGCTATTGAGACACCAGATGTTGGTAGAATCTTAACATTTGCAGATGATGTGCTGGTATACAGACAGGGCAGGGGTAGGGACAGTTTGATAAAGACTTACAGGTGGCAGTAAACAAGGTGGTGGAGTGGTGCAGACACGCAGGGACCATTATAAACTTAGACAAGGCATCGGTTGTGTGTTACTCCCTGGATAACCGGATTGTGAAGGTAGATGTCCGGTGTCTTCCCATTCCTGCCCCAATCACTGTCTTCCCGTTCCTGCCCCAATCACTGTCTTCCCGTTCCTGCCCCAATCACTGTCTTCCCATTTCTGCTCCAATCACTGTCTTCCCATTCCTGCCCCGGTCACTGCCTTCCCATTCTTGCCTGAAATACTGACTCTCTGGCTTTAAGAGTGAATCAATCACCAGTCAGACTTGTGCAGAGTTGTAATCACATTGAGCAGGGAGTGGCCAGCAGGGGCCACAGAAGTGGAAATCCAGCAACTAATTCAGGATAATGCTCGCCCGGGTGATGTGATTATCTACACACGATGGTTCGGTGTTGGGAGGTAGTAGAAGTGCCTGGGGTTTCTTGGCAAAGGCTAATGGTCGACGTTTGGTGCAGGAGAGCTTGGCATATGATACCACAACATCTAACTTAAGAATGAAGGCAGTCAGTGCAGCTTTCCGCTGGATGGAGAATACGATACACACACACATCGTGATTGTAACTGACTCAGAAAGCATGCTGAGTAGGGTGAGGACAGGACAAGCTTCGTGCCGAGTGGCTTGCTTCGCTTCGGAAGTCACGGGTGGCAAGCATCGTCTGGATCTTTTTTCCGGGGCATGCTGGTGTGCTGTGGAATGAACAGGCGGACAGATTGGCTGGCTCTGCAAAACTTAGTGGAGTATTGATGCATGATAAGGCAGACATGGTTGCGGCCTTGTGGGAGCACGTGTACACCACGGAGGAGCAGATGGATCACCATGGTCTGGCAAGAATGCGACAGCATGGAGTGACGAGGGGATCTGGCCGATGCTCGACGCTTAGAGGAAAGGTGAGACGCACATATAATCATATTGCTACTGGTACTATTGGGGTTGGAACTCTTCGCTGGCTTCTGAGGATGGGGACGGAGCGCTTATGGGAATGCCCCGAATGCTGTGATGTCGGTTCTTAAATCAATCAATCAATTAATCAATCACCAGTGCCTTTCTGGGGCCTATAATAGAAGCAAATAATAGTAACGATTCAGCCTCCATACATGTCATAAGATGTGACTAAGGAGGGTTGGCGTGAGACCGGCTGCTTCATGCCGTAAAATACTTTAGTTGCAAAGTACCACCAATAATGGATAAATTTACATATGACTTTGTGTGAGTTGGTTGAGGTTCTGTTGATATAAAAGACAGAAAGAAGTAGAAACATCATGAGTAATTGTGAGTATAATATATGATATATAATATATATAATATATAAGACGAGACCAACAGTGTGGACTTCACCCACGGAATGCATGTAGCCATTCAGTGACACAGAGACAGAATGTAATAGCAATGATGAACACCTACTCAACATATGCTCCGAACACGGGCTCATAATAGCAAATAGTTTTTCTCAACATCGTTGTAGCCACACCAAGACCTGGTATAAATGGAATGACACAGATCAAGCATCTCAAATTGACTTTATTCTACTTAGGAAATCAGACAGAAGACTACTATTGGATTCAAGAGCACTCCCAAATACAGATGTTGATACTGATCATAAACCAGTCATAGTAAAAAAGATTTCAACACAGGAAAATCAGAAACAAAACAATAACAACACATGTAATCAGTTATAGGAGGCTTCAGGGAAATATGGTTAAAGACGAATTCAATCAAGAAATAAAAAACTACATAAGTTTAGTTTAGTTTATACTTAACGATTCAAATACTTTGGGTAGATTTGTAACTCGAAATTTTGCCCGGGCAGCGCCGTTAGGCTACTCTTTTTCGATTTCCAACTGCCAAGGGATTTTTTACATGCGCAACAATACACACGGGCGTCCGATCTCACTACCCAGAGACCAGGGGAAATTTTATTACTAGAAGTCCATGTGAAAAAAACCCGGTCCTCACCGGGGCTTGAACCTGGGACCTCCAGCACTCGAGGCGGACACCATACCTCGAGACCACGCAGCCCCCTAAACTACATAAGAACATCCCTGATGACTACTCTAGCGTAGATAAGGAATGGACAATTTTCAAGGCTGCCATGCTCGACACACTGGAACATAAATGTGGAACAAAGAAAGTAGGACAGGACAAAAGATTAAGAACAGCTTGGTGAAACAACGAAGTTTGGTTCTTGTTATCCATAGCTTTTAGGCACAAAAGTGAAGTTTTCTATTATATCCATCCATCCATCATGTGCCATGCCGGTAAGCGTGGGCGGTCATGTTCTGCCATCTCACTCGATCACCAGAGTCGTGGATCAGCTCCGTGTTTCTGTCTCGACCATGCCATGCGGCCAAGCCATCCAGGTATTTTCCTCTCGGTCGTCCCCTTGGTCTCTTCCCTTCGATCTTGCCAGTTGTCACCAAGTTCTCCAATTAATTTCTTCTCATAACATGCCAAAAAATTTTGACTGTCTGCGTCTAATGTCTCTAATCAGTTTACGATCTTCATTTGTTTCTTGAAGGACTTGTTCATTGGTTTTTCTGTCTGTCCATGGTATTCTTTGCATTTTCCCCAGAAACCACATTTCCACAGCCATCAGCTATTTTTCAGCTTGACTGCTTATTGTCCACACTTCACATCGATACACAAGTATAGGTTCTATGTAGTACCTCAACACTCTTTTTCTCATTTCAATTGATATCTTTTTATTGGTCAGTATGTTTTTCATCTTGCAAAAGGCTACCTTCCTAATGGCAATTCTTGTTCTAATCTCTTCAAGGCATCTCCCATCAGATGTTATGACTGTGCCGAGATAACAGTATCGATTCACTTGTTTAAGACTATGCTCATCTACTCGTATATCACATTGTGGCATTTCCTTCTTCCCAGAGACGACCATAATCTGTGTCTTCTTAATATTCAGTTCTAACCCTAGTTGTTCACTGTTCAGGCCTGTGGAAAATCAGGAGTTAAATGGCCAACAAGACTTTTTAATATAACATAATTGAACAACAGTTAAGCAAAGTACAATTTGGTTTTCAGAAAGGTAAAGGTTGCACTGATGCACTATTTACACTTAGACAGATATGTGAAAAAACAATCGAATATAGTGACCAGCACAATATTGTGTTTGTAGATCAGGAAAAGGTTTTCAAGAGAGTAGACAGATACAAATTATGGACCATCCTTGAAGACTATGGGATACAAGGACGATTGCTAAATAAAAACATCAAAGCCATGTACCACTCGAGCCGAAGTGCAGTAAGAACACAAGAAGGTATATCAGTTATGTTCAGTCATTACAGGAGTGAGGCAAGGATGTGTGCTCTCTCTCCTGCTATTTAATATCTACATGGACAGAATATCCAAAAAAGCAAGCCTTGACAGAACAGATTCAGAAAATTCAGAACTCTTTACTTCAGATGAATCAACTGATCCACAGGAAATAAATGAACTTCTATTTGCAGACAATCAGTGCCTGTTTTATAGTGATGGGGGAAGATTGCAAAATCATATTAATAATTTGAGTTCAACGTGCAGCAGATACAATATGAGTATAAACACAGCCAAAACCGAAGTCATGCAAGTTAGTAGATCATCTGGTCCACTAAGTATACAGATAAATAGCACATCTCTGAAACAAGTTAAAGAGTTCAAATATCTTGGTAACATGATCACTGAAGATGGCAGATTGGACAGAGAAATAGAAATCAAATGTCAGAAAGCTAGTGCACTTACATATCAACTAATCACCCATATTGAAACATCCAAATATATCCATGTCTGCAAAATGACAGATAATAAACAGCATATTCACACCAACCCTATGCTACCAATCTCAAACTTGGACTTTATCCAAATCACACTGTTCGCAAAATCAACACCTGTGAGATGAGATGCCTGAGGAGAGCTGCCAACTTAACAATCCGAGACAGAGTAAGAAATGCTGTTATTAGACAGACAGTAGGATCAACACCCTGTGCCACATTGATTGATTGATTGAGTGATTGATTGATTGATTTAGGAACCGACATCACAGTATTCGGGGCATTCCCATAAGCGCTCCATCCCCATCCTCAGCAGCCAGCGAAGAGTTCCAACACTAATAGTACCAGTAGCAATCTGATTATATGTCCATCTCGCCTTTCCTCTGAGCATCGATCGTCGGCCAGATCCCCTCGTCACACCTCACTGTCGCATTCTCGCCAGACCATAGGTGATCCATTTGCTCCTCTGAGGTATACACGTGCTCCCACAAGGCTGTAACCACGTCTGCCTTATCATGCATCAGTACTCCACTAAGTTTTGCAGAGCCAGCCAATCTGTCCGCCTGTTCATTCCCCAGCACACCAGCATGCCCCGGAGAAAAGATCCAGACGATGCTTGTCACCCGTGACTTCTGAAGCGAAGCAAGCCACTCTGCACGAAGCTTGCCTGTCCTCACCCTACTCAGCATGCTTTCTAAGTCAGTTACAATCACGATGTGTTTGTGTATCGTATTCTCCATCCAGCGGAAAGCTGCACTGACCGCCTCCACCTCCATTCTTAAGCTAGATGTTGTGGTATCATATGCCAGGCTCTCCTGCACCAAACGTCGACCATTAGCTTTTGCTAAGAACCCCCAGGCACTTCTCCTGCCTCTCGACACCGAACCATCTGTGTATATAATTATTGAAAGGCAGAAGATCAAGTGGTTTGGCCATGTCATTAGAATGCTTCACCATTAACTACCATCTCTGTCCCTACATCAAAGATCATATGCGACAAGACCAAGAGTATGCCCAAGAAGAAAATGGATTGATGACATCGACGACGACGTACAATCCCACGGAATGACACTATTCAGTGCCGCCCATCGGGCGCTGGAGCGCAAATTATTCCTGCCCACGACACTTGACGGCAGAAGTGGAAGATGATGATGATAATATAATATAATATAATATAATATAATATGTATTTATGTGTTTTATCACAGGTAATTCAAAAAGGCCACCAACGGCTCACCAAAGTGCAATAAGACGAGACCAACAGTGTGGACTTCTCCCTCGGAATCTCTTCACCAGCTTTTTGCGGAAAGTTATTGAACCCAATGTCCTGTCAGTTCTCATATCACTGTTCACGAAGCTGTTCTGCATTCTCAAAGACGACATCACCAGTGAATTATCCACAGACTACCTGCACCTGTGGCCGACCGCTATTGGTATGTCAATGGGCACGGTCTCTGTGGTGGAAGACACGCTCAAAATGCTGCTGTCCCACGGATTGACAGTTCATCCGGCTCAGCCGTCATGGCTTCGCACACAAGCAGACATTTACTTTGTAGAAGGACAACACTCAACAGCCATTAGATTTTATCTGGAAGCCGGTGTTGTGGCCACAGACTTTTTCACTTGCCCGGTTCCACGATCCATCTTTGATGATGTTGTTTACAGGCGTTTGATCAAATGTTGCTCGTATCTGCAGTGCCACACACAAGTGGCAGTGCTCTGTCAGTATCTTGATGAGCCTGATTACAGCACAGCTTTCAAAGCCCTGCAAGAGAGGAATGTCTACGATGCGATGGATTCCTACTACTCCTGCATTTGGGATGTAAGCATCCTGGAGTTTCTTGTTCATATACACACCCGTAAAGGAGAGATGGACAAACGGCAGGCCGCTTTGCGAGCTCTGAGTCAGATGGACCTCAATTCAAACAACCCAGATCAGATCCAGAAGAGAGCTGTTCATATTCGTAAGACTAAGTTTCTGCGTGCACTAGCAAAGCAGTATCTTGGCTAAGGTGAAAGGACTCATCTGAATGGTGCACTTCCTAGGTCAAGATTCTACAATCACTTCACTATCATGATTAAGAAACTTTATTGAGACATGTCTGAATGACCTAGTGCACTTTTTCTTCTGAAGCAATATCTTGGTTAAGATAGTTTATTAGGACACATTTTAAGGGTCCAGTGCATTTGCTAGGTCAGTTTTCAATGTGTACTTGCAAGACAGCCAGAAACATTTGAGATATGTTGAGTGAATTACATTTGTAATTCTTATTCATGCCCGACTACAGTGGGGCAGTGTGAGCATTCTTTCAATGTTCTACTGGATGACAAATGCTTGTAATTATCCTCACATCTCGAAGGTTCATGATCCCCACTGTGATGGGGCTGGCCAAGGACCACATACATGACATGCTTCAGGACTGAGAGAGAGCCACAACAAATCAGTGGTGTTAGACAGACAGCAACACAGCCTAGCACTCATGCATGATCAACATAAGTGTGCTGTTTGCCTATAGAGATGGAAACAAAGTCATCACCACTCCCCAAATTCTTCATGTCATAAATAGAAGTGAACAACTTGTGAGTGAATAATTTGTTAATCCCTTTTTCACTGAGATCTTGCCATTTTATGGTGAAACAATTTCAGCTGCGCTTTCCTCTTTTTCAAGACCAGTTTTACATCCTAATACATTTTGAAAGTCAGCAGATCAAATGCTGTTGAACTCTTCAGCGCCTGGAGTTTATGTAAACATGTATTATTAAGCATGGGTTACAGGAAACCGTCTAATCTACTAATTTAATTGGCCCCATCACTTCAACAAAACTACATAAGCCAGATTTCTGCACTTATATGGTTAACCATTTTACATTCAATAGTTTGCCATTTCTTTCTGAACAGCTAGTGCTCAGACTTTGTTAAAAATCTAATACAAAGTGGTCTGTATTCTTCTTCTGCGTTCATTAAGAGTTTTTTTTTCCAGACATAATTGTGTTGTCTGCTATACTTGTGCCCTTAGGCCAACACATACGACCTCTGTGGGTATTTGTTGACCAGGTTAATCTTCCCTGGTGTTTTGGAGGACATTCCACCCTCACTCTGACATTTTTGCGTTATTCCTGTTTACAGCAGAGCTGCTATACTTGCTCCTTTAGGCCGACACATCCAACTACTACGGGCATTTGTTGACTGGGTCAACCTTCCCGGGAATTACGATAATCTAGGGCCAAGGTCGGTCTGTATTCAAAATGCCTACAGCTGATTTTGAATGAGGGATTGTGAATCACATTCACTATTCTTTGGTCATAAATGCTGGCTGAGGTTACTACCACTTGCAACTAATGTTCCTAGAACTTCTATATATAGTGAGTGCTTCTGGTAGATCAGGAGAAATTACTGTGGTTATATTTAACTTTTTAAAATTGGAATCACAATTTTCAATGTGGAAAATTAAACTTGCAACATTTTGCACAGAATAGCAAATTTGAAGCCTCATTGTGGAATTGTGTAAATTCTGCTTATGTGTTGCAACTGTACAAATTGATAATCTCTGTGTGCTGAATGTGTAGAAAGCATTAAGACATGGGGATAGCATAGGGAAGCAATGAGGAGTGTTTACAGCTTAAAGATGTAGTGATGCTTTCTCCAATAAACATTTCTATGTTGTTTTATTGTAACACACGTACACGCACAGTTTGTGTATCATATTGTTGGTGTGCTGATTTTGCCTTGTTTTCAATTAAGGGCTGGCCAGATTTGAGTTCCTAACTATCATCATTATGTGCCATGCCGATAAGGAGGTCGATCATGTTTCATTGTTTCACGCAATCACAAGAGTCGTGGATCAGCTCAGTGTTTTTGTCTCAATTATGCATGTGACCAAGCCATCCAGATATTTATCTCTCTGCCTTCCATTGTTCTTTACCCCTCAGTCTTGCTAATTGTAACCAAATTCTCCAGTTTATTTCTTCTCATAAGATGCCCAACAAATCTTGACAGTCTACGTCTAATTTCTCTAATCAATTTACAGTTTTCTTGTATTTCTTGTAGGACTTGCTCATTGGTTTTTCTGTCTGTCCATGGTATTCTTTGCATTTTCTTCACAAACCACATTTTCACTGCCATTAGATGTTTTTCAGTTTGTCTGCTCATTTTCCACGTTTCATATCCTAACAAAAGCACGGGTTCTATGTAGCACTTCAGCACTCTTTTTCTTGTTGCAATTGACATATTTGTATTGGTCAATATGTTTCCCATCTTGCAAAAGGTTACCTTTGCCATATCGATTCTTGTTCTAATCTCTTCAAGGCACCTGCCATCAGATGTTATGACTGTTCCTAGAAAGTTGTACCGATTCACTTGTTTAAGAATATTCTCATTTACTTGTATATCCTAACTATACTCCACAAAATATGCATTAAAAACACAGTGTTTGTTTCAGTATACTTATATAACTAACAAATTAAAAAAAGAGAATTCATGTTTTTTAGGTTAATTGTTACTGAAAACACCATTAAAACATTTAGATTTGCTCATAACATTTGAAACATTCATACCTATATACAGCATGGATGCGAATCATTGACAATTTTGCAGTTACAACAGAAGAAAACTTTTAAACTAAAATGTGACAGAAAATGTCTAAGAATACCATGGATCAAGCACATGCATTATTGAGTATGGGTAACAACCGTAGACCATCAAGTGCCCGTTGGACTACACAAATATGCGGCTAGAACCATATACCCAGTACTCCTCAGTGGGTGGAGAAGAGTTCTGGGCTGTACTTTCTCTTATGAAACGTCAGTGCTTTGCTTTGTTCAGGTGATAACAGGCGCGAAGTTATGCTTATACCAGTTAATCATTACTCACGGATTAAACAGGGTCAGAGAATCACGTGACAATTAATGCAGACGTGTAAAAGTCTCAGAAAAAGTGTTAATCTGCTAAGAAGCAGTGAGAGAAACGCCATGCTTCACACCATGCCGCCCGAAGTTGGCGATGGCAAATCACATTGCCGCCAAAATCTTAATATTGTGTTAGAAAAGTGTACATGAGTGTCCCGGACGAGCCCCCATGTCCACACATGTCAGGTTCTTAAACCTGGCTCGTTAACCTAACACATGTGAGACAGTACAAATACAACGTGATTTGACTTGAGATTCAACAACACGAAGTTTCGATGGATTTATTCACAGATCACGATCTAGAGATGATCATCACAATACATATAGTTATCACAATACACTTACAAGCAACCCACAGCTTACAATCAGTCTCACAAGATGTACAGACACTCGACTTTCGGGCCACAGAAACGACACAAGCCTTTCTCCCATCATACGTCCAGTGGAGTCCACGTCCCAGAGCTGTCTGGCTATTTCCCGCAACGCGCCTGTCCACCTGAAGTGGCTTCACGAGGCCTGCGTGCGTCCTGCTTTGTCCTTGCCTGACCGCTGGCTGTCTGTCAGCCGGCAACCTCGCAGGCAGGTAACTGATACTCGCCTGGCGGGCGTAACGATGTTACGGCATCCCCGCTAGGAACTATTTGCCTGGCGGGCGTAACGATGTCCCTGCATCTCTGCTGGCACTACACTGGACTCTGACAATGAGGGGTAGTAAATCAAATAACTCCACAGGAAATATAAAGAATATTCGCAATAAATAATAACCAGTAATAATATCTGCATTTACCAATCCACTAGCACTTGAAAGTGCTATTCAGTTTCCCTTCATTGAGCTGGGTCAGTGACTGCGTTTATAATACTCTTCCGTGACTTGAGAGGACCCGGCCATCTCACTCCCAGCGTGTCTCCGTGACAATATGGCTATGCCGTCTGCCTCACGCTCTGAAAGTTGTGGGTTTGAATCAGGTCTCCATCATTCAGTTCATGGGTGCAATTTCTTCGAGACTCCTGGGGGTTGTCAATGGAACTGCAGAGTTTGTGCCTGTGGGATGCTTCGGC
>JACEFZ010007275.1:0-10508 GCA_014155875.1 Cepaea nemoralis | reverse complement strand
TACTATACTATACTATACTGGCCACCACGGCGTCATCAAGGGGCGAAAATGCAAAAAAAAGCTAAATGTCACCCGCCTAAACAGCAAGAAAATGCAGCAGTCGTTTGAAAATATGCTGGAAGACCGCCTCAAGCCAAATGCTGCAGCTAAACAGGATACAGAAACAGAATGGAGAGCCCTAAAGGACATAATTTACAACACTGCTATGGAAATCCTGGGTCCAGCCCCCCGAAAGCATAAAGACTGGTTTGATGAAAATTCCGAAGACATCAACCAATTGCTGGCCGAGAAACATCTTCTCCTCAAGGCACATTTGAATGACCCAAAGTCAATATAAAAAAAAAGATGCTTTCAAGAACATTCAGAGAGTAGTGCAGCAGAAACTTCGGCACATGCGGGACTCCTGGCTGAGCAGCAAAGCTGATGAAATTCAGGGCTTTGCTGACAGACATGAAATGAAAAACTTCTACGACTCACTGAAAGCGGTCTATGGTCCTACATCACCAGGCATAATTTCCCTCCTCGGTGCAGATGGGGGAACATTGGTCACCGATAAGAAAGAAATCCTTCAACGCTGGGCAGAGCATTTCAGCAAAATCTTAAATGCAACTTCCTTCTTCGATGATGAAACCATCAACTGCCTTCCTCAAGTTCCCACTAATGAGACACTTGATGACCTGTCAACCATAGTGGAAGTAAACAAAGCCATCCAGCAACTCTCCAGCGGCAAGGCACCTGGTCCTGACTCCATCCCAGCAGAGATATACAAGGCAGGTGGGCCGGTCCTAACAGAGCAGCTTCACCAAGTCTTTACAAACATATGGGTGAATGAGACCATGCCACAAGATTTCAAGGACGCGTCAATAGTCCACCTTTACAAACGTAAAGGAAACCGCCAATCCTGTGACAACCACCGAGGCATCTCCTTGCTTTCAATTGCAGGGAAGATACTCGCCAGAATTCTTCTCAATCGCCTCACAGCCCATCTCGACTAAGGTCTTCTTCCTGAGAGTCAATGTGGCTTCAGAAAAGAACGTGGAACTGTTGACATGATTTTCGCTGCAAGGCAGCTGCAAGAGAAATGTCAGGAACAGAACTGCGAAATGTTCTCCACTTTCATTGACCTTACCAAGGCTTTTGATACAGTCAGCAGAGAAGGACTGTGGAAGATTATGGCAAAATATGACTGTCCACGAAAGTTTGTCCAAATAGTGCGGCTATTTCATGACGGCATGCAGGCAAGAGTACAGGAAAATGGTGAACTGTCTGAACCCTTTCCTGTCACCAATGGAGTGAAGCAAGGATGTGTCCTGGCACCAACACTGTTCAGCCTCATGTTTTCAGCCATGTTGATGAATGCCTTCGAGAACGACGACATTGGAATAGACATCAACTACCGTATGGATGGAAAGTTATTCAATCTCTGAAGGCTGAAAGCTAAAACCAAAATTAACAGCGACACCGTCAGAGAGCTCCTGTTTGCTGATGATTGCGCTCTATACGCCAATTCAGAGGCGGGCATGCAACATAATGTTTCAGCTTTCTCACATGCCTGTGCCAACTTTGGGCTCAATATCAATTTGGAGAAGACTGTAGTTATGTACCAGCCAGCTCCAGGGAATAATCACACTGTGCCGAATATCAAAGTGAATGATCATAGACTAAGTGTTGTGGACAAATTCACCTATCTTAGCAGCACTGTGTCACAAGCTGCCACAATTGATGACGAAGTGAATGCAAGAATCTCCAAGGCCAGTGCGGCCTTTGGCAGACTACAAGAATGTATGGGGCAGAACTGGAATAAGCCTGCAAACAAAGCTAAAAGTCTACAAAGCAGTTGTATTATCCACACTGCTATATGCTTGTGAAACCTGGACTGTTTATCAGCGACACGCTAGGAAATTAAACCACTTCCACACAGTCTGCCTAAGGAAGCTACTGAAGATTAAATGGCAAGACAAGATTCCAGACACTGAAGTCCTAGAAAGAGCGTCCATGCCCAGTATCCACACTCTACTGATGAAGAATCAGATTCGCTGGGCTGGTCACTTGACTCGCATGCCAGATCACAAGCTCCCTAAACGAATGTTTTACAGCGAACTGCGTTGTGGTAAACTGCCCCCAAGGTGGCCAGACACCGAAATTCGTGGCGTGCATCATTACGCAAAGGTGCAGTCATATGTGAGGCAACCAGGACTGCAAGAGCTGTGAAGAAAAGGCAGGACAGAAAAACCACTGCAGGAAATCCTCCTCCAGAGACGTCAAGCATTCTTTGCCCACAATGTCAAAGAACATTTCGAGCCAAAATAGGCCTTATCAGCCATCTTTGAACCCACGGCTCCATACCTTCAACCTCACAGGATGAAATGAATGGTCATCATCATTCTTGATGGACAAACAGCAACACATACTATACTATACTATACTATACTATACTATACTATACTATACTATACTATACTATACTATACTATACTATACTATACTATGCTATGCTATACTATACTATACTATACTATACTATACTATACTATACTACAGTGTCCTGGCAGGGGCTTGTGATGTGGTATCGCCTTCAATGTTGTTGACCTGAGAGCCAATGTGGAAAGTTTTAGATACCTAGGAGCATTTATAACATCAGATGGAAGATGTACAACAGAGATTAAGAGCAGAATAGGGCATGCAAAAGAAGCATTTCAGAAAATGAAGAGTATCTTATGCAATAAGTCACTATCATTGAATGTGAGAAAGAGAGTGCTGAAATGCTATGTAGAACCAGTTTTGCTGTATGGCAGTGAATCTTGGAATGTAAATGAACAAATTAGGAAGAGATTGGAAGCAACAAAGATGCGGTTCCTGAGACGAATGTTGCGAATTACTTGGACTGCCAGAGTAACTAACAACGCTTGCCTGAGCAAATCAACTTATCAAATCAAATCAAATCAACTTTATTAGGGTCACAAATTGGGCGCGCAGGCCCGTCTTACATTCGGCCCTTCCAATCACTCGTCTTTCGTTCATCAAGAGCATTATACATTTACATAGGAAGAAAAATAAACATTGTGAAATGAATGTTGTAAACATAAACAAGGCAAATTACCACGTTATGAGGCCCATCTCCCACGTACCCATACATCACCCCACCCACACACACACCCCCACCTACCCACACACACGCACACCAAGGGACACATACATACCCCACCAACCGACCCATCGCCCTCCCGCACATCCCCCACCCACACTCCCCTCACCTGCTCCCCCAACCAAAACACACTCGCCACCCACAAACATTCCCCCACCAACCCACATATCCCACGCCCACCCACATACACATCCTAACCCACACATCCTCTCCCCATCCACACCTCAAACCACCCATCCCCCAGCCACATATCCATTGACCACATATTTCCCACCCACGCACACACATCTCCCTAACCACCCATACATCCCCAATCCACACACACACACACCCCACCACCCACACATACATCCTCCACCCACCCATACATGCCTTAACCCAATCCCCCACAACACAATCCTCCACCCGCACATCACATACATCCCCTACCACGCAATATTCCCAACCCACGCACCGCACACACATATATCCCTCACCAACACATCCCACACCCACATACCACCACACATCCCCACCTACACACACACACATATCCCCCACCCACATACCACACAATATTCCCACCCACACCCACACAGATACCCATGAGCAACATGAAACTAGCACATTATACACAACAATAAGAAAAAGATAAGCATCTTTCTTTGGTCATGTGATGAGAATCGAGGCTTTGGAGAACATCGTGACAATTGGAAAGATCGAAGGGAAGAGAGGCAGAGGCAGACCAAGAGAAATGATGCTGGATGGACTGAGACGGTGGCATGGAGGAATATCAACGGCAGAGTTGATCGAGATCACCAAAGGCCGAAATATGTGGAGAGCCGTGAACGCCCACGCTAGCTGGCAGGACACTTGATGATGAGAGCAAAGGGGAATTGAGGACCAATCTTTTCCTCACTTTGGGAAGCGATAAGCCCAAGCGTCGAACCCGCGTCCTACCGTGCTCATGATACTACCAGCGCAGATCGCTATCAACTTCGTCGGCTCGCTCGGCCTAATGGATTTTACTAGAGTACAAAAAAAAACCAAAAAAACTGCCAGGCAGAGTTGCCACGGCAGCCGATGTCCCCCCAGGCACACACGTGACTATTGATGTACATGGAATCATTGGACACTCCGAGCAGACTCAGGAACAATGCAAGCCTGCCCTAGAATATATAGCCTTAAGCACCGAAAGCCAGCTCACGTGCCTCTTGTCTATCGTGTTCACGGAAGTGAGTGGCCTGTACTCTAGGCACGCGTACGCCACATATATATCTGGTCAGTGCATTATGCCTTTTCCAGGTCAAATTAAATTAACTAAGGGAGTTAATCACATAACACACGTTTGTAATTGATGAGTTATAACCCTTGGTTCATACTTGGTGTGGAAACCAAGGGGTACGGTCTCACAGTATTTTGACTAATGGGTTCTCGTCCGTGTCTGTGGCCCTGGGGTTAATAAAACGATGTTTCACGTACTCCTCGACATACCGAACTGCGGGTTCGAATACTGCCTCAGGCGATTTGCAAACAGACCTCTCTCTCTCTCTCTCTCTCTCTCTCTCTCTCTCTCTCTCTCTCATCTCTCTCATCTCTCTCTCTCTCTCTCTCTCTCTCTCTCTCTCTCTTGGCTGTGCGATGTACTAGGTAATTTTAGTTCAGTAGTTTGGCATGGCCAGCTTCCTGGCCTAGAGGTTAGCGACTTTTCTCCGTAATCTCGTATACTCTCGTAAGTAACGTGACGATGGTGAGAATCAGCAGTGGTTCGAATCGCGTCAGTAACTTACGGGGTATGTGAGCCGGCCGCTCAGAAAGCAATGGCAAACTACTGAGCGTAATCTTGCCAAGAAATCAACAATCAGCTGAAAGATGCTGATGTTGACAGCGATGTCCTGTAAAGGATATGCACATTTTTTTTTTTAAAGTTTGGCATGGCTTTCTGAAAGGGCGTCACCTCGTACCATGGTAATCAACGGAAGGGGACCTCGGCTGGGCTGGATTCGCCTGATGGCGAGGGACACTTGTAATAGGGACAGCTAATCCACACTCAAATCTATCCAGTACACTAGAAATAGTTGCACATGTGTGGAGTTTGCTTGAATTCAAAGCAAAAGGATAAAAAAACAAAACCAAACTCACCGTCTGATTTTTATTTCATTCCCTCAGTCTTCTATGTGTGCCGGCTCCGTGGTGAAGCATACCCTCGTTCAAAACGCAACTGTGGGCGATTTGAGCAGCTGACCGCCTTGGGTTGGATTTTTTATAAAATAGTATGAGTGTCGGTTGCTCAAAGATCAATGGCAAACTACTGAGCGTTAACTTGCCAAGAGATCACAAACTCAAAAAAGCTGGGTTTGACTGCGACGTCCAGTAAAGGATATGCAACTAACTTTTTAACTTTTGTGTGCCTATCAATGGATGTGAATTTGTTACTCTTGTTATTTTGAATGTTTCGGTGGTAACAATATTTTCTTAAAACTAGATAAATAGCGACAAAGAAAATAACGAAAACTAGTTAAAAAGGAGCAGAATGAATGAATGAATGAATGAATGAATGAATGAAAGTGTTTGCCCAGACATGCAAATCACGACTTCATTAACTCTGACACGTTTGTAGCACAGCGGCCTCCTGAAGGCAACCCATGTTCGGGCCTCGTTCTGATCTGGGTCGCTCAAACGAAAGAACTATTATACCGTTTGTGTCCAATCTACCCGGCCGCCAACACATACCCGCCTTATAACCCCGCGGCTAAACGACGGGTCAGACATTCAGACAACAGAATGAAAGAATATTATATTAATTAGTCTTTAATTAACTGCGGTTGGGCGGGAAATTGGGGCTTTATGTCATGGATAATTTTAACACAGAAGACACAACCAAATGTTACACGATTTATGCCTGGTATATTTCAACATATAAAACGACAGATAATAAACAGCATATTCACACCAACCCTATGCTACCAATCTCAAACTTGGACCTTATCCAAATCACACTTTCGCAAAATCAACACCTGCGAGATGAGATGCCTGAGGAGAGCTGCCAACTTAACAATCCGAGACCGATTAAGAAATGCTGTTATCAGAGACAGTGGGATCAACATCTTGTGCCACATTTATTGAAAGACAGAAGATCAAGTGGTTTGGCCGGTATGGACTATAAGAAGAAGAAGGCTGTAGACAGACATGATCAGCAATGCCACACGGTATGGACTATAAGAAGAAGAAGGCTGTAGACAGACATGATCAGCAATGCCACACGGTATGGACTATAAGAAGAAGAAGGCTGTAGACAGACATGATCAGCAATGCCACACGGTATGGACTATAAGAAGAAGAAGGCTGTAGACAGACATGATCACCAATGCCACACGGTATGGACTATAAGAATCAGAAGGCTGTAGACAGACATGATCACCAACGCCACACGGTATGGACTATAAGAATCAGAAGGCTGTAGACAGACATGATCACCAACGCCTACACGGTATGGACTATAAGAATCAGAAGGCTGTAGACAGACATGATCACCAACGCCACACGGTATGGACTATAAGAATCAGAAGGCTGTTAGACAGACATGATCACCAACGGCCACACGGTATGGACTATAAGAATCAGAAGGCTGTAGACAGACATGATCACCAACGCCACACGGTATGGACTATAAGAATCAGAAGGCTGTAGACAGACATGATCACCAACGCCACACGGTATGGACTATAAGAATCAGAAGGCTGTAGACAGACATGATCACCAACGCCACACGGTATGGACTATAAGAATCAGAAGGCTGTAGACAGACATGATCACCAACGCCACACGGTATGGACTATAAGAATCAGAAGGCTGTAGACAGACATGATCACCAACGCCACACGGTATGGACTATAAGAATCAGAAGGCTGTAGACAGACATGATCACCAACGCCACACGGTATGGACTATAAGAATCAGAAGGCTGCTAGACAGACATGATCACCAACGCCACACGGTATGGACTATAAGAATCAGAAGGCTGTAGACAGACATGATCACCAACGCCCACACGGTATGGACTATAAGAATCAGAAGGCTGTAGACAGACATGATCACCAACGCCACACGGTATGGACTATAAGAATCAGAAGGCTGTAGACAGACATGATCACCAACGCCACACGGTATGGACTATAAGAATCAGAAGGCTGCTAGACAGACATGATCACAACGCCACACGGTATGGACTATAAGAATCAGAAGGCTGTAGACAGACATGATCACCAACGCCACACGGTATGGACTATAAGAATCAGAAGGCTGTAGACAGACATGATCACCAACGCCACACGGTATGGACTATAAGAATCAGAAGGCTGTAGACAGACATGATCACCAACGCCACACGGTATGGACTATAAGAATCAGAAGGCTGTAGACAGACATGATCACCAACGCCACACGGTATGGACTATAAGAATCAGAAGGCTGTAGACAGACATGATCACCAACGCCACACGGTATGGACTATAAGAATCAGAAGGCTGTAGACAGACATGATCACCAACGCCACACGGTATGGACTATAAGAATCAGAAGGCTGTAGACAGACATGATCACCAACGCCACACGGTATGGACTATAAGAATCAGAAGGCTGTAGACAGACATGATCACCAACGCCACACGGTATGGACTATAAGAATCAGAAGGCTGTAGACAGACATGATCACCAACGCCACACGGTATGGACTATAAGAATCAGAAGGCTGTAGACAGACATGATCACCAACGCCACACGGTATGGACTATAAGAATCAGAAGGCTGTAGACAGACATGATCACCAACGCCACACGGTATGGACTATAAGAATCAGAAGGCTGTAGACAGACATGATCACCAACGCCACACGGTATGGACTATAAGAATCAGAAGGCTGTAGGACAGACATGATCACCAACGCCACACGGTATGGACTATAAGAATCAGAAGGCTGTAGACAGACATGATCACCAACGCCACACGGTATGGACTATAAGAATCAGAAGGCTGTAGACAGACATGATCACCAACGCCACACGGTATGGACTATAAGCTGTAGACAGACATGATCACCAACGCCACACGGTATGGACTATAAGAATCAGAAGGCTGTAGACAGACATGATCACCAACGCCACACGGTATGGACTATAAGAATCAGAAGGCTGTAGACAGACATGATCACCAACGCCACACGGTATGGACTATAAGAATCAGAAGGCTGTAGACAGACATGATCACCAACGCCACACGGTATGGACTATAAGAATCAGAAGGCTGTAGACAGACATGATCACCAACGCCACACGGTATGGACTATAAGAATCAGAAGGCTGTAGACAGACATGATCACCAACGCCACACGGTATGGACTATAAGAAGAAGAAGGCCTGTTAGACAGACATGATCACCAACGCCCACACGGTATGGACTATAAGAATCAGAAGGCTGTAGACAGACATGATCACCAACGCCACACGGTATGGACTATAAGAATCAGAAGGCTGTAGACAGACATGATCACCAACGCCACACGGTATGGACTATAAGAATCAGAAGGCTGTAGACAGACATGATCACCAACGCCACACGGTATGGACTATAAGAATCAGAAGGCTGTAGACAGACATGATCACCAACGCCACACGGTATGGACTATAAGAATCAGAAGGCTGTAGACAGACATGATCACCAACGCCACACGGTATGGACTATAAGAATCAGAAGGCTGTAGACAGACATGATCACCAACGCCACACTGGTATGGACTATAAGAATCAGAAGGCTGTAGACAGACATGATCACCAACGCCACACGGTACGGACTATAAGAATCAGAAGGCTGTAGACAGACATGATCACCAACGCCACACGGTACGGACTATAAGAATCAGAAGGCTGTAGACAGACATGATCACCAACGCCACACGGTACGGACTATAAGAATCAGAAGGCTGTAGACAGACATGATCACCAACGCCACACGGTACGGACTATAAGAATCAGAAGGCTGTAGACAGACATGATCACCAACGCCACACGGTATGGACTATAAGAATCAGAAGGCTGTAGACAGACATGATCACCAACGCCACACGGTATGGACTATAAGAATCAGAAGGCTGTAGACAGACATGATCACCAACGCCACACGGTATGGACTATAAGAAGAAGAAGGCTGTAGACAGACATGATCACCAACGCCACACGGTATGGACTATAAGAAGAAGAAGGCTGTAGACAGACATGATCACCAACGCCACACGGTATGGACTATAAGAAGAAGAAGGCTGTAGACAGACATGATCACCAACGCCACACGGTATGGACTATAAGAAGAAGAAGGCTGTAGACAGACATGATCACCAACGCCACACGGTATGGACTATAAGAATAAGAAGGCTGTAGACAGACATGATCACCAACGCCACACGGTATGGACTATAAGAATCAGAAGGCTGTAGACAGACATGATCACCAACGCCACACGGTATGGACTATAAGAATAAGAAGGCTGTAGACAGACATGATCACCAACGCCACACGGTATGGACTATAAGAATCAGAAGGCTGTAGACAGACATGATCACCAACGCCACACGGTATGGACTATAAGAATCAGAAGGCTGTAGACAGACATGATCACCAACGCCACACGGTATGGACTATAAGAAGAAGAAGATAGTAAAGGCATATTTTTATTTTTTTGTGGGGGGGGGGGGGGGGGCATTTGCTCGCTTTAAACTCCAGCATGGTCCATGCATGTGCTACTAGTGCACTTGGCTGATTTTTGCATGTGAATTAGCTTTGCCTATTACTAGTGTCTCTCGTCATCAGGCAAACCCACTCAAACTTCAGGGTACCTGTCATTTACATCCCCAAGTCAAGGATGAGAAGTCAACATTTGAATCCAACTGACCAGTGTAGGGTTTGAACCTGCTACCTTATCATCAACACACTGGATGTTTAAGAATAAGCGCTCTTATCCAATTGGTGATGTGGACCTGCAGTGAAGGTATAAAATACAAAGATGTTTTTGGATGGCTTCAACAGCTGGGCACACACACGCAACGTTATATACACAACACCAGCTTCATCACATTATTTGCTTGAGTTCAAAGCAATAAAAAATGGTGAATGAGAGGGTCGGAGCGTCATCTTGAGCGCTGATGTCTGCACCAAACCTTTCACCCGCAGAGGGTTTATCTGTACCCTAAAGTAGGAGAGGAAAGACTAAACAAGACTGTACAGTATCTCTGCACCCTAAAGTAGAACAGTAAAGACTAAACAAGACTACATGATGTCCCCGCACTCACAAGTAGAATAGGAAAGGCTAAACGAGACTATATGGTATCTCTACA
>JACEFZ010007274.1:25000-38545 GCA_014155875.1 Cepaea nemoralis | reverse complement strand
AAAAATTGTGCAGGAAAAAAATCTAAAAAAACCAAAAAAAAAAATTAGGAAAAAAAGAATGGGGTTGTTGTACACAGTGAGCAACTGCAGTTAGAATTAAATTGTAAAAGACACAGGTTATGGTAGTCACTAGGAAGAACGAAATACCACAATGTAATATACAAGTAAATGGGACTATTCTTCAACAAGTGAATTGGTACAATTATCTCGGAACAGTCATAACATCTGATGGGAGATGCCTTGTAGAGATTAGAACAAGAATCGCCATGGCGAAAGTAGCCTTTAGCAAGATGAAAAACAATTACCAAGTACTACAGGAGACAAATGACAATCGTAAATTCTTCTTCTTCTTCTGTTCATTTTCTCCTATAATATCTATATCATCTGCATAACGAAGCAGCTTGGATGTTCCTCCAATATCACATTCCTCCTTTACCCTCCTTACAACTTTCTCTAGAGCCAGATTGAAGAGTAGCGGCAATAATGCATCACCCTGTTTCAAGCCAGATGTTATTTGGAAAGGGTCTGATTTCCTGCCTTTATATGTTACTATATTATAAGTATCTTCCATGCATAGTCTGGTCATGTTGATTAACTTCCTTGGTACTCCAAATTCCCGCATAGCATTCCATAGACTATTCCTATGGACACTATCATAAGCCTTTTTAAAATCCACAAAAATGTTATGGAGATCTCTTTTATATACTCAATTGTAAATTGATTAGAGAAATTAGATGTAGACAGTCAACATTTTTTGGACATGTTATGAGAAGAAATGGGTTGGAGAACTTAGTGACAACTGGCAAGATCGAAGGGAATAGACAGAGAGGAAAATACCTGGATGGCTTTGCCACATGGCATGGGCGAGACAGGAACACTGAGCTGATCCACGACTCTGGTGATCAAGTAAATTGACGAGTCATGACCGCCCACACTTTCCGGCATCGCCATAGCACATGATTGATTGATGTCAAAGCCTCTACCTCCACTTTGAAGTTACTTGAAAATTCTCCTGTTGCTACTGACTGTGTTTTTTTTCCACTCCATTTTTTAAATTTAGGAGAATTCCTCCTCGTCCATTTTCTATTGAATTTTTGGCTGATCCATTTGTATATGCATAGGTCCAATTGCTGCTTGGGTAATGTTCTTTTATGTAGTTTAGGGTTATTTTTCTTCTTTCGGTTTCATTCTGAGTGTTCTTTTTCTCAATACCAGGAATGTTTTCTATCATCTCAGGCAGTTGCTGCTGTCTCCAAGCTGGGAACTTGTGTGCATTGTAAATGAGTTTGGCTGTTGATATGTCAAGTATAGGATCTGCCCTAATCTTTCGTTTTGCAGTTTCTACAAAGTTACTATGCTTCAGTCTTCCCTTTCCAAAACCATTAAACCTGTTATAGATAGGATGGTCTCTCAATCTTCTAAATTTGTCTACTTATTGCTGGGCTCTGCTATCTCTACTATCCTGCATTGGTTGTCGACAAGTGATCTTTTCTAGTTCATTAATAGGCGTTGTCTTCAGGCTTCCAGTTATGATTCGCATTCCTTGATTTTGGACTTAACTGCTGTTGCCCAAGCTGCAATGCCATATTCCAATACTGGCCTCACCCGTCCAGTATATAACTTCTTGAGAACTTTCTCATCTGCTCCCCAATTTGTACCAGCAAGCTTTTTCATGTTTGCCATTCTTTGCCTTGCTCTTGTTCGATTTTTCTCAACCTGTGTCTTCCATGTCAGGCGACGATCAAAGGTGACTCCTAGATAGTTTGGATTTTCTTCATGGCGCAGTATTTTTCTATTAAATGCTAGCTTAGGTTGCTGAGTTTTATTTGAGAGGGAGAACACTGTGCATGTTGTTTTCTCCTCACTTATCTTCACTAGCCATGATTTTGACCAGTCATCTAGCGCTAATAAGGCTTGCTGTATACTGCTGTTAGCTGTACTAATATATTCTTCAGATGTCCATATGGCTAGGTCATCTGCAAAGGAGGATGTGTGTACTCTGGCTGGAAAATTGTCCATGATGTCATTTATATATGCTAGGAATAATGTTGGTGAAAGAACTCCTCCTTCGGGGACACATTGCTCCAACAGCATCATTTTGCTGGTTTGTCCTTGTACTTTTGTCCTGATTGTTCTGTTCTCAAGGTAGTGGCTGATCCATTTGTACATTTTCCCACAAACATGCAATTTTTGCAGTTTTACTTTCAGTCCTTCCTTCCATACTTTATCAAATGCTTTTTCTAAATCTATCCAGACCGCTAGTGTGTGCTTTTTCTCT
Source organism: Cepaea nemoralis (assembly GCA_014155875.1). Taxonomy (NCBI): domain Eukaryota; kingdom Metazoa; phylum Mollusca; class Gastropoda; order Stylommatophora; family Helicidae; genus Cepaea; species Cepaea nemoralis. The sequence goes on along the minus strand of JACEFZ010007274.1, from coordinate 36,267 downwards.
TGGAAGGCATCCTCTGTTTCCTGAGCTATATAGGTTATTTGATCTTCAGTGGATCTTTACTTTTTGAATCCTGCTTGGTGTAGTGTTAAGAGTTGGCTTTCTTCCAGATGCCATGTTAGCCTGCCATTGATAATGCGTTCCATTAATTTTCCTACACAGCTAAGTAGGCTGATGGGTCGATAGCCATTTAGTTCTTCCAGGTCTTTTCCTTTCTTTGGGACTGGTATTAGTATAGCTTCCTTCCATGCCTGTGGGACTATTCCTCTCTTCCAGCTGTAATTTAGGACTGCTAGTAGTTTCTTTTTTGCCTTAGTGCCTAGTCCTATTAGCATTTCATTTGTGATTCCACCCTTTCCTGGTGATTTCTTCTTTTTTAGGGTATTCATTGCCTGTTCCATTTCTTCCATTGTTAGATTTGCCATCATATATTCTGCTGCTGTTTCCATATTACTATGATGAATCTGTTTAGCTTTGATTGCTTTCTTCTGATCGATTGTAATATCAATGTGGTTTGCACTGGCATAGTGTTCCATTAGTGCATTTGCAGCCTTTTTCCCTGTAAGCAAGGCATTTCCTTGTTTAATTGTTATTTGTTTATTTCTTTGTCCTTCATTGTTCATGGCTTTCAATAGTTTTCATAGTTTGTTTTCATCCCTGTCAAAGTTCAGGTTTTCTGTTTTTTCCCTCCAACAATCTCTTGTTGTTTGATTTACTGTTCTTTTATATTTTGCTGAGAAGGCTTTGAGAGAGATGTTTGCTTCAGTTGTTTGTTCTCTCTCTGCTGTCTTCCTGGCATCTTCAACTTTGTCCTCCAAAATTTTTAGTTCTTCAGTCCAGTATGGTTTGTAATTTTTCCTTGCTCCTCTTGGAATAGACTCAGTGGCCGCCTGTATTATTGCTCTGGTTAGTGTTTCCACCATTTGCTTCATGTTGCCATATCGTGTATTTATGTTTTCACAATATTTATGTTTTCACAATATTTATCTATTAGTATGGCAGATCTGTTTCAATCTGCTCGTTTGTAATTCCAGCGGGGCAAAAGCTTTTGCTCATGTGGAACATACTCCATATTCATTACAAGCTTGATTGGTCTGTGGTCACTACCCGCTAATTGGTCAAGCGTACTGTTCACGCAGTACATATACTAAAATTGGAACGATACAGAGAAGATTAGCATGGCCCCTGCGCAAGGATGACACGCAAATTCGTGAAGCGTTCCATATTTTTTTAAGGAAGCACGCAACCATTGTGAGTGTCTACGCACCAACTATGACCAACGAAGATGATGTCAAGAATAAGTTCTATGAGGACCTGCACAATGTATTAACATCTGTTCCCAAAGGAGACAAACTTATACTCCTTGGGGATTTCAATGCCAGAGTAGGCACGGACACCACCTCTTGGAGTGGCATTATTGGAAAGCATGGAGTCGGAAATTGTAACACCAATGGACTCCGCCTCCTTCAGACATGTGCCGAACATGATCTCCTGATTACGAACACAATTTTCCGTCTCCCCATGAGAAATAGGACATCGTGGATGCACCCTCGCTCGAAACACTGGCACCTCATTGACTATGTAATCGTCAGGAAGAGTGACAGACAAGACGTTCGAGTGACAAAATCCATGTGTGGTGCCGAATGTTGGACAGACCATCGTCTCATTGTCTCGAAAATGAACATCCACATCAGGCCACCACGGCGTCCTCAAGGGGCAAAAATGCAAACAAAGCTAAATGTCACCCGCCTAAACAGCAAGAAAATGCAGCAGTCGTTTGAAAATATGCTGGAAGACCGCCTCAAGCCCAATGCTGAAGCAAAACAGGATACAGAAACAGAATGGAGAGCCCTAAAGGACACGATTTACAACACTGCTATGGAAATCCTGGGTCCAGCCCCCCGAAAGCATAAAGACTGGTTTGATGAAAATTCCGAAGACATCAACCAATTGCTGGCCGAGAAACATCTTCTCCTCAAGGCACATTTGAATGACCCAAAGTCAACATCAAAAAAAGATGCTTTCAAGAACATTCAGAGAGTAGTGCAGCAGAAACTTCGGCACATGCGGGACTCCTGGCTGAGCAGCAAAGCTGATGAAATTCAGGGCTTTGCTGACAGACACGATATGAAAAACTTCTACGACTCACTGAAAGCGGTCTATGGTCCTTCATCACCAGGCATAGTTCCCCTCCTCAGTGCAGATGGGGGAACATTGGTCACCGATAAGAAAGAAATCCTCCAACGCTGGGCAGAGCATTTCAGCAAAATCTTAAATGCAACTTCCTTCTTCGATGATGAAACCATCAATTGCCTTCCTCAAGTTCCCACCAATGAGACTCTTGATGACCTGCCAACCATAGTGGAAATAAACAAAGCCATCCAGCAACTCTCCAGCGGCAAGGCACCTGGTCCTGACTCCATCCCAGCAGAGATATACAAGGCAGGTGGGCCGGTCCTAACAGAGCAGCTTCACCGAGTCTTCACAAACATATGGATGAACGAGACCATGCCACAAGATTTTAAGGACGCGTCAATAGTCCACCTTTACAAACGTAAAGGAAACCGCCAATCCTGTGACAACCACCGAGGCATCTCCTTGCTTTCAATTGCAGGGAAGATACTCGCCAGAATTCTTCTCAATCGCCTCACAGCCCATCTCGATCAAGGTCTTCTTCCTGAGAGTCAATGTGGCTTCAGAAAAGAACATGGAACTGTTGACATGATTTTCGCTGCGAGGCAGCTGCAAGAGAAATGTCAGGAACAGAACTGTGAAATGTTCTCCACTTTCATTGACCTTACCAAGGCTTTTGATACAGTCAGCAGAGAAGGACTGTGGAAGATTATGGCAAAATATGGCTGTCCACGAAAGTTTGTCCAAATAGTGCGGCTATTTCATGACGGCATGCAGGCAAGAGTACAGGAAAATGGTGAGCTGTCTGAACCCTTTCCTGTCACCAATGGAGTGAAGCAAGGATGTGTCCTGGCACCAACACTGTTCAGCCTCATGTTTTCAGCCATGTTGATGAATGCCTTCGAGAACGACGACATTGGAATAGACATCAACTACCGTATGGATGGAAAGTTATTCAATCTCAGAAGGCTGAAAGCTAAAACCAAAATTAACAGTGGCATAGTCAGAGAGCTCCTGTTTGCTGATGATTGCGCTCTATACGCCAACTCAGAGGCGGACATGCAACATAACTGTTTCAGCTTTCTCACATGCCTGTGCCAACTTTGGGCTCAATATCAACTTGGAGAAGACTGTAGTTATGTACCAGCCAGCTCCAGGGAATAATCACACTGTGCCGAATATCAAAGTGAATGATCATAGACTAAGTGTTGTGGACAAATTTACCTATCTTGGCAGCACCGTGTCACAAGCTGCCACAATCGATGACGAAGTGAATGCAAGAATCTCCAAGGCCAGTGCAGCCTTTGGCAGACTGTACAAGAATGTATGGGACAGAACTGGAATAAGCCTGCAAACAAAGCTAAAAGTCTACAAAGCAGTTGTATTATCCACACTGCTATATGCTTGTGAAACCTGGACTGTTTATCAGCGACACGCTAGGAAATTAAACCACTTCCACACAGTCTGCCTAAGGAAGCTACTGAAGATTAAATGGCAAGACAAGATTCCAGACACTGAAGTCCTAGAAAGAGCATCCATGCCCAGTATCCACACTCTACTGATGAAGAATCAGATTCGCTGGGCTGGTCACTTGACTCGCATGCCAGATCACAGGCTCCCTAAACGAATTTTTTACAGCGAACTGCGTTGTGGTAAACGCTCCCAAGGTGGCCAGAGGAAACGTTTTAAAGACACTCTGAAAATTTCACTGAATGCTTTTGGAATTCATCATGACACCTGGGAGGCTGCAGCCAGAGACCGAAATTCGTGGCGTGCATCATTGCGCAAAGGTGCAGTCATATGTGAGGCAACCAGGACTGCAAGAGCTGTGAAGAAAAGGCAGGACAGAAAAAACCACTGCAGGAAATCCTCCTCCAGAGACGTCAAGCATTCTTTGTCCACATTGTCAAAGAACATTTCGAGCCAAAATAGGCCTTTTCAGCCATCTTAGAACCCACGGCTCCACACCTTCAACCCCACTGGATGAAATGAATGGTCATCATCATTCTTGATGGACAAACAACAATTGGTCAAGCACATGGCGACCGATTTTGTGGAGGATGTCTCCTGTGCAGAAAGCTAAGTCTGGAGTAGAAGTGGTAAACCATCTTCTGGAGTAGAAACTCGGTGTGTCATCCACTTTTTTGAGTAGATGGAGATTTGAGTCTATTTCCCAGTCCTCCACTTAATCTCCTCTTTTGTCAGTATCTGGGTATCCCCATCTTTCTGATCGGCTATTAAAGTCTCCGACAATAATGCAGTTTGTGTCAGTTATTTTCATGTTTGAGAGTGTAAGGTCCTTATCTGCTGGGCTATACAGATTGTAAATTCTTATTTTCACGTCCTTTATCATTATATCAACACCTATATTTTCTGTTTGGTTGTCAGAGATCACAGATACTTCGCTGCAAGGTATTGTATTTTGTGTAAGTATTAGAACTCCTCTTTTGTGTCCTTCATGGTCGAAACTTGTGGCCTGATATCCTCTGACTGAGAATTTGCGATTGGTGTTGAGGTGTGTCTCTTGAATGCATGCCACCTCTATTCTATCTTTATGAAGACGCTTTGTTAGGGAGACTTTCTTGTTATAAACTCCTTCGGCATTCCGCTGTAGTATGTTGAGTGTCTGGGGTGTTTGGTCACTAGCTCTTAACCTACTCCTCTGTGCCTTGATTCCACAGCACAGGGGAAGGTGACCACCAGTAGTCATGGGTGGACCCCCTCGAGGCAGGGGGCCCGGCACTATCACCGCCTGATGGGACTTCATGGGATTAGCACCATAACGATTAATTTTCATCTGTGGCATCATGAATTGATTAAGTTACGATGCACTGCTTTGTCAAGCCTGTGGCTCAGTATATCCGATTTCAACAAGCATTTTTAGGGGTGCTTTCTTAGCCTTTTCCTGTCCCCAGTCTACCTACAAGGCAGCAGGTTTGTGTGTCTCTTGGTCTGGTTCCTCTCCCTTGACCTGTCCGACATGGGTGACCTTACTAGTAGGTGTGCTACCGTCAGCATAGCTCTTGGGCTCACTGGAACGCACAAGCCCTCTACCTCGTCACGGTGGACACACGGCAGAGGGATGACATCTGATTTTTATTTCTCTGTCCAACTTGCCATCTTCTGCGATCATACTTCTAAGATATTTGAATTCTTTAACTTGTTTCAGAGATGTGCCATTTATCTGTATACTTTGTAGACCAGGATATCTTTTAACTTGCATTACTACAGTTTTGGCTGTATTTATACTCATTGTATCTTCTGCATGTTGAACTCAAATTATTGATATGATTTTGCTGTCTGCCCATGTCGCTATAAAACGCACTGATTGACTGCAAATGGAAGTTCATTTATTGTGTGTGGATCGGTTGTTTAATCAGAAGTAAAGTGTTCAAGAGGCAAAATCATACACCTATTTTGTTAGCTTGCTTGCTTGCTTGCTTGTGTTCGTTGGCTTGAGCTCCAACGCGAAGTCCTGTATGTCGGATGAAGACATCCTGTTGTCCAACATCAGTGTGATGTCATACAAGACCTGAGGTTTGCGTGAGTATCCGTTGTCCCATGTCTGGCTTATTGGTGTGCAGACTGGTGGTTCCTCGCCGTACAGGCAGACACTCTCCGACTTCGGGGGAATCAGCGATCCTATTGACTTCAGCGAGGACGCGTCAATAGGTCTTGGCCAGTATATAGACAAAGATGTGAGAGCATCATCTTCTTTTCTTTACCTCTTGGTTCATTGGTATATGTCTAGTTTTCTGTGAGCTTCACATTGGTGATTTTGTCATACCATTTTATTGAATACGACAGGGATATGTTTTGTCACCAGATCTCTTCTCTCTAAAGCAAAGTAATAATGAGAGATATCAAAGAGAAGCCAGAAATACTCATCGGAGGTTATTAATATAAACATTCTACACTATGCAGATGACACTGTATTGATGGCGGGTAATGCAAAAGATCTACAAAAATTGTTGGATATTGTAGTACTTGAGTGTAAAGAAAGGACTCTCCTTGAATATTAAGAAAACAGTTAAATGATGATATTAAAGGAAAAGGTGACACCAAAATGTGAAATGGAAATGAAGGGAACATTCTTAACCAAGTGGATAATTTTAAATACCCAGGGGCAATTATAACATCAGATGGAAGATGCACAACTGAGATTAAGAACAGAATAGGGCAAGCAAAACCTGCATTTCAGAAAATGAGGAGTATCTTATGCAATAAGTTACTATCATTGAATGTAAGAGAGTGTTGAAATGCTATATAGATCCTGTTTTGCTGTATGGCAGTGAATCCTTGAATGTAAATGAATAAATTAAGAAGGACTTGGAAGCAACAACAGAGATGTGGTTCTGAGATGAATGTTGCGAATTCCTTGGTCTGCAAGAGTAACTAACGACTGCCTGAAAGAGGCTAATGAAACTAGAACATTATAATCAACAATAAGAATGAGACAAACAGCATTCTTCAGTCATGTGATGAGAAGAGAAGCATTGGAGAACATTGTGACAACTGGAAAAATCAAAGAGAAAGAGGCAGACCAAGAGAAAAGATGCTGGATGGACTGAGATGGTGGCATGGAGGAATATGATCAGCAGAGTTGATCCAGAACACCAAAGATCAAGATCTGTGGAGAGGCATGAACACACACACCAGCTGCCAGTGCACTTGCTGATGATTTTATTCCTTCTATTTTGCACAGGTACTAATTAATGAATGTTTGTAGTTTATTTGTAATTATTTTCGTTGTTCTCCATGTTTGTAATCAAACAGTAGTTCTGATTTAACTCGGACCTTACATCAATACTACGTTGAGAACAATTACAAATATTCTACAAACATTTATTAATTAGTGCTTATGCAGAATAAGAGGACTAAATGATATGACAGAACCACCAATGTAGAGCTCTTGGAGAGAACTAGACAAATGCCAGTAAATCATGAGGTGAGGAAAAGATACTGGCACTGGATAGGGCATACATTGAGACAACCTGAGAACAATATATATATATATATATATATATATATATATATATATATATATATATATATATATATATATATATATATATATATATATATATATATTATATATTATATATATATATATATATATATATATATTATATATATATATATATATATATATATATATATATATATATATATATATATATATATATATATATATACGAGGGTAAGTTAATAAGTGCCAGCTTCGTGGCTTAGAGGTTATGACTTTTCTCTGTAATCTCGTATACTCTAGTCGGTAACGTGATGACGGTGAGAATCAGCAGTGGTTCGAATCGCATCGGTAACTTACGGGGTAAGTGAGCCGGCCGCTCAGAAAGCAGTGGCAAACTACTGAGCGTAATCTTGTCAAGAAATCGACATACAGCTGAAAGATGCTGGTGTTGACAGCGATGTCCTGTAAAGGATATGCCAAAAAAAAAAAAAAAATAAGTAAGTCACAAATGGCTGTAGAAAACTAACTAAATATGATAGCAACTTAAAACCAGTTTATTTTTATACATACATTGTCCCTTTATTTCTGAACATAATTTCCACCAACATTGATGCACTTATCCTATCGTTTTATCAGTCCTCCCAAACCGGCTGCATGAACTGCGTGCACTGTTTTCTAAACCACGTTTTCACTTCACATTCAACTTCGGCGTCGTTCGCGAAATGTCTCGCACCAAGGTGGGTTGTCAGTGTTTATGCTGACAAATGTTTGTCCCGTAAAGGGGTGCATAGCTGGGTAGAAAAAGGTTACAAGGGCGAGTCAATAAGTAAGTCACACAGTTCTGTGGGATGGCCAGTAAATGAAAACAAAGCATGCAGTTCTATGCAGCCGGTTTGGGAGGACTGATAAAACGATGGGATAAGTGCATCAATGTTGGTGGAAATTATGTTGAGAAATAAAGGGACAATGTATAATATTAAACTGGTTTCAAGTTATGTGTAGTTATTTTTCTACAGCCATTTGTGACTTACTTATTAACTTACCCTCGTATATCCCTGTCCTGAGACAAAAATGAGAACTATATATGTGTGTGTGTGTGTGTGGGTGGGCACATATGTCTTTTTACTATACTAGAGGGAAAAGTTTAAGTCAGTTGGACACACAGTAATTAGTGATACAGGTTTTATTGTGAAGACAAAATCTTGATGATTGATGGTGTGTTATTTTAAGTAACTTTACTGACAGTTGTGTGTTGTGTCAGTCATGGTTTTTACTGATAGTGTCCTATTCTCTTCGTCTTCTTCTTCAGCGTTCCGAGCCATTGAGGTTCTTTGCTGCAAATACAATCCATCTTCATTCGTCTCTCTGGTGGACCTTCTCTTGCCAGTCGTTGATTCCAAGTGCTTGTAGGTCTGTACATGTATTATCTCTCCACCGCCTTCTTGGTCTACCTCGGGGTCTGCGGTCATTTATTTCCTGAGTGTAAGCGAGTTTTGTTTCCCTATTATCTTCCATTCTTTCTATATGCCCCAGCCATTGTAGTCTATTAGCCTTCATGATACCAGTGATTAGCGGGGACTTAAACAGATCATAAATGTCTTTGTTACTTCTTCTTTTCCACTCTCCACTATGTGTATCCCTAATGGGTCCAAAGATGCGTCTTAAAATTTTGTTCTCAAAGGTTTGTAACAAGGCTTCGTCTCTTTTCGTTGTACTCCAGGTTTCAGACCCATACAGCACAACTGGTCTGATCAGTGTTTTGTATATTGTGATTTTGGTGTTACAAGATAGCGCCTTTGATTTTAGTAGATGTTGTAGTGCATAGTATATCTTATTTCCAGAGTTGATTCTAGTTTGTATTTCTTCCCTTATGATGTTGGAGCAGTTGAAGATTGTACCCAGGTATTTGTATGTTTCCGTTCTTTTAATGGTCATATTATCTGTTTGTATGTGGCCAGAGTTTTTAGCCATTCCGTCTCTTGAAATTACCATATATTCTGTCTTATCTTGGTTGATAACCAGCCCCATCTGTTGGGCTTTTTCCTTTAAGTGAGTCAGTATTTCCAATGTCTTTTGTTCACTTTGCCCTATAATATCTATATCATCTGCATAACCAAGCAGCTTGGATGTTCCTCCAATATCACATTCCTCCTTTACCTTCCTTACAACTTTCTCTAGAGCCAGATTGAAGAGTAGCGGCGATAGTGCATCACCCTGTTTCAAGCCAGATGTTATTTGGAAGGGGTCTGATTTCCTGCCTTTATATGTTACTATATTATAAGTATCTTCCATGCATAGTCTGGTCATGTTGATTAACTTCCTTGGTATTCCAAATTCCTGCATAGCATTCCATAGACTATTCCTATGGACACTATCATATGCCTTTTTAAAATCCACAAAAATGTTATGGAGATCTCTTTTATATTCCCAATGTTTCTCGGCTATTTGTCATAAGATAAATATCTGATCTATTGTTGATCTGTTTTGTCTAAAACCCGCCTGGTAGTCACCTAATATGTCTTCTGAATATGGTTTTAGTCTATTTAGTAATACTGCGGATAGTATCTTATAGCTTGTGGACAGTAGTGATATTCCTCTATAATTTCCACATTGGAACTTGTCTCCTTTCTTAAAGATAGGTATCAATAATGACTCTTTCCAGTCATGGGGTAATTCTTCTGTCCTCCAGATCTTTATTATTAGTTCGTATAGCTTTAGATGTAATGCATGGCCACCTGCCTTTATAAATTCAGCAACAATTCCATCAGTCCCAGTTGCCTTATTGTTTTTTAAGTCGTGTGATTACATATAGGATTTCTTCAAATGTAGGTTCTTCAATATATGGTTCGCATGTTAGAACCTCTTCCTGTGGGAAAATGTTACTTGGAGCCTCACGATTTAGTAATTCAATAAAATATTCTTTCCTTGTGTTGCACATTTCCTCATTGGTATTTATCATATTCCCATTTTTGTCTTTTAAACCATATGTGTTTTGTTGGTGCCCTCGTTTCATTGACTTCAGTTCTTTAAAAAATTTTCTGGATTCATTTTTCTGGTGATTAGTTTCCATATCTTTGATTATATTACTCATATATTCTCGCTTCTGCTGTCTGAATATTTTTGTAGCCTCTTTACATTCATTTCTATAATGCTCTTCCTTTTGGATGTTATTGATGTCATTTAACCATACATGTCTGGCATTCTTCTTCCCAATGACTGCTTCTTCACATTTTTGATTGAACCATCTGTTCTTTTTATGCGTGGTTAACACACCGAGACATTCTTCTGCGGTAGATTGAATTGTATTCTTGATGTTCAACCAAGTTTGGTCAACGCTTTCCTCCAAAGGGTTTTGCAGAGTTTCAAGTTTACATTTTATTTCATCTGTAAATTTCTCTTTGACTGTAATGTCTTGTAGTTTTTCTCTGTTATATGTTGGGTGTAATCTTTGTAATTTAGTATAGAAAGCTGTCTTAAGTTTTATTTTAAATTTTGCTCCAACGAGGAAGTGGTCACTGTGGCACTCAGCTCCTCTATAACTTCTGACTTGCTGTATGTTTGATGCATTTCTGTTGTTAATTAAAATGTGATCTATTTGATTATAGGTTAACTTGTCACATGATTTCCAAGTTTGTTTATGTATATCCTTTCTTTGTAGTCTGGTACTGCTAATCTACAGTCCTTTGGCTTCTGCCGGGTTGATGACTCTCCATCCATTATCATTTGAAGTTGTATGTAGGCTTTCCATACCGGCCACTTTTTTATTAGTTTGCTCTCTACCTATTTTTGCATTGAAGTCTCCCAGCACAATCAGGATGTCCTGTTTGGGGGTTTCTTCTATGACATCTTCCAGATCATTATAAAAGTCTTCTTTAATATCATCTTCTTTCTCTTCAGTAGGTGCATGTACATTAATCATCGTTATGTTTTTCCATTTACCTTTTATTCGTAATTTACTAATCCTGTCATTAAAAGCTTTAAAGTTTAAAACGTTCCCCCATAATTCTTTTTTGATGACAAATCCTGTTCCTAATTCATGTTTATTTTGGGTGTTTCCTCCATATATTATAATATATTATAAAGTGTCCTATTTGTTTTCAGAAATTCCAGTGATGCTGCGGCTGTGCTACTGGACATTTTCTTCCTCTAGAAAGCCTACATGTTTTGC
>JACEFZ010007274.1:0-20000 GCA_014155875.1 Cepaea nemoralis | reverse complement strand
ACTGGGCGAAGCCGGGCCGGGTCAGCTAGTATAGATATAAATGGACAGACAACATTAAGATACGGCCAGGATAGTCTCGTACAATGTACAGCGAAGGCTGAGGATAGAATCTGCTGGAGACCTTCTTGCTGCCAACCTTCGTTGCGGTACTGGATGATGATGATTGCACTGGCTTTCCAACATATTGGTCCAGGGTCGGTCCGCTGTTGCTGACTGCCTGGTTGTCATTTTTCTTTTGCTTTAGGCTAGTTACACCCACATTCAACGAAAAACACAAGCTGTAACCTGAACCTTACATTTTCCTGGAATAAACTCAAAATAATGTTTTCCCGTAGTAAATTTGAATAACATAATAGTTTGAATTGATATGGCATACAAGTTTATACAAGCCTGTCAATAAATTTACATACCTAATTGTGAAATGAATTTCCAATGTTTGTTAATATACAATGTTTACGTTTCTTTGCATGATGTTTACAATGAATTCTGTAATAAATGGCATCAAATGATATTTTACATACAAATTGTCACAAGACTGAGTATTATTTTGTTTAGAAAACATTATGTGGTCCATGTAAAAGCAGAGATACAGTGTAAGAGGAAGACTGGAATATTATAGATATTCCACAGCTTGCTGTCCCGTCATGCACCAAACATCAAATCTGATTAGGATACAATCAGTTTCAACCTACTTCTGTGACGCCTATCAATGCTAGTGAATGTCTATCATGCATTCACTGAGATAGCTGTGATGGAGGAAACATGAACAGGAGGACTAACTAATTTTACTTCTAACCAAGTAAAGGCTGAATCTTTGGGAAATAATTGCCTTTGGATCCAGCCAGAGTGTTTAGAATATAATGATTAATGGAAATAAAACTACATATATATATTGGCGCCCTTCCGTCTTGACAGATCATAGTTTGGTACATTGTGCTTCAAAAAGGCTTAATAACTACAACCCATGGTGGTGGCGAATGTGGCTGATAAGACCAATTCGCGCTGTAAATGTTCGTCCACAGTGAATGCATGTGAGCACATGGTCATTTCCACCATCATGCACCATCTTATGTCTCTCACGCTCTGTGTGTGCTTTATCTGCAATCATTTTCTCCTTTGTCTTTATTCCATTTCTAATAGTTGCCCTCCATGCAACACGTTCAGCGGCGACTTGCTCCCAATGTGCATTATCAATGCCTGTATCAATCATGTCCCGCTTACACACATCTTTGTATCGTAGTAGAGGCCGACCCTGAGATCTCCTACCCATCTGTAATTCACCAAAAAAGATGTCCTTTGGTATTCTACCATCATCCATCCTCCTAACGTGTCCTATCCATCTAAGTCTACGAAGACTGAGCATGGAACACACCGTCACACAACCTGATCTTTCCAATACTTCAGTATTTGTGATTTTGTCTTGCCACTTAATACCAAGTATTCTTCGCAGACACCGCATATGAAAGCTGTTTAAACGTTTCTCTTGGTGTGAGTAAGTTGACCAGGTTTCACTGCCATAAAGAAGAGTACTAAGGACACAGGCTTGGTAGACAAGGACTTTTGTTTTGGCAGTAAGCTTCCTGTTCTCCCAGACTCTTTTTGCTAACATGTTCATTGTTGTTGCTGCCTTACCAATCCTGATGTTGATTTCCTGATCTAGGGATAATTTGCTATTTACCTCTGATCCTAGATATGTAAAATGGTCTACTATCTCCAGTTCGGCGTCGTCAATAAAGATTGATGGTACCCCATGTGCACCTTGTGACATAATCTGTGTCTTCATTTTGTTAATTGTTAAACCAAATTCAGAACAAGCATTGGAGAAATGCAGATAGTAGATGTTGTAATTCTTCCTCAGAGTGGGTCGTAATTGCAACATCATCTGCAAAAAGCAACTCTCTGATTAGTACCCTCCTAATTTTGGTCTTGGCCTTCAATCTCTGGGCATTATAGAGGCTGCCATCTGAGCATGAGTGAATGTATATACCGGCATCCTGATCACGAAAGGCATATTTCAGTAGAAGTGAAAAGTATATTCCAAAGAGGGTGGGGGATAGTACAAAACCTTGCTTAACTCCACTCTTGATTTCAAACTCTTCTGAAGTTGCACCATCAAACTTATTATACCCTTCATGCCTGTGTGGAACGATTCCACAATGGACAGAAGAGTTGTGGGCAGCCAATCTTCTTTAGTGCCTTGAACAGACCCTCACGACTGACCAAATCAAATGCCTTTGTGAGGTCGATGAAGGCAATAAACAGTGGTTGATTTTGTTCCCGGCATTTTTCTTGCATTTGTCGCAATGAGAATATCATATCAATGGTAGACCGGTTCTGTCGGAAGCCGCACTGTGATTCGGGTAGACTTGATCTCCCAGGACTTGAAGTCTGCGCAGAACATTTCTGGCAAATACTTTCTCAACAATACACAGAAGTGAGATACCCCTATAGTTGTTACAGTCGCTTCGATCGCCCTTGTTCTTGTACAGTGTTATGATTCTTGAATCTTTGAAATCCTGTGGGACTTGTCCTTCTCGCCAGCATAGCTCTATTAGCTGGTGGATCTGAGGAGTGAGTGTGTCTTGCCCACTCCTGATCACCTCTATTGGAATCCCATCCTTACCTGGAGCCTTGCCAGATGAAAGTTCATTTATAGCACACTTAACTTGTTATGGTGGGAAGTGTGTCCAGGTGGTCAAGAGTTGGCAGGGCCTCTATGGCGTTGAGAGCATCATCCGCTAGTTTGGTCTCACTTGAGTAAAGCTCTATATAGTGCTCTACCCATCTATCCATCTGCTGTTTCTTATCAGTGATGATTTCTCCAGTCAAGGTTTTCAGTGGTGCACTTCTTTTGATCATTGGACCACAGGCTTTCTTTATCCCTTCATACATGCTTCTGATGTTTCCCCTATCACTTGCGTTTTGAATGGACTCACATAACTTGATCCAGTAGTCATTCGCACACTGCCTGGCAGCCACAGTGCCGTAAACCCCTGACCACAGTTTTATAAAGGGTTTCCTTAAGTTTCCCCACTTTTCACTTACTGTACAATTTTCTGATGTATCAGTGAAAGTGAAAGCGTCTTTAAGTTGCTGTTGAAAATCAAAGCACTTTTCAGGATCATGAGTGTTAATAATATTAATCCTGTGGCTAGATTTATGTTTAGATGTGTAGATACTCTTTAGTCTCAGTGTAATCCTTGCAACAACCAAAGAATGATCCGTATCACAGTCAGCACTGTGGTAACTTCGAGTTAATGATGTATGGTTCAGATGTTGTCTCCGTGTGACGATGAAGTCCAGCTGATGCCAATGGCCGGATCTTGGATGTTTCCATGTGACCTTATGCAGCTCTTTTGTTTTAAAAAAGGTGTTTATAATACATAGGTCATTTCTGGTGCAATGCTCCAGCAGCCTTTGCCCATTTTCATTCATGCGACCAATGTTGTATTTTCCAAGGCACACTGGCCATGAACTCGAGTCCTTGTCCACACGAGCATTGAAATCACCGAGCATATAAATGTAATCGGATTTGGAACTGCCTTGATCACAGAATCTTATCTCCTCATAGAACGAACCCTTCACATCATCAGAGCAAGCGAATGTTGGTGCATATGCAGTAATAATAGTGGCAAAACCACAAGAGGTTACCAAGCGCATTTCTTTCATTACCTCCAGTTGGAATTTCAATCACTCCCAGTAGCGAATTCTTCACTGCAAAGCCCACATCATGTTGCCTTTTTTTCTGCCTGCCCTCTACTCTTCCAAAAAAAAGGTGTAATTGTTTTCCCTGAGTGACCCTTCCTCAGCGAGGCAAGTCTCCTGCAGGCCAGCAATATAAATGTTAAGATGATTGAGTTCGGCATCAATCAGCCGTTTTTCTCACATCGTCAATATTTGTCAAGTCAGTGGAAAATCCTGGACACATGGTTCTTACGTTACAGGTTGCAAGCCGCAGCTTGAGGTTTCTATTTATCTTTTTATTAGTACTTGATGCATTGGTTTTACAGCCTGCAATGCAGATTTTTGTCCTAGCCCCAAGCACCCATTGAAGCAGGCAGGCTGTGGCAGATCAACACCCAATTGGCCGGGGGCTGCCCAGCTTGAGGCAGGCTGTAGCTGATCAGTGACACTTGTAGGTTTCTCCCACCGTCAGAGGCAACCCGTAGCGCCCCATGTCAACGCCAATTGACAAGGACTTCTCATCTCATCTCATCTCATCATGATCCTTTTCTACCTTGCGGTGTTGAGGTGAAGTCCGTTTATACTTCTTAGTTTTTCTACGAGCAGTATGAAGATCCCCTGCCGGCTTGCTAGGCCAGTCGCAGGTTTAGGACACAAATCTTACCATAGGGAGTCCATCCCCTATGGCGAGCCATAGCCCCGTTAGCCCATAATTTCTCGGTCATGGTTACCTCTCTCTTTGATTCTGAGACCGGTTAAGACCAGGGATGCAGTTATTGCCTCTCCATAGCACAAAGCCTGGACTAAAAAATAGAGACCATGTATTGCCCATGCAGCATAATCCCTCTCTCGGCCTGCCTAGTTCACTCTAGAAGAAAGGTAACACCTATACATCTGGAACGAGACAAGCTGCAGTAGCTACCGGATCAGCAAGGCAATGCTCTAACTGTCCGCCTGTCGGAGCTTCGATCCTAGACCAGCTGCCAATTAAGGCTTAGGGCCTGGTCTGCCCTGCCATGACATTGTGTCTTTAGGTGGCATTTCCTCGCACCAGGATAAGGCTTGTACCCTCCCAATTGCGCTCTTCCGCCCGAAATCGTTAGCACCATGTGGGGTGTTGGGTTTGGTAAGCGCCGCCCAGCATTCAGTGCTAACAGAAAGCAGGTAGTACCGTCTACTGTCATAGAGTAGCTCAGCCATATCTGACTAAGACCTGACAGAGAGAGAGAGAGACATACACACACACATTTTTGATATATTTTTCAAGCTGAAAAACATCTGATGGCTGCAGAAATGTGGTTTCTGGGGAAAATGCAAAGAATACCATGGACAGACAGAAAAACCAATGACCAAATACTACAGGAGACAAATGACAATCGTAAATTGATTAAAGAAATTAGACGTAGACAGTCAAATTTTTTTTGACATATTATGAGAAGACATGGATTGTCCATTTCTTCTCATAACATGTCCAAAAAATCATTAGAGAACTTAGTGACAACTGGCAAGTTTAGTTTAGTTTATTCGTTGGATCATCATCATGGCACACGGTTTAAACCCATAAGTGCTCCGTTTTCCTCCTAACTCAAACCTAAGTCTTGAGAAACTCAGCTCAGTGTACGAACTCCGTTGCATCGGCGAGGATCCTGAAATACTTTTGTAGATTTTTAACTCGAAATTTTGCCCGGGCAGCGCCGCTAGGCTACTCTTTTTTGATTTCCAACTGCCAAGGGATTTTTTACGTGCGCAACAATACACACGGGCGTCCAATCTCACTACCCAGAGACCAGGGACAATTTTATTATAGGAAGTCCAGGTGGATTTTTTTAATAAATCCCGGTCCTCACCTTGGCCTGAACCCGGGACCTCCAGCACTCGAGGCGGACACCATACCTCGAGTGACAACTGGCAAGATCGAAGGGAATAGACCAAGAGGAAGACAGAGAGGAAAATACCTGGATGGCTTTGCCACATGACATGGACGAGACAGGAACACTGAGCTGATCCACGACTCTGGTGATCGAGTGAAATGGCGAGTCATTACCGCCCACGCTTTCCTGCATGGCACATGATTGATTGATATATATTAGATGAACTGATTCGCTGGTGCAGGATGAGCTTCAAGCCTAGGAAATAAAGAAGTAGCCTATCGATCATGAAGGGCAGAGTGGCAACAAGGCTGTTCAGGGTTGCCGGTCAGGCAGTTCCCACTGTGATAGAGGAACTCGTGAAGAGTCTCGGCCGTGTGTACAATGCCATCCTGGCGGACAAGTTAAAAGTTAGTTGCATGTCCTTTACATGATGCTGCAGTCAACCCCAGCAATTTTTGGCTGTTCGTGATTCCTGGTCAAGTTTGCTGTTTCGAACGCTGGTATACGGAGTTACGAGCTGCGTCCCGATATTCTTCGCCACGGCGCCGACGGACAAGAGCGGTATTAGTAATAGTAATAGGAATATACGAAACAGCGGTAAGCGGTCTGCGTGTCATAGATAAGAGCAGACTAATAAGAAAATTTAAGATCTGGTGTCTCCAATTCATGGATTCCGAAACTCCGCCATTGAGATGAAGATAGTCAAATAGATAAGGAAATCGCGTGGAGCACCGCAGCCCTCTACCAACGGAAAGTAGTTTTTAGATGTGGCAGTTGGACTTCGGAACCAACAACAATATATCCTGGCCTACCACAGGGATCACCATTATCTCCGGTACTGTTCAACGCCTACACAGTGAGAATCACCAGTGAGCAGATCACTGGACCTGGCAGGACATTGTCGTATGCCGATGATGTTTTAGTGTATCGTCAGGGTAAGGATGGAGAGGAGGTTGCTGTGGAACTACAAACCGAACTCAATCGCATAAGTACTTGGTGTGATGAAGCTGGGGCAATGGTCAACCCAACAAAAGCAACAGTGACTTGGTTCTCGTTGAATAATCATATTGTCAACAATCCAACACCAACTGTAATGCTGTGTTCAGAGACGGTGGAAAGAACGCAGGCAATGAATTACCTGGGGATACGGTTTGATCGAAGCCTTGCTTATAATGTGCACATAGACCAGGTGATAACAAAGGCCAAGCGGGGTTTGGCAGCGATGCGGGTGATGGCGGCAGCAAACTGTGAGCAACGCCATCTATGTCTTCTGTACGATGGGCTGGTCATGTCTGTTTTGGAGTATGCAATGGCAATCCTGACTCTCAGCCATAAGCAGATAGAAAGGATGGAAAGGATACAGAATGAAGCTATGCGCATTATTCTTGGATGTACAAGAGATACAGCATGCAGGGCGATGCGCTACCTTCTTGATTTTCCAACCATTGAAGAGAGAATACAAGTTTGCAGGGCACGCGCCTACCTCAGAATTAACGCAAACACACAACATCCACTGCATAGTGAAATTAGGAAGGTGAAGGGCAGCAGGTTAAAAAGAGGACGGTCGTGGATGGGTCAAGCCGAAGACATTCTTCAACAGGTGTGTTCACTTGAGGACTTAGAACCTGGCGAGGAGTGGGTGCAAGTGCCAACAGACTTCTGCACATCCTTTTCAGTTTGCATCCAACTAGATAGAAAACGCAGACAAGAAAATCCGTCTGCTGTTGAGGCTGAAGTACAAGCGTTGATTTTCGAGAATTCGCTAGACGGTGACGCGGTCATCTACACAGATGGGTCGGTCGTCCGACATGTGAGAAGCTCATGGGCCTTTACAGCTCGGGCCGGAGGGAGAATTGTGAAGGAGGACTCTGGTGCTTTCACTGAAACCACAAGTAGCCTGACCATGGAAGTCATGGCAGTAAGTAAAGCAATAACATGGCTCGAGACACAGACATTCACTAGGGCTTGTTTCCTTAGCGACTCAATGAACATGATCAAGAGGATAGAGGAGGGGTCGATCCGAAGAGAATGGTTGCTGTCTCTGAAGCGGTCTCGGCTGGCAAAGATTAGTTTCATCTTCGTGCCAGGTCATGCGGGAGTACAAGGAAATGAGCGGGCTGACAAGCTCGCAGGTGAGGCTACTGTGGAGGGCGGACGCAATCTTTCACTGTTTTGACGTGCTAATACAGTTGGGCATCAAAGGACAAGTAAGAAGGCAGGCACAGAAACAACTTGGTGAGGCAGTCGAAAAGGCTTCGTGCTAGCTGTAGAACAACCGGAAAATATAGTGGGACACGTCCCTACAGTAATACGGATTGCATTTCTGACTGTAACTGCAGGGTAACTAACATCGGAACCAATCTCTCAACTAGCTAGACTAGTACTGTCTCGTGTCGACTCTATACCCTTCCCTCCGAACGAGGGCAGTGCATTTAAGAACGGGACTGTTCAGTGAGGGCAATCCCAACACGGTAACAGTCGCCAAGTCGGGTAAATGTCGACCGAAATCCAACCCTCAAGCCATGGTGAGGACTGCACTCCGCAGCAGAAACCAAGCGAGGAATCGTGGAACCCGGAGGAAGAGCCGACTTCCCAGAGTGCGGTGGCATTAACGGGGTATGAAGAAGGAAAATGCCAACGAAGACGAACGCCGGCGCTTCACTATGCGCCGGCGCGGAGGCGACAAACGCAATGGCCAAGGAAGTATATGAAGTAACTATCTTCCCATGTCCACGGGTGCCAGGATTTGTGAGAGGGCACGAAACACCGGGTGCATAAGGTTCTCCTCCCCGAGGGAGCAGACATTTCACAGGTAAGGGACAAAGATTGAACAACTCAAGAAAACGAAAGGACAACGCAAAGATAGAACGTACGGCAGGGAAAGACACCCAGAGTCATGACCCGGGCGAAACCGTCCCAAGAGAGTGCCAAGAAGGTAACGACCCGAAACATTCTGGGAAGGGGAACTGCATCTGACTATCAGACGATCCCTGTCGTGCTTGCTCTGCGGCGGAGTTCTTATCACTATGTTCACTGTACAATGAGAACAAATCAGGGACATTGCACAACCTTGTCTGACGCTCTTCTTTATACACTGAAATGTTTCTACCAAGTTGTTGATTCTTATGGCTGCTGCTTGCTGCCAGTATATGTTCTTTATTATTTGCAGGTTTTTGCTGTCAATGTTCAGTTACTTTATAAGTGTTATATTTCCTCATGTTTCACATTGTCAAATGCTTTTGTAAAGTTTATGAAACATAACTGGAATGGTTATTAAGATAAATAAACTTGAGGAAAATGAAATAGTTTGGACATGTAAGTAGACCTAGGTGTCTAGAAAAGATTGTTGTGTACATGGGAAGCGGAGAAGAGAAGACCGTAACAAAGGATGGATTCATGGTGTGATAATTTACATACGGCTGCAACAGTCGAGGCATTTAACTTGCTATAAAAGAAAATTTCAAGACTGTTAAGTCATTCGCATTTGCGAGCGCTATTAAGACAATCACCTTAAATAATCAAGAAGCCTGATACGGGGGAGGAAAATGGTACGCAAGACCAACACTAAGAAACAGCAGTCCCACAAGATGAGTAGCGTGGGAGCCGCCAAGTCCTCGAAGAAGACGAACGTGGAGAATCTGCCTGCAAGCAACCAAGAACCTGTAACCACAGTCACACCAACAGAAGCTACTACAAGAAAGTCCGATGACAGCCTACCCCTAACAAGATCCAAGACAGCGGAGAAAAAGGAGGAGAAAGACACTAGAGCCGGTAACACCTGTAACAAGCTACGTGGAGGGTCCCAAATAGCCCTGTCACAATGTTTAAATAATCTTCTATAGCCCTGGCTGGGATAGGTCTTTACTTGCCAACCCTCCTCCGTTCCCCGGACTCACTGTCACTCTTTCTTTCGACCTAGGGACCTAGTCCCTAAGGTGTATTTCTGGCTGACACATAATTAACCCGGTGCTCATTGGAGTAAACTAGAACGTGATTTATTAAATTAATAAAGAACAGCACAGGAAAACATTAAGGCAGATAAAACAGATAGTTCTAAACAGACACAACAAGGATAACGTTCAGGCACAGAGCCTCAGGTAGCTATCTTCACAGACCCAGCTTCATACACTGTTCGATCTGTCCACATACAGCTCACCGCGTGTGCAAGAATCTCCTTCCTTCCAGGTAATTGGTTGTACGTACAACAGCCTTCTGTAGAACCAAACTTCCAAGTTTCCATGGACCACAATCTTTAGTAATCAAATGTTCTAGGGAAGTGCCATGGAATCACTTGGCATAATGTCAGGTAGGAAATAATATCCTGGAGAACGGTTCTTATATAATAATGGGTGTGTCTGAGTGATTGGCGGGGTCCAGCCAATAATACAAAAGGACTCAATCCAAGCGTATCGAGATGACTGGTGATGTGTCAGTACAGCTGATGGTCATTCTTTCAAGGTCAGCAGTGGCTCTATCTCGTAGAGATCATATCCTTAGAGCTGGCATGGCCCAAACCTTGCCATGGCATAGTCATAAACATACTTTCTGCGTAGAGCCCTGTCGAGACCTTCAGCTCTGTTCATACTTCCAAAAGAAGGACCCTGGAAAGGACAAACATTTGTGAGAGTCTCCAGCCTAAACTTCTGGTACAGCCTACATGGAGACTCCTAATGGTCTCAGCACATCAGTTGCCATACCAAAATATATACATAATAATACTAATCAAGAGCCCTGATTGAATTGGCCCGACCTGACAAGAGGTCCTGGATTGGCAGCGTCTTTCCTAGACTAGGCCTTCAGCTTGACGAGGTCTTGTCGTTTGACCCTAGGAACCTTTTGTATATAAGACTCACTCTCCACACTCATACCAAGCCTTTATTATTATTGGGCACATTCATGTCCATGCTTCCCTCTCACTTGCAAACCATGCCTTTCTCACAACCAAGATCTTGTGGTGTGGTGCGCCTAGTAATCTGTGTGTTTCTCCCCGTTAACTAATAGTATAGTAGTGGGGTTGTATGGCACGCAGTGGAGTTCCCCATTCCCAGCAAGAATATGAAAGAAGATACTACCTCTTCCGGCTGCTGGTCTTGTCTGAGCTGTCGCCGCAATGTACCGGCAGTGCCTCACCCAACACGTAGATTCAGAGGAATGCAGGTTCTCTCAATAAGATAACGAAGTTTATTTATAATCCCCACATCATCCTATCGACTAAAAGACGAAAGAGATAGCACCGTGGATAGCCTCTTCCGGCTCAAGAAGATAGATCATAGATTGGTGGACCCCATCCCCAAGGAGCCCTTCCCTCCTTCCGGCACACCGTAGCTATCTAATGTGCTTATATTTAAAAGAGAGATGCTACTAAGTAACGGTAAGCCGTAGGAAGAAAGATATCACTCGTCTATCAGCTGCCAAGAACCAGCGATATCATTTGGTAACTACTTATTCTTCAGATGTGTTCCCTTGCCATGCCAAGATCAAGACGCGTAGCCAGATTGGCTAACGGTCACCCCTTCCCAATATGGCAAGACTGCTGTTTCGCCATATCCTCTCAGTCTTTAAGACAATAGAGATTTATAAGTGCAAAACTAATTACAACCTCAGATTACCTTTCTTAGGCCATCAGTATTCTGCCTTTAGAATGTCGCAATCTTTAACTTGAACTCTTGACATTAGGCAGTAGATAACGATCAGTAGAAACGGACATGAATCCTCCAGAAGCCGCACCAGTGCACATTTGGCGCAGGGCGCTCCATCGGGTCTACCCGAAAGAACCAAACATATATTTACTCGCTCCATGTAAAGATTGTGTTATGAAGGTAACCCAAAGAACTATTTTTCATGGAGATTGAGCGAACAAGAAAACTGAGAGCTTCCGAAAGCCGTTTCCCCCTGTTTTCCCAAAATCAAAGAAGGCATGAGGACATGAGCCACTGGCGTTTCGCCACATAGGTCCCATCTTAAGAAAGTCGAACCCTACGAACTTTCGACTACCAGAGGTTCTGTTCGAATGACCCCACCCTCACATTCAACCATAGGATGTCGTGATAGGAAATCTGCTCCCACATTCTCCCTTCCGGGGATGTATTCGACCGTGAACTGATACGGTTGTAGGAGCAATGACCATCTCATTAACCTCACGTTCAGTTTCTTAGAAGTTGCCAAAAAGGTCAGAGGTTGATGGTCGGACTGCACTTTGAACGGTACTCCATACAGATAAGGTTGAAATTTCTGTACCGCCCACACTAGAGCCAGACATTCCCGTTCTTCTTCTTCTTCGTTCATCCGGAGTTTTTTTTTCGGATGTGATTGCGTTGTGCCTGTTTACAGCAGAGCTGCGTTCTTGCGCCGTTAGGCCGACACATCCGACTTCTGCGGGCATTTGTTGACCGGGTTAACCTTCCCGGGACATTCCCGTTCGACTGTGGAGTAATTCCGTTCGGTGGGTAACAGTTTTCTACTTGCATACGCCACCGGACATAGCACCGAAGCATCATCTCGCCCTTCCTGCAACAAAGTTGCCCCAATCCCTATGTTACTCGCGTCGGTTCTTAGAACAAACGTTTTCTCCAAATTTGGGAGTTGCAGGACTGGCCTATCCACCAAAGCCTGTTTCAGCCTCCCATAAGCTTCTTCACAGCTCGGGGTCCAGATTATAAGATCTGGCGATCCTTTCTTCAGAGTCTCGGTTAACGGCGCCGCAATTTCGTTGAACTTTGGAATAAATTTCTGGTAAAACCCACACAGAGACAAGAAAGACCTAACATCTTTTTTGGATTTAGGACTGGGTGCGAGACGGACCTTTTCAATATTCTTTTCTTCCGGTACCAGTCCCCCTGGGGTAATAGTATGTCCCAGAAATTCCAAGGATTGATAGCCAATCATGCATTTGGCTGGACGGGCGGTTAACCCTTCCTCTTTTAACCTGTTGAAGATCTGTCCCAAGGACCTCAGGTGATCACTCAGATTGTCAGACGCGATGAGAATATCATCCATAAACGAGACCACAGAGGGATCCTTTAAAGGGTCTAATAACATTCTCATCATGCGAGTGAACACACTGGGCGCATTGCTCAGCCCAAATGGCATCACCTTGAATTCGTAATGCCCGCTCGGAGTACTGAAGGCGAGCCAGGGGCGAACCTCGGGTTTCACAGGGATCTGATAATATCCCCTGCTTAGATCAATTTTTGAAAAGTACTTTGCCTTATTTAGTCTGGCAAACAGTTGATTTGTGTTCGGTAACGGTTCAACTTGGAATGTCGTACATCTGTTTAAATGCCTGTAATCAATACATAGGCGGTGCTCCCCACTGGGCTTCCTCAACAAGACAACCCCGGCATTATAAGGAGAAGTCGAAGGAGTGATGATGTCATCGTCCAGAAGCTTCTGGATTTCAGCTTCCAGGGCCTTCTCTTTCGAAAAGGGCACTGGATATATTTTTTTGGCGAACAGGGTCTTGGGTAGTCAGAGTCATATTAAACTCGACTAACCCTGTTCGCCCTGGCCGATCGGTAAGAATCTGCTGATGGGACTCCAACAAATGGATGACCCGGTCGGTGTCTTCAGCCGACAGATCAGGATTAATATGTACATCCCTATAGGTTTCCCCAGAGTTTAAAGGATACTCCCTATCCGCGTCTACGCCCGATTCAGTTTCCATCGCGACCGCCATAGTCATAAGTGGGAGAGAGGTACCATCAGATCGTTCTTCATACTTTTTAAGGAGGTTAATGTGGAAGATTTTAGATTTCCCCCTGATCCGGATGGCATAGTTGGTTCGGGACACAACACCTTCCGCCGGGAAAGGTCCCTGCCAACCAATTTCGAGTTTATTGGAACCCACTGGAAGTAACAACAGAACCCGATCCCCCACTTTAAGAGACCTATCTTGTGTCCTTCTATTGTAGTAGGCCGCGTGTCTCTTTCTGGCTGCCCTTAGATTCTCAGCTGCCAAAGCCCAACCCGTCTGGAGTTTCTTCTTTAACTCTTCGACGTATTTATATGAGGATACAACTTCTTCGGAAGTTTCTTCCTCTGTCCAACATCTCAATAGGGCTTCTAAGGGACCCTTAATAGGTCTCCCGAATAGTAGAGTGGCTGGTGGCAACCCGGTCGACCCATGGGGAACCTCCCGATAGGCGAACAAGGCGGCTGAGATATACTCATCCCATCTGTCTGGTTTCTCTTGAGCCAGCTTCCGAAGCATGGTCATCAAGGTACCATTAAACCTCTCTACTTGCCCATTAGACTGAGGGTGGTACGGGCTTGTGTGAATGTGGTTAGTCTGGAAGATACGAAAGACTTCTTCCATCAGCTTACCACAGAACTGAGACCCATTGTCCGTTAGGATCTGGTTGGGAAATCCCAACCGAGTAAAGGTCTCCATCAGTGCATCAGCCACTCGCTTAGAGTCGATTGTGGCCAAAGGTATCGCCTCACCCCACATGGAACAGCAATCCACCATCGTGAGAATGTACTTATTCCTCTTCCTAGTCCGAGGAAGAGGACCAACAAGATCGATGGCAACTCTCTCGAAAGGAGAGTTCATAATGGGCATGTCACCCAAGACTACCGGAGCCGTCCAGTGTTTTGGTGCCACACGCTGACACTCTGGGCACGACTTGACGTACCTACGCACGTCTCCAGTCATCCCTGGCCAGTAGTAATGGCAGGAAATGCGCTGGAGAGTTGCCCCGACACCCATATGTCCACTGAAAGAAATGGTGTGTCCCATATGAAGAAGCTGTTCCCGATAAGCCTTAGGAACTACCAGCTGTCCATGCTGGCGTTCCTCCACTCCGGCTCTCCGGTACAGTAACCGATTCTTCATATAATACTGACCCCGTCTTGGTGGGTCAGAACTTTTGGGCAACTGGTTGAAGCAAGGTTGCAAAGTAGCATCCTGGCTTTGAGCAGCTCGTAACTCCCCAGGCAAGGGATTCACGATCAAGGCTGGCGTCTGCTCATCCTCCGATTGAGATCTGGTTTGCATCGCCCCTACGTACATGGGTTCGGTTGGAATCCCTAGAAAGACGTAGCGACAACCCAAGATCATTGGGAAGATAGGATCGAGCAGAACGGCTGCCTGTATAGTGCCGGTAACATATTTTGATTTGATGTCCACCTTCGCAATTGGAAGAGACATCGCCACCGCACTCTTTGTCGCCGTTTGAATCTCAATAGATTCCCCGGTTAACTGCTCTGGGCTCACTAAGTGTGATGAAATTACAGCCTCAAACTGCAGACCTGTGTCATAGAGACACTCAACTGGTTGTCCGTTCACAAGTATCGTTTCTACTACTGGTGGTTTCTCTGAATCTTTGTTCTCAAGACCCCTCCCTTCTACCTCCTTGTTAGACCCTTCCCCGGTTTCTACAAGACAGGCAGCATAGTGATAGTTTTTCTGTTTGCGCCGGCAATCGGCCGTATTGTGTGTGTGGGAGATTTGCAGTAGGCGCACCACTTTTCACTCCACTTTCTTTTAGGAGATCCAGGTGGACTCTTACCAGAGGGCTTCTTAATTGGAACTTTATCGAAAGGATCCTCCTTTTTAGTGTGGGTTGTTTTAGGGTTCTTCTTCTTTCCAGACCAAGTGTCTGGTGATCGGGGATTGGGTTGTGACAGTTCCCCAGTATCTCCATGAGCTAGCACATACCTTTCCGCTAATGTATTTATCAAGTCTAACTTCTCTGCCCCATTTTCTAGCAAGAAAGTTTGCAATGGCTTCGGCATCATCCTTTTCATTTGGTCCACGACCACTAATTCTTCTAAACTTTCATAGTCGTTAGCAAAGCCAGCTAATGACATCCACTTCAAAAGGTAAGACTTCAGTCGAACACTGTAGGCTGCGAACATCTCCCCTGGTTCTCTCTTCGACTTTCTGAACTGCTGTCGATAATTATGAGCTGTCATCTGGAACCTATTCAATAATGCTTTCTCCAGAGCTTCATAGTCATTCTCCATACCAGGTGGCAACCTTGAGTAGACCTCGTACGCGGTCCACCTCAGGCCCTGCGAGAGTTTCAAGTTCCATTTCCCACGTTCCAGTCCCATAGCCAAAGCCATCGACTGGAATTTTTGAAGATACTGGTCGATCTTCTCTTTGTGTTCATCGAACGGGAGCAAAGGGAACTTCATTGCCTGGTATGGACCGCCACTAGGAGTTGTTGAGTCAGGTAGAACTGTGCCTCCCACTGCACCCTCGCTTTCCTTGGCAGTTTTAGCTCTAAGCTCCAACTCCCTCATGCGGAACTCATGGTCTCTGACGGCCTGTTCTGCTTCCCTTTTCTTAGTTTCGCTCTCAGCTTCCATTTTCTTAGCTTCGCGGTCAGCTTCTATTTTCTTAGCTTCACGCTCGATCTCAAATTTCCTAGCTTCGCGCTCAGCCTGTCTGAAGTCTCTTTCAACTTCCTGAACATATTTTTGTAACTCTACACCATCGTAGCCCATCTCTCGACCTTTAGCCTGTACTTCTGCAACATTAAATTTCGCTGATGCCATCTTAACTCAGCGGGTAAATGTATACAATTCTATATCAAAACTTTATCGTTCAAATAACAATTGGATAGTTTATACGACCACAACACGTCATATGTCGGTCAGTTTGTGTCAGGCAGAGTACAGACAATAGCCAGGCACGGTAGGCAGAACCTATTGATAGTAGACAAGGATATCTGTCCCCTATCACTATATCAGCCAGAACTCCACCAGGATTTCAAATATCTCGGGACGTGCCCCCAGAAATTGTAACAAGCTACGTGGAGGGTCCCAAATAGCCCTGTCACGATGTTTAAATAATCTTCTATAGCCCTGGCTGGGATAGGTCTTTACTTGCCAACCCTCCTCCGTTCCCCGGACTCACTGTCACTCTTTCTTTCGACCTAGGGACCTAGTCCCTAAGGTGTATTTCTGGCTGACACATAATTAACCCGGTGCTCATTGGAGTAAACTAAAACGTGATTTATTAAATTAATAAAGAACAGCACAGGAAAACATTAAGGCAGATAAAACAGATAGTTCTAAATAGACACAACAAGGATAACGTTCAGGCACAGAGCCTCAGGTAGCTATCTTCACAGACCCAGCTTCATACACTGTTCGATCTGTCCACATACAGCTCACCGCGTGTGCAAGAATCTCCTTCCTTCCAGGTAATTGGTTGTACGTACAACAGCCTTCTGTAGAACCAAACTTCCAAGTTTCCATGGACCACAATCTTTAGTAATCAAATGTTCTAGGGAAGTGCCATGGAATCACTTGGCATAATGTCAGGTAGGAAATAATATCCTGGAGAACGGTTCTTATATAATAATGGGTGTGTCTGAGTGATTGGCGGGGTCCAGCCAATAATACAAAAGGACTCAATCCAAGCGTATCGAGATGACTGGTGATGTGTCAGTACAGCTGATGGTCATTCTTTCAAGGTCAGCAGTGGCTCTATCTCGTAGAGATCATATCCTTAGAGCTGGCATGGCCCAAACCTTGCCATGGCATAGTCATAAACATACTTTCTGCGTAGAGCCCTGTCGAGACCTTCAGCTCTGTTCATACTTCCAAAAGAAGGACCCTGGAAAGGACAAACATTTGTGAGAGTCTCCAGCCTAAACTTCTGGTACAGCCTACATGGAGACTCCTAATGGTCTCAGCACATCAGTTGCCATACCAAAATATATACATAATAATACTAATCAAGAGCCCTGATTGAATTGGCCCGACCTGACAAGAGGTCCTGGATTGGCAGCGTCTTTCCTAGACTAGGCCTTCAGCTTGACGAGGTCTTGTCGTTTGACCCTAGGAACCTTTTGTATATAAGACTCACTCTCCACACTCATACCAAGCCTTTATTATTATTGGGAACATTCATGTCCATGCTTCCCTCTCACTTGCAAACCATGCCTTTCTCACAACCAAGATCTTGTGGTGTGGTGCGCCTAGTAATCTGTGTGTTTCTCCCCGTTAACTAATAGTATAGTAGTGGGGTTGTATGGCACGCAGTGGAGTTCCCCATTCCCAGCAAGAATATGAAAGAAGATACTACCTCTTCCGGCTGCTGCTCTTGTCTGAGCTGTCGCCGCAATGTACCGGCAGTGCCTCACCCAACACGTAGATTCAGAGGAATGCAGGTTCTCTCAATAAGATAACGAAGTTTATTTATAATCCCCACATCATCCTATCGACTAAAAGACGAAAGAGATAGCACCGTGGATAGCCTCTTCCGGCTCAAGAAGATAGATCATAGATTGGTGGACCCCATCCCCAAGGAGCCCTTCCCTCCTTCCGGCACACCGTAGCTATCTAATGTGCTTATATTTAAAAAGAGATGCTACTAAGTAACGGTAAGCCGTAGGAAGAAAGATATCACTCGTCTATCAGCTGCCAAGAACCAGCGATATCATTTGGTAACTACTTATTCTTCAGATGTGTTCCCTTGCCATGCCAAGATCAAGACGCGTAGCCAGATTGGCTAACGGTCACCCCTTCCCAATATGGCAAGACTGCTGTTTCGCCATATCCTCTCAGTCTTTAAGACAATAGAGATTTATAAGTGCAAAACTAATTACAACCTCAGATTACCTTTCTTAGGCCATCAGTATTCTGCCTTTAGAATGTCGCAATCTTTAACTTGGACTCTTGACATTAGGCAGTAGATAACGATCAGTAGAAACGGACATGAATCCTCCAGAAGCCGCACCAGTGCACATTTGGCGCAGGGCGCTCCATCGGGTCTACCCGAAAGAACCAAACATATATTTACTCGCTCCATGTAAAGATTGTGTTATGAAGGTAACCCAAAGAACTATTTTTCATGGAGATTGAGCGAACAAGAAAACTGAGAGCTTCCGAAAGCCGTTTCCCCCTGTTTTCCCAAAATCAAAGAAGGCATGAGGACATGAGCCACTGGCGTTTCGCCACAACACCGACACAAAAACCGTCAGATGGGTCATCAAACGGATTCAAGTAGAGCTATCGGACGAAGAAATCTTAAAGCAGCTACAGGATGAAAATCCCAGCATTCAAGTCGTAAAGGCGGAGCGGATCCTAACATACTCCAAGATCCCTACGACGCTGGTGGTGGTGACCACTGAGGGGAGCGAAATGCCGACAACAGCCACAATCAACAAGAAAATGCAACAACCAGAGAGATTCATCCCAGGAGTCACTCAGTGCTCCAGATGTCAGAGAGCCGGCCACAGCAGAGCAACATGTCGCAGTAAGACAGCAATCTGCCGCTACTGCGCCGATCACCACGCCTTCAGGGAGTGTCCGCTAGCCAAGATGGACCTGGACTTCCGTGCACCCAACATCAAACGAAAACGTGAAGTCCTCAACCGTTCTATCTTGACCAGCTGGGATGTGGACGGCATCACAACAATGAAAGACACCCAGGACGGCTAACCTGGTTTAAAAAAAATAAAAAGCACCCGCTTAAGTCGAATGTGTTGGCCTAAGGGTTTTGGCTAAGGGTGCATAACGAGACACACCGCAATTACGTCTGGTAAAAAAAAAACCAACACAACAACACTCCGGATGAACGAAGAAGAAGAAGAAGAGAATAAGAGGATTAAAAGTGTTCAGAATATGCTTATGTTGACTAATAACGTATCCAGATAGATGAAACCATATCTCATCGGAGAAGAATGTTTCATAGAGTAGCCTATTGACTCGTCTTATTTAGATAAAGATGCTGAAACCACGTGGAGTAGTTGACTCGGGATTGATTATTAATATTATACTCTTTCAGTTCAGACACAATGGATGCAAATTTAATCGTTGTTTAAGAATTTCGTGCACTGTGCTGCAGTGGCGTCACTGGGGTTGGTGTCACCCAGTGCGGTAAACTCTTGGTGTCACCCCTCTAGACTTTCACCATGGTCTTCTTCCGAGTGTTCTTGTACCATATATAATCGCATATAGTAATGTTTGTAAAATAAGTCAAAAAGTTAATAAGGACATAAGAAAGAAAACAAATTGAACAATATAACTTCAATACTTCAGGTAAAACATAAATAAAGAACTTCGACAAACTCGGACAAAGTTAAATTTTTGTTATTTTGCTTGTCAAATTTGCAATTTTTTTATTTTGGTGTCACCCCTTGATGGTGTCACCCGGTGCGGCCCGCACCCCCCTAGTGACGTCCCTGCTGTGCTGACTGATACGTTCACTGGTTGCAACATTATCCTTTAGGACTTGCTTTGACTTTTCAGGATTCTGTCTTGGATATCTAGATATCTTTCTTCAGACACAACATGTCTTCAAGATCGCGTAAACAATATAAAATGACATAAAGTAGTGCAGCTTTACATAACAGAATTAAGACACATACAGGACGTTGCGGCGATTAGCCTTCATCAGCAAACAAACACATTCACAAACAAGATCGCGGAATATCTTCCACCCGTAGCAAGAACTCTATTCAACAAATTTTAATAACAAGGGGGTTT
>JACEFZ010007273.1:52500-56700 GCA_014155875.1 Cepaea nemoralis | reverse complement strand
TTTGGTTTTTTTTAAAAAAACAAAAAAAAAAAGCGGCTTAGATCTAGCCAAATATCAGACCAAACTGTTCCCCGTCGGTTGCCTCATTTGCCTGCAAATCAAAAATGACAAGCTATGAATAATCTAGCTTAGTAAGTGAGCTCATAAGACTCACAGAGACAACAACGAACATATAGGTGGAGGATAATCCCCCTATCCTGAAATGGTATCACCTGTGCGCCTGTAACGTATGGGTCTATTTGGCGGGAAAGTGGGGCGGCAATATGAACACTCTACCAACCTCACCGAACAGGACATCACAGATACCAAATGGAGATATATTCTCCCACATACAAACACTCCATTAATTTGGAGGACACAATCTGTTATACAACATGCACGGGGTGGGGTGTGTGATTAAAATCGAAGGGGTGGCCATATTGGCGCCAATGACTTGTCATAGCGGCAAGTGGCTAACACTGCACGATTTACGGCAGGTAAAAATGAGTATGTAGGTATGTGAACCGTTCTCATAAATATGATTGAGCCACGACATCCATGATCCACCAAAATTCGACAAAAGCAATGGGGTGTCTTATCTGTGACCCCAGGCTGTCATACACACCAAATATAGTTTCTGCCCCCGGCATATTCTGCACACAGATAAAGTAAAGATTCACACACACAATATATATATATAGGTGCGTACAGTAACTGAATCTTTTACAAAGGCATTATATAACACCTGAACACTCTACCATAAGTTAAGTAAAGGTAGGCTCTCCCTAAATGAGATGAACCAAAAGTGAAGATAGATTGACTCTGCAGACACAGTACAGAATTTACAGAGACATCAAACTCTTCAAAAGAAGATGAAGTAGTGATCATAGCATGATAAGAATTGGATAAGAATTGTAGCATAGGAATATAGGACAGTGGTATAGACGTTCAAATCTCAGGCCGGCTTTCTTACAGAAGTAATGATGCCGTAGCAAAGTCCACCAAAATACATACATGACATGTAGTATGACTTTTCATATCAAACAAAGATTGTATTAAATAGTTAACACAAATCTTATCATTCAAAAAAAAACATAATTATGCTCACCAATGCAACATAGAGGCGAAAATAGCCCCCCAAAAAGGGCTACACCCTCCCGGGAAAAAATACACGTCTACATGGTTCGAACTGCTAGACTCAAGTGAATATGGCTGGTCCCGCCTGGAAGTTTTACCAGATTATTCCAGGCTATTCTGAGCTATGGGCACATTCCTTGCCTCTATCTGAGTGCTGGCATTCCTTCCCATAAAAGGTAGTGCCTGTCTCTCACACATGAAATCAGTCTTTCCAAGAACCGCTATTAATAATCGTCTGTAAGCTGGTGCGACTGGAGACAGTATGTCACAAGCATCATAAAGGGCAATTTTCAATGCGAAAGTAGGAAATCAAGGCGAAGGATGCACAGCAGGTAAGCGTGGTTTCGGAGAACGAAACGAGACTTTTAGAATGGGCAACAGAGCAAGAACTAATTGTCGGAAACACCCAAGAAGATTATGAACATGGAGGAGTCCTGACAGCAGGATTAGAAACCAGACTGATTACATCCTGATTAGCAGAAGGTTTTGAAATGCGTTAACAGTCGCAATCACAATTTTAAATGCAGAATGTTACCGTAATCATCGAAGCACATTGAAGGTAAAGTTAAAGAAAATCAAGTATACACCAGGAAAAATAAAATATGATCTGTGTGCATTGACAAATGATAAGAAATACAAGACAATTTTAACAGAGATGTAAAGAACAGATTTGATGTTTTGTCTTATCTAGAGATCTAATTTCAAGATGTGCATGATCAATGGGAAATGCTGAAGAATTCAATCAGTTTGGCTGCAGAAACAACTATTCCAAAATTAAAGAAAATAGGTCGTAAGAAATGGATGACTGAAGAAATTTTACGACTAATGGAAACAAGAAGACACAACAAAAATTATCCTGACAAATATGATGAGATTCACAGAAAAGTCAGAACATTATGTAAAGAGGCTAAAGAAGCATGGCTTCAGAAAAATTGCATAGAACTGGAAAAACACACAACAGTCAAAATACCAAATTAATGCACACAAGAATTCAGGAGCTTACTAATAACAGAACACCTACATCAACCAGCTGCCTGAAAACAAAAGATGTAACAATCATAACAGAAGAAAAAAAAACGAGTTTACAGATCAGATTATGTTATGTGATTTCTGCAGTATATACCTGACGAGATGCAGCGAAATATGCCAAGCAATAAATCGTGCAATCTATTGTGTGTGTCTTCGTTGTTTAAATTATAATACTTGTTCATTTGATTGTGCACCACGTTTGGTCCACACCTAATTATTGTTTGCCACTGAATCAGTTAAACTTGGACAATTTAAGATGGCCAGCGCAATGCCGATCATACCAGCCGTGGCGGTTGATGATCATTATGTACATAACTAACGTTGTGCTGATGGCTCGGACTTGCTACCAACATGTCGGAAGGAACTACAGAAGGATTAGATACAATAGTTGCAGAAAGTGAGAACTGGGTCCTGGCTTAAATAATAGGAAGGTAGAAGTAATAGTAATATTTTAAAAATGGATTATGACTATAGGTACAATTAAAGTCAATGGCATTTATTTATTTAGGGATAGTACAGAAATTCGACTCGATATGACTTTAAAACTATAAACTGCATCATCATCATCATCATCATCATCATCATCATCATCATCATCATCATCATCATAATCATCATCATCATCATCATCGTCGTGTGCCATGCCGGTATGCGTGGGCAGTCATGTTTTGCTATCTCACTCGATCACCAGAATCGTGGATCACCTCAGTGTTCTTGTCTCGACCATACAACGTGGCCAATCCTTCCATGTATTTACTTCTTTGACCTCCCCTTGTTCTCTTCCCGTCAATCTTACCAGTTGTCACCAAGTTCTCTATTTTATTTCTTCCCATAACGTGACCAAAATATTGTGATTGTCTACGTCTAATTTCTCTAATCATCATGTGAAGTGAATAATTAAATAATATTTTGGCTGAAATACCAAGTACATAGTCGCTGATGTTGTTTGAATGTGAAGAACGTTATTCCCACGGGAATCTAAGATTTAACAGGAAGTCCTCCTATTTGCATTTCAACGGTAGGAATTTCTTAAAATCAAGATAGCTCTAAACGCACCACAAACTCTTTGTCTAGCAGTTAGCACTGTTGCTTACCAATGCAGAAGTCTGGGTCTTAATCTCTATTAGACAGTTTATTTAGCATCTCACACTTACACGTTTTCTTGGTCCCTGGCTAACAATGTCGCCGTCCTTTCTCCATATCATGACGTCAGCATGAGGTACATAGCACTGAAACATGGCTGTTTGGCCTTCTCTCACTGTCACGTTATTTGGAGACTTGGTCACGTCTAAGGACGACGTTCGTAATATAAGTTAATGAAACGACTTCACAATAGCACACACGTTATAATAATATATAGATAAATCAATGATAATTCAATAGTGTTACATCATCACACTAATAGGGATCGACGTGATGGAAAGGATTAAACCGCTCGCGCTCAAACTTCCAGTGGTGGGGTGATGGGTTCCAGCCTTATACCCGTCAGTTGGACTTAAATGTTGACTTTACGTCCGGGACTTAAAAACGTAAATTACAAGTACATGAGAAATCAGAGTTGGTTCGTTTCATGGCCGGGGAGGGGGGCGCTGGTAATAGGGAAAGCTAGCCCTCACGCGAAAATCAGTCCAGTACACCCCTAGTAGTAGGCGTACTAGTAGTAGTATTACGTGGATTACTGCTTTGAGTTCAAAGCGAGCAGTCAGACAAACAAACAATCACACTGGCAGAAGTAATGGTTATTACACACACAAAACTGTATACCCAAATACAACATCAATGTGTATGGAACCAATCTGAAACAAGTCAATGTATTTAAGCATTTCGGTACATTAATAACAGCTGATGGAAGATGGTTCCGTCGCCCTGCTACTGAGTGAGTGCGTGGCGCGACACTGTGAGCTGTGAGTTTCGTGTGAAATGCTTCTGAATCTGACCGAGGTTTTTTGGAACGTGACTGCATGTTCGCAACGATGGCAGCTGGCTATTTCCCAGAGTTGACCGGATTTTGCTTTATGCAGAAATTGCGTGGCTGCTGGGCGTCTGGTTGACTGC
>JACEFZ010007273.1:17500-47500 GCA_014155875.1 Cepaea nemoralis | reverse complement strand
AACTGCCAAGGGATGTTTTACGTGCGCAACAATACACACGGGCGTCCAATCTCACTACCCAGAGACCAGGGGAAATTTTGTTACTAGAAGTCCACGTGAAAAAATCCCGGCCCTCACCGGGGCTTGAACCCGGGACCTCCAGCACTCGAGGCGGACACCATACCTTGAGACCCCTCTACCCCAGGTCTCTATCTTCCTGAGCTTACTCATTGGGTTTAATTGTAGGTACAAAGCGGCAACTAATTGGGTTTCATGTTTACAAGCTGTTCGAATTCTTCTATTCTTCTTCTTTCCCCCTTTATCTATTGCTGGGACAGGGGCCCTCAAACAACTCACCGCAAGCCTCCCCATCCTTAGCAGTCACATGCTGCTCTGTTCATTGTTCATTTTCTGTTCATTTCTGTTCCTACTTCTCTTCTCTGTTTGTTTTAGGGTTTACTTATTTCTATTGGCTTGAGGATCCCAGATAAAGGCCTGTCTAGTTATATTTTTCCAAGGTTTTCTCAATACATGTCATATTCAGGGCTAGCGTCCTTTCTTCGCCTCTTGTTTCATTGGTATTTGTCTAGTTATCTTCAAGAGATCCTTATTTGTGATTTTGTTATACTATTTTAGTCTTTCTATTTTGGGAAGGCACCGATTAATGAATGTTTCTAGTTGTTAGCAATAATCTTAGTCGTTCATGATTGTTTCTGATCCTCATAGTAGTATTGATTTAACATGAGAATTGAATATTCTAAGTTTGGTGCTAAATTTAATTTATGTTGACTTCCCCACATATCCTAATACTTGAAAGCTTCTCTTGCCTTTGTATATTTTGATATCTTTATCTGTTCCCAAATCTTTGTCTTCATTGCTGCCTTGATAGGTATATCACTCCGCATGTTAAAGTGAGGTTTTTCCAAAGGAGATCGGATGATCATTTTCTTTATTTATTCTCTTTACCCATATCTTTCCCGCGTGCATTTTAAAACTAAATTGTTGTGACCTCAACCAATGTGTTTAGTTTATCGTGCAACTTATTTCGTGTGTAAGACAGGCGGGCAATGCCATCAGCTGAGTCCACATCATCGAGCTGCTTTGTCACAGAAGTCCATTTAATTCCATTTCTGCCAGTGCTTGTTGTCTTCACGATCCAGTCTATAGTTAGTATGAATACCAGTTGTGACAAGTGACATCTCTGTCTCACTACTGTTCTTATTTCGTATGTCTCTATTAGTTTTCCCTCAAGGAGGACTCCGCCCCACGTGTCGTTATAAATTAATGATTTTCCGTGAAATCCCATAATGTCTCATCAATTTCCAAAGAGATTCCTTATCAATGCTATCAAAGCTCCTTTCGTAGTCCACAAATCAAATATAAAGTAGTGAGTTCAGTTCAATGCTTTGCTCTATTATTATGTGCAATGTGACAATCTGGTCAGTGAAGGACCTAAGTGCATGTTCATCCCTTAGTATTTTATTGTGTCTGCAGTATATCTTAGTCTCTTCAGAATGATCCAGCTTAATAGTTTCCCTGACAGTAACACAGTCTCCCTATAATTTTCAAACTCCTGCAGATCCCCTTTCATTCAGCTTCACTAGCGATCCTTCTCTCCAGATTGCTGCTATTTCTTCAGTTTCCCAGATTCTGCTAAACAATTTGTAATTTACGATACTGTCTGGCATATTTCGCTGAATCTCGTCAGATACATACTGTAGAAGTCACACAACAGAGAGTAAAATAATTAGATACATCTTCCAAGTTGAAATATACACATGTTCGCACAGTAATATCAATTGTTTACCATTGTTATTTTTAAATGAACTATCATGTCCTTCTGTTTGCACAAAACTGGCCTATGTAGATTAATCATTATGGCTTCTGCAAACTTTAACAAACGACTATTTTGTGTATGAAACAAAACACGAAAAGCGCTGTCTCTATCAATTACATAACCGGTTTCCAAGATCAATCAATCAATCATGTGCCATGCCGGAAAGCGTGGGCGGTCATGACTCGCCATTTCACTCGATCACCGGAGTCGTGGATCAGCTCAGTGTTCCTGTCTCGTCCATGCCATGTGGCCAAGCCATCCAGGTATTTTCCTCTCGGTCTTCCTCGTGGTCTGTTCCCCTCGATCTTGCCAGCTGTCAACAAGTTCTCCAATCCATCTCTTCCCACAACATGTCCAAAAGCTTTTGACTGTCTTCGTCTATTTTCTCCAATCAGTCTACGACTTTCACTTGTCTCCTGTAGTACTTGGTCATTGGTTTCTCCGTCTGTCCATGATACCCTTTGCACCTTCCTCAGAAACCACACCTCTGCAGCCATCAGATGTCTTTCAGCTTGACTGCACATTGTCCAAGTCTCACATCCATACAAAAGAACAGGCCCCATGTATCCCCTCAACACTCCCTTTCTCGCTTCAACCGACATCCTCTTATTGGTCAGAATGTCTCTCATCTTGCCAAAGGCTACTTTTGCCATGGCGACTCCCGTTCCAATCTCTCCAAGGCATCTTCCATCAGATGCCATGACTGTTCCGAGATAATTGTATCGATTCACTTGTTACAGAATATTCCCATTTACTTGTATATTACATTGTGGTACTTCGTTCTTCCTAGTGACGACCATAACCTGTGTCTTCTTACAATTTAATTCCAATCCCAGCTGCTCACTGTGTACAACACTCGCGTCCACCAATTGTTGCAGATCCTGTTCATTGTCTGCAATCAATACCGTATCATCTGCATATCTAATGCCATTGATGTTTCTTCCACCAATGCTGACTCCATTTATATCTTCCACATTTCTGAAAATATTTTCACTATATAGGGAAAAAAGATCTGGAGAAATTACACATCCCTGCCCAACACCTCTCCCAACAGGTTGATATTGTCCCACTTCACCATCAATCCCCATGGCAGCTTGTTGTTTCCAATATATGTCTTTCATAAGTAAGTCTAATGTCCTTCCCATCAGTCTGTAGATCTGCAAGCATATCCACCATGTTGACATGTCCAACTCTATCAAAAGCCTTTGTGTAGTCAATAAAGCAAAGATGTATATCCTTGTTTACTTCTATAGCACGTTCAATAACTGTTCGCAGCATATACACAGCATTTACTGCACTCT
This sequence comes from Cepaea nemoralis, assembly GCA_014155875.1. Classification (NCBI taxonomy): domain Eukaryota; kingdom Metazoa; phylum Mollusca; class Gastropoda; order Stylommatophora; family Helicidae; genus Cepaea; species Cepaea nemoralis. The sequence goes on along the minus strand of JACEFZ010007273.1, from coordinate 44,383 downwards.
TTCCTTCTACAAACCCCTTCTTGTTCTTCCCCTATTTCAGGTTGTATTTTCTTCCTCACTCTTTGCATGATAATTCGTAACAAAATCTTTGTGATGTGACTCATTATACTAATTGTTCTATGTTGATCACATTCCAAGGTTCCTGATTTCTTTGGGATTGCAATAAATACAGAATTACATAATTCAGAAGGTATATCTCCAGTATCATATAATGTGTTCAGCATTCTGGTGACTTGCTCTAATCCAAATTCTTCTAAAGCTTCAATCATTTCTGTTGTGATGTTATTTGCACCGGGGGACTTGCCAGCTTTCATATGCTTAAGAACATTTTGAACCTCCATCTTTAAAATTACTGGTCCTTCATTATTGAATCTAATATCATACTGTTCCTCTCTGTTATCATTATACAGGTTTTTCACATAATCTGTCCATACATGCAGAATCTGGTCTTTTTCTATTATGATTTTGCCATCTTTAGTTTTTAGACAGCCTGTTGATGTACTTGTTTTTGTTTCCAAGATATGACGTGCAATAGACGACAGCGGAAGTTTATAATTGTGGTGTGTCAGCTTTCCTATGATCCCATTGCCTGTGACTTCCGCAGTATGTACCTGGCGAGATGCAGCGAAATATGCCAGGCAATATATCGTACAATCTTTGGTTTGTATCTTCGTTATTCAAATTCACTACGGGAAAACTGTTTTAATTTGTAATTAACTCAGGTGAGGTGCTTATGTTAGTTTTAATATCCTCTGCTGGGATGCCGTCCGGCCCAGCAACTTCGCTATCCTTCAAAAGTTCGATAATTTTTCTAATCTCGTCTTTAGATAGTTACCCGCAGGCAGGGAGGCAGGCAGGGAGGCAGGCAGGCAGGCAGGGAGGCAGGCAGGGAGGCAGGCAGGCAGGCAGGGAGGCAGGCAGGGAGGCAGGCAGGCAAGCTGGCAGGCAGGGAGGCAGGCAGGGAGGCAGGCAGGCAGGCAGGCAGGCAGGCAGGGAGGCAAGCAGGCAGGCAGGGAGGCAGGCAGGCAGGGAGGCAGGCAGGCTGGCAGGGAGGCAGGCAGGCAGGCAAGCAGGGAGGCAGGCAGGCAGGCAGGTAGACAGGGAGGCAGGCAGGCAGGCGGGGAGGCAGGCAGGCAGGCAGGCAGGCGGGGAGGCAGGCAGGCAGGCAGGGAGGGAGGGAGGGAGGCAGGCAGGCAGGCAGGCAGGGAGGAATGAAGGAAGGAAATAAGAATAAATAGGCGAAAGATAAGAAATAATGAATGACAGACAGACGGATAGATGGACTTACGGAAGGCAGGTAGAGAGACAAATAGGCAGGTATGCAGGCAGGTAAGAAGGAAGGAAGGAAGGAAGGAATGAATGAATGAAGGAAGGAAGGAAGGAAGGAAGGAAGGAAGGAAGGAAGGAAGGAAGGAAGGAAGGAAGGAAGGAAGGAAGGAAGGAAGGAAGACAGGCAGGCAGGCAGGCAGACAGACAGACAGACAGACAGACAGACAGACAGACAGACAGACAGACAGACAGACAGACAGACATACAGACAGAAAGAAAGAAAGAAAGAAAGAAAGAAAGAAAGAAAGAAAGAAAGAAAGAAAGAAAGAAAGGCACGAATTCAGGAAGACGGGCAAGTATAGCAACTGACCACATAACATGGGCTGTGGGGTCATTGACGGCACACTCCAAGATGACACTGCTGCCGACGCTCACTGACAAGTTGCCCATCATCTTGGTGAAGAATAGAGATCCTCCTTCTGTCACCTGTTGATGAATGATGGTTATTAATTATTATTGGTTTGAATTGATAACTACTATTGATTTGAATTGATAGTTATTATTGATTTGAATTCAAATTTATTATTGATTTGGCTTGATGATTATTATTGATTTGAATTGATACTTATTATAACAACGCAGCGTCAGTGGCATGGATTACTATGTGGCACGCTATGACCCTGGGGTAGCGGCATTTTTTTCTGAGACTCCTGGGGGTAGTCGCTGGAGCTACGGAATTCGTGCTTTGTGCGACGCTTTCGGCAGTTCTCTGTGGAAAGAGACTGAGCCATACTCCTTCTGTCACCTGTTGATGAATGATGGTTATTATTGATTTGAATTTATGGTTATTATTGATATGAACTGACGGTTATAGTTGGTTAGAATTGATGATTATTATTGGTTTGAATTGATAATTACTATTGATTTGAATCGATAGTTATTATTGATTTGAATTCAAATTTATTATTGATTTGGCTTGATGATTGTTATTGATTTGAATTGATACTTATTATAACAACGCAGCGTCAACGGCATGGACTACTGTGTGGTACGTTATGACATTGGAGCGGCAGCATTTATTTTCTCAGACTCCTTGGGGTCGTCGCTGGAGCAACGGAGATCGTGCTTTGTGTGACGCTTTTGGCAGTTCGCTGCGGAAAGTGACTGAGCCGTATGGGATCAAACCCGATGCAATGAATTCGACCCTGTCGACTTTTAAGCGACTTTTTTTTTTTATTGGAGCAGCGGTAGCGTAGTGGTGAGACTCTGGAGTACAGGTCCGATGGTAATGCGTGCAATATGCATCGAGGCAGATCCGGATTTTACATTAAAAAATGACCTAGTCGAACCAGTCTAAAATGGGCATAAAGAAATGTCTTGGACAGTAAAGGCGACCGATGTGATACTGACCACAATACCTACCCAGTGTCGTTTGGTCTGTAAACATATAAGAGTTTAGCACAACGTGACTAATACGCTTTAAGGCGTGTGAAAGAATAGTTTACTATTACTTTACGTGGTATGGTATTTTATGGTATGATATGGTATGGTATGTTATGTTATAGTATGGTATGATACGTTATGTTATGTTATGTTATAGTATTTTATTATATGTTATCTTATGTTATGCTATGATATGATATGGTATGGTGTGGTCGTTATGGTGGCATGATATACTATGATATAATATGCTATGGTATGATATTGTATGTTGTGGTCGTTATGGTATGATGTGATACGACACGATATTATGTTATGTTATGTTATGTTTAGTTTAGTCGATGGATCAACATCACGGCACACCAGTGTAACCCATAAGGGCTCCGTTCTCCTCCTAACTCAAATCTGAGTCTGAAGAAACACAGCTCAGTGCACGAACTCCGTAGCGCCGGCGAGGATCCTGAAATATTTTGGGTAGATCTTTAACTCGAAATTTTGCCCGGGCAGCTTCGTTAGGCTACTCTTTTTCGATTTCCAACTGCCAAGGGATTTTTTACGTCCGCAACAATACACACGGGCGTCCGATCTCACTACCCAGAGACCAGGGGAAATTTTATTACTAGAAGTCCACTTGAAATAAATCCCGGGGCTTATCCGGATATAGTGGGATCTCCAGCACTCGCGGCGGACACCATACCTCGAGACCACGCACCCCCATTATATTATATTATATTATATTATATTGTGTTATATTATATTATATTATATTATATTATATTATATTATATTATATTAGTCCTCTAAAAGTACTGGAGAGTTTTGGTCATAGACCATAACTTTCATCATCATCATCAAGTGCCGTGCCGGCTGGCGTAGGCGTTCATCGCTCTCCACAGATCTTGGTCTTTGGTGTTCTGGATCAACTCCGCTGATGATATTCCTCCATGCCACCTTCTCAATCCATCCAGCATCATTTCTCTTGGTCTGCCTCTGCCTCTCTTCCCCTCGATCTTTCCAGCAGTCACGGTGTTCTCCAATACCCCTCTTCTCATCACATGACCAAAGAAAGCTGTTTGTCTCTTTCTTATTGTTGTATGTTTCATTACCCGCTTTCATGCAATCGTTGTTAGTTACTCTGGCAGTCCAAGGAATTCGCAACATTCGTCTTAAAAACCAAATCTCTGTTGCTTCTAAGTTCTTCCTAATTTGTTCATTTACATTCCAAGATTCGCTGCCATACAGCAAAACCGGTTCTATATAGCATTTCATCACTCTCTTTCTTACATTCATTGACAGCGACTTATTGCATAAGATATTTTTCATTTCCTGAGATGCGGCTTTTGCCTGCCCTATTCTGCTCTTAATCTCTGTTGTACATCTTCCATCTGATGTTATAAGTGCCCCTAGGTGCACCGGCGATCTGCGAGTCACTAACTTTTATATATAATCAATGTCTAACCAGAGGTCACTTCCCATCAGCGTTTAAAATCGCTAAAGTGTATCCTCATTTAAAAGCTGGTCCTCTAGACGATCGTCTCATGAGTATTATAGACCAATTTCCATATTATCCTCATTATCCAAACCGCTAGAAAAGCACATCCACAAAACAACACTAGATCACTTAGTTCGCCATAAACTGATAGTTGACAGCCAGTCAGGATTTCGGCCAAAATATTCTTGCCATACGGCACTAACAAACATATAGAAAACTGGCATCAAAATATTAACAACAATACTCTATGTGGAGCGGTGTTTATAGACTTTAGGAAAGCATTCGATATGATAGATCATACTATTCTAATTAAAAAACTAGAAACAATGAAAGTAAGTTTTAATATAGTGACATTAATAAAATCATTCTTATTAGACAGAAAGCAAGTAGTATCACACAATAAAGTTTTATCTCAAGCCATTACCATTAATATTGGAGTACCTCAGGGGTCTATTCTTGGCCCTCTATTATTTGCCATTTATATAAATGATCTTCCATTAAATCTGTCGTCGTCCTGCGATCTATTTGCTGATGACTGCACAGTATATACAAACGCTGTTGATCGTAATGTGCTAGAATTATCCTTGCAACAGGAAATAAATAGTGTAGTTAACTGGAGTCATGCAAACCGCATGCAAATTAACATTACTAAAACAAAGTCTATGTTAATAGGAACCAGGCAAAGACTTCACACTCTAAACTCGCAGAGAACTCTTCAGCTGCACATTGGCAGCACGCCTGTAGAAAGTGTCACCGAGCACAAGACACTGGGTGTTATCATAGATCAAAATTTAACTTTTAACTCACATGTTCATGCTCTAGTTAAACAAATAGCCAAAAAAGTATACCAACTTGCCAAAATTAAAAATTTCCTTGACGAAAACACAAGAAAGATATTCTATACTTCTCATATACAAACACATATTGATTACTGCTCCACAGTCTGGGATGGATGCTCCAAATCAATAACAAAACGCCTATATTCACTCCAGAAAAGGGCAGTGCGTTTAATTAATGGTGAAAAGCTTACCGACAATGCTAACCTATATAAACGTCTCCGGTTACTGCCACTCCACAAGCGCCTGCTTTTTAATAAGACCAAACTAATTCACAAACTCCTATTTCAAAATGCTCCAAGCTACCTTTGGCCATTATTTAAATATAACGCTAGACATAGCGAACGACTAAATCTACTTCATGTCCCTAAACCTAGGATAGACTTATATAAAACAAGCTTAGCATACTCTGCCGCTCAGTTGTGGAACAATCTTCCACAAGAAATCAAAGACACCACCAATCATGATACATACATTCGCAACCTGTTTGAACACTACCTTAGTACAGACTACATGCCCCCATAACAAATAACACAAAAAAGACAATAATGGTAACTTATCTCAAACGACAACTAGCCAAAAAACATTCCCTTATGTATGGCACGTTACACCCTCCTTAGGTATTTATAATGCCCATGTTAAACACTGCCTCAGTGAGTCATTTGTTATTGATTATTTTTCATGCGTTTTAATGTTCTTTTGTTGTCAAAAGTTGCTTCATAAGTGATGTTGAATGAAAGAATGTATGAGAGGAAATAGAGAAGAAGGGCAGAATGTCAGACGGGCCTGCGTGCCCAATTCTTAACCCTTTGAAAATAAAGACTTATTATTATTATTATTATTATTATTATTATTATAAATTATCCACTTGGTTGAGAATTTCCCCTTCTATTTCTATGTCACATTTTGGTATCCCCATTTTCTTTGATATCACAATTGTTACTGTTTTCTTGAAACATCACTGTGCACTCTCTGAATGTCCAATAATTGTTGTAGGTCTGTTGCATTATCTGCCACCAATACTGTGTCATATGCATAGCGTATATTGTTTATATTATATCCTCCCATTAGTATTCCTGGCTTCTCTTTGATCTCTCTCATTATTACTTCGCTATATAGGGAGAAGAGATCGGGTGACAAGACACACCCCTGTCGTACTACTAGCCTTATCTGTTCGTAACTACCCTCTTTATTTCCCATTTTAATTGCTGCCACTTCGTTCCAGTATATATTCTTTATTATTCTTAAATCTTTCCCATCAATGTTGACATCTTCCAACATTTTAATCAGCTCATCATGTTTTACTTATCAAATGCCTTAGTATAATCTATGAAGCATAAATATACGTCTCTCTGTTTCTCTATTGACCTTTCTATTAGTGTTCGTAATATATATATATATATATATATATATATATATATATATATATATATATATATATATATATATATATATATATATATATATATATATATTGCATTGTTTGTACCCTTTCCTTCCATAAAACCATACTGTTCTTCACTAATTTCCATTTTTATTTTCTTTCTTGTTCTTCTCATTATAATTCTTAGTAGAAGCTTAGTGACATGGTTTATGAGGTTAATTGTACGAAAATCTTCGCATTCAATTGCTCCTGGTCTCTTTGGTATTGCTATAAATACAGATTTCAGCATATCGCTCGGTAAATATCCACTGTTGTAAATATCATTCAGCATTTTGGTTAATATATCTACCCCAAATTCTCACAATACTTCTAATTCTTCTACTGTGATTTCATCTAGCCCAGCTGTTTTTTCCTTTCTTCATATGTTTCATAGCGTCAGCGACTTCTTTTAGAATAGGTGGGCCTTCTAAGTTACTTTCTTCTGTTAATTCTTCCCTTTCTCCATTATATAATTCTCTTATACACTCATTCCACCTCTTCATTATAGCACTTTCCTCCAATAATGTCTTTCCTGTTTTTGATTTCAAACACCCTGTATTTATTCTTATTTTTCTTCCTGTGAGCTCACTGATTTGTCTGTGCATACTGTTTTAATCTTTAATGGAATTTAATTCAATTTGTTTGCATTGCTCGTTTAACCAACTTTCTTTTGTCTTCACACATTTACCTCTTATTTCTTCTTCTATCTTAGCATACTCTTGTTTGTCATTTTTATTCTGTTTCCTTTTGTCCATCAGCATTAAGATTTCTTCATTCATCCATTTTTTTTTCTTAGCTTTTTGGCTTCTTTCCGGTGAAGGGAAAATCGCAACTGCACCTCGCCGTGGTAGAGGATGGGAAACACACCACGGTGTGGTAATGCAGTCCTGGGGACCGAGTATCCACCGGAATAAGAGGATAATTCTGCAGCTGAGCAGAGCAGGACACTTACTTGTCCTGACAGTCTGTAATGGCTGTCAAAGGCAGGGTTAAAAGACCACCATGTGGATGTGGAAGACAAGGGGAAACCATCACATTATCTTCCCAAGATTTCATGGCAACACAAATTTCATCGATTGTGAACGACGTTATTGGCTGTCTTAGGACATCCTCGTCCGGTAGGGGCATTCATGAGACACTGGTGTCACCAGACCGTCATCCAGCTACTGACGGCAAGACTATAACTAAACGAAATAAATTAAGAGTAGGAACATGGAATACTAGGACATTAAATGAGATAGGAAAGTTAAACAATGGTCTAAGAGAAATAGAAAGCATGAAAATTACTATTTAATATACTACGCACACGTGAGGTGAGATGGAAGAGATCTGGCAAAATTATAACCGACAAACACACAATAATTTATTCTGAAGGGGATATACAACTAACCAAATAACCAAAAAACCAACCAACCAGCGTACCCACCTAACCAACCAATACAATCACAAAAAAAACAAAACAACAACAACCAATCAGCCTACCCACCAACACAATCAAACAACCAAGCAACCAACCAAACAACCCACCGTTTCAGTACGTTCACAGAAGCGACCAAAATAGCCGTTGGAGCACACACAGGAGACCGCCACGCCATCATCACGACAGACGCCATTATTCTGACACCTGATGTCCGAGCAGGTCTCCGAGACTCGCATCTCACACAAGGTGCCGGTGAAACGTTCGGGGCAAACACACCTGCAGATGATATTATACATTGTGTTTGTAAACTCTCACTACACTTTGTAAATAGAACACATTTGAAAAATGAAGTACATGACGTCATAAAAAAATGTGCTCCACATCCACATTCCGTGAAGCAATATGCATTTAATGGCTGTCGTTTGCTGGGGTAATACTTTGCACTCCAAATAGAATGGTGTTATCAATGGAAGAAAGAATTTATTTCAAATGTGTTCTACATGACTTTACACACACCCAGTAGAACATTTCATAACAATAACGAGACCATACTCAATAATGAGTAAGTAAAGTCAGTAAATGAAAAAGTCCCCTTTAAACGCCTAAAGTGCATTAGGCGCATGGAGCTAGATTTTCTCGTATATATATATATATATATATATATATATATATATATATATATATATATATATATATATATATATATATATATATATATATATATATATTAAGTTCGCTCGCTTTCAACTCAAGCGTAGTCCATACACGTGATATACTACTACTTCTTGTGCACTGGAATGGATTTTGCTTGTGGATTAGCTTTCCCTATTATCAGTGTCTTTCGCCATCAGGCGAACCCACTCTGACTTCAGAGGTACTTGTAATGTACCTGCCCAAGTCAAGGACGACTATATTTTTAGACCAAAAGACAGGGGTGAGTGTGGTCGGTATCACGCCGCCTCCTTTACTTTCCAAGACATATCCTGGTACCCAGTTTAGGTTGGGTCAACCTGAGAACAAAGGTCAAGTTTTAAATCTCGAAACAGTGCCGATGCGAATGGAATCCAAGACCGACGGTGCGGAAAGCGAGCGTCTAGTCGCTGCTCTTTTTCGGCCCCGTTCATAAATAAACACATAGTATTGTTTGACGTTCATAGACGTGAGGAGAAGGAAGTAGTGATTAGAACACGCACTATACAAAGCTATAATACACTATTCAAAGCTATAATTATGGACCTGGATTCGAACCTGTCACCTCTAAATGACAACGGCGCCTCGCTGCGGGAACAAGTGTACTTCGACGCATGACCAACTAGACACCCCTAAACAGAGTGTCTTCATTAGCCAGGTCTATCATACACATGAACCAAGAACTATGGAATACGGACAGAATTCGTATCTAGCCATTGAGATAGCACCATAGGTCTCAGAATTTTATATTAAACCAGCATACGTCAAATAGCAAACATACAAACACATCGGACCGTATTGATGTGTCCAGTATATTCACCATGCATGCTAGCGTATTATTGTGTATTCTTGTTTGGAACTGAATATTGTGTGTGTTATGTTATCCTCCTCATAGCCATCGTCCTGCTTGCCCAACGCGAAATTATGAGAACAATTTGGGATTATTACTTTGGTGTATTATCATCATCATGTGTCATGATGATAAGCAAAGGCGATCACGATTCGTCATCTCAAACGATCCCCAGTGTCTGGTCTGGTCTGTGTTTTTGTCCCGATTATGTCATTTGGCCCACCCTTCAGTTATCTCCTTGTCTTCCTCTTGCTTTTCCCAGTGAATTGTGCCAGATATCAGATAGTTTTTAAGTCCAATTCTCTGCATAATGTGCCTAAACAATCTCGACTGTTTACAGTAAATTTCTCTAATGAATTTCCGTTTTTCATCTATCCGTTGAAGGTCTGTCTATTTCCTTCTTCTATTCGTCAAAGGTATACTTATTTTCCCAATCAATTTGGGGTTTTTATCTATATTTTGACGGTCTGCCTATTTTCTTTTTCTATTAGTCAAAGGTTGCATTCCCCAATAATTCCAGTTCACATTACTGGGGGAGAGGGGGGGGGGGGGGGGGGGGGGGGGGAAGACATCAGGTTTGTCTAGATCTGTTTCTTTAATGTCCTGGTCTTAAATGTATACAGACTCTATATAGCACGTTATCTCTGTTTCTTTTTCACTAAAATTGATAGTTTTGTGTGTGTGTGAGTGTGTTTTATATCTTACTAGCTGACCCGGCCTTGCTTCGCCCAGCCCCTGGTGGGGAGCATCTCATTTAATTCATATAAGTAGTCATATAAGTTCCCGTTCCCGTTACCGACTGTCTGTCTGTCTTTCTGTCTGTCTGTCTGTCTGTCTGTCTGTCTGTCTGTCTGTCTGTCTGTCTGTCTGTCTGTCTGTCTGTCTGTCTGTCTGTCTGTCTGTCTGTCTGTCTGTCTGACCCGGCCTTGCTTCGCCCAGCCCCTGGTGGGGAGCATCTCATTTAATTCATATAAGTAGTCATATAAGTTCTCGTTCCCGTTACCGACTGTCTGTCTGTCTGTCTGTCTGTCTGTCTGTCTGTCTGTCTTTCTGTCTGTCTGTCTGTCTGACCCGGCCCGGCATCGCCCAACTCCTGGTGTGGAGCATCTCATTTAATTCATATAAGTAGTCATATAAGCTCACGTTCCCGTTCCCGACTATCTATCTGTCTGTCTGTCTATCTGTCTGTCTATCTGTCTGATCCGGCCCTTGCTTCGCCCAGCCCCTGATGGGGAGCATCTCATTTAATTCATATAAGTAGTCATATAAGTTCTCGTTCCCGTTACCGACTGTCTGTCTGTCTGTCTGTCTGTCTGTCTGTCTGTCTTTCTGTCTGTCTGTCTGTCTGACCCGGCCCGGCATCGCCCAACTCCTGGTGTGGAGCATCTCATTTAATTCATATAAGTAGTCATATAAGCTCCCATTCCCGTTCCCGACTATCTATCTGTCTGTCTGTCTGTCTATATGTCTGTCTGTCTGTCTGTCTGTCTGATCCGGCCCGGCTTCGCCCAGCCCCTGATGGCGAGCATCTCATTTAATTCATATAAGTAGTCATATAAGTTCCCGTTCCCGTCTGTCTGTCTGTCTGTCTGTCTGTCTGTCTGTCTGTCTGTCCCTCCCTCTCTGTCTGTCTGTCTGTCTGTCTGCCTGTCTGTCTAATCATTTATTGGTTGCAGTTAGAACAACCTTAGATAAACGAAGACCAACTTACAAAAAGCATTAGAAAGAGCACTTGAAAGATCTTTACATCTTCCCCAACAATTAACTTGGGTAAATGGAGCGGAGGCAGCAGCATCAGCAGAAGAAGGAAAAGGAGGAGTAGGAGCTGGGAGGAGGAAGAGGGAGGTGGAGGAGGGAGGAAGAGATAGGCGGAGAGAGGAGAAGGAGGGAAGAGGAGGGAGGAGGAAGGAGGAGGAGTAGGGAGGAATAGGAGGGAGGAGGAGGGATTGAGAGGAGGAGGAGGTAGGAGAAGGGAGGAGGAGGGAAGAGGAGGGAGGAGGAAGGAGGAGGATGAGTAGGGAGGAATAGGAGGGAGGAGGAGGTATTAGGATGAGGAGGAGGAGGTAGGAGAAGGGAGGAGGAGGGAGGAGGAAGGAGGAGGAAGGATGAGGAGGCAGGAGGAGGAGGCAGGAGGAGAAGGCAGGAGGAGTGAGGAGGAGGAGGAGGGTAGGAGGAGGAAGAGGGAGGGGGAGGAGGAGGAAGGAGAAGGAGGAGGAGGGAGAAGGAGGGAGGAGAAGAACGTAGGGGGAGGAGGAGGAGGGAGATGGAGGATGAGGGAGGAGGAGGAGAGAGGAGGGAGGAGGCGGAGGGAGGTGGAGGGAGGAGGCGGAGAGAGGAGGCGGAGGGAGGAGGAAGAGGGAGAAGGATGAGAGAGGAGAAGGAGGGGAAGGATGAGGAGGGAGGAGGAGAAGGGAGGTGGAGAGAGGAGGAGGGGAGGGGGTAGGAGGAGGAGGGATGAGGGGGAGGACGTAGGAGGAGGAGGAGGGAGGAGGAGGGAGTAGGAGCAGAGAGGAGGAGAAGGGAGGAGGAAGGAAGAGGAGTTATTAGGAGGAGGGAGGAGGGAGGACGGAGGAGGAAGAGGGAGAAAGAGGGGGAGGAGGAGGAGGGAGGAGGAGGAGGGAGGAGGGAGGAGGGATGTGGAGGGAGCAGGAGGGAGGAGGTAGAGGGAGGAGGAGGCAGGAGGATAGAGGATGAGGAGGGAGGAGAAGAAGGGAGGAGGACGGAGGAGGAGAGGGAGGAGGAGGGAGGAGGAGGGAGAGGAGGTAGGAGGAGGAGGGATGAAGAGGGAGGAGAATGGGGAGGAGGGAGGAGGAGGGATGAGGGGGAGGAGGAAGGAGGAGGGATGAGGGGGAGGACGTAGAATTAGAAGGAGGGAGGAGGAGGGAGTGGGAGGAAAGAGGAGGAGAAGGGAGGAGGAAGGAAGAGGAGTGATTAGGAGGAGGGAGGAGGGCGAGGAGGTAGGAGGAAGAGGGAGGAGGAGGGAGGAGGAGGAGGAGGAGGAGGAGAAAGAGGGAGGAGGAGGAGGGAGAGGGAGGAGGGGGAGGGGAAGAGGAAGAGGGTAGGAGGAGGAGGGGAGAGGAGGAGGAGGATTTTAACGCATATGCCTGTAGATAACTGCAGCGAAAAGGTGGGTCTGTCTATCTATCTGACCCGGCGTGGCTTCGCCCAGCTCCTGGCGGGTAGCGTCTCATTAAATTCATACAACAAAAAAAGTAACTTAAAAGAATGTCCTTCCACACACCATCCATTATTTTTAATGAAAACTCTTTCTAATCACCTGCATGACTACAGTAACTTCTTAAGCATAAAAAGATGAGTTACAATGTTATGCATTGTGCATTATTTTTATGAAAACTTTGAAAATGCCTTAAAGATTGTATCATTATTTATTATAACTCATATGCCGGTACATAACTATAGACACAGAGTTTATAAATCTTTGAAAACGATGCAACAATATGACTATAAGTTATACAGAAAAGTTATTAAAAGTTATGCCCCTTGAAATAACTTTTACAGAGTTAAGTCCCCTCGCTATATAGAAATTATAATGAAAAATGGAAAATTAAATAATATTCAGTAAGCAGCCGATTTCACACTAAAAGAATATCACAGTTGGCTGCGCTGGAATGAAAGGAAGACGTGTAGAAAATTTCATCTCAATCGGATGGGCCGTTCGCGAACGCATAAAGGACATACAGACATACAGACGGAGATTGCCTTTTATATATAAGATTAGATGTAACAAATCTTCCTGTATTTTATATAAGTGTGTTGTTCAAAGAAAAAAAAAATTCATGAGGCGAAATTATTAAGCTGACAACCAAAGATCGTTTTGCAAAACTAGAGGGTTACACCGATAAAAATTGGAGATGGCAAACTGGAGTCTGTTAGTGTTCCGAGAGAGAGAGAGAGAGAGTGAGAGAGAGAGAGAGAGAGAGAGAGAGAGAGAGAGAGAGAGAGAGAGAGAGAGAGAGAGAGAGAGAAGGGGAGGAGAGGGAGAGAAGGGGAGGAGATGGAGAGCGGCAGAAAGAGTCAGACATACATACAAATAAAACGAGTCGAACAATTTTAAAGATCATTGCAACCAATCTTGGTTGTGAAAACACTTCACTGATTAATTGACTGATTGACTGATTGGTTGATTGACTGATTGGTTGATTGAATGAATGATTGATTGAATGAATAAAGAAACTGAAATAAATAAAATGAACACAGTTATGGTTCAGTCTAAACTTAGCACACGATGGAGACGATGATGGTGTCAGTGTTGACACGGCCACGATGATGCCTGTCTGTCGTTGTGGAGATAGTAGTGGTTATGATGATGATATTGATGATGATGATGATGTATGTCTGTCGTTGTCGACATAGTAGTGGTTATGATGATGATATTGATGATGATGATGATGATGATGATGATGTTGATGATGATGATGCCTGTTTGTCGTTGTGGAGATAGTAGTGGTTATGATGGTGATATTGATGATGATGATGATGATGATGATGATGATGATGATGATGATGATGATGATGATGATGATGTATGTCTGTCGTTGTGGACATAGTAGTGGTTATGATGATGATATTGATGATGATGATGATGATGATGATGATGATGATGATGTTGATGATGATGATGCCTGTTTGTCGTTGTGGAGATAGTAGTGGTTATGATGGTGATATTGATGATGATGATGATGATGATGATGATGATGATGATGATGATGATGATGATGATGATGATGATGATGATGATGATGATGCCTATTTGTCATTGTGGAGATAGTAGTGGTTATGATGATGATATTGATGATGATGATGATGATGATGATGATGATGATGATGATGATGATGATGATGATGTATGTCTGTCGTTGTGGAGATAGTAGTGGTTATGATGATGATATTGATGATGATGATGATGATGATGATGATGATGATGATGATGATGATGATGATGATGATGATGATGATTATGATATGATGATTATGATGATGATGATGATGATGATGATGATGATGATGATGATGATGATGATTATGATGATGTATGTTTGTCGTTGTGGAGATAGTAGTGGTTATGATGATGATGATGTATGTCTGTCGTTGTGGAGATAGTAGTGGTTATGATGATGATATTGATGATGATATTGATGATGATGATGATGATGATGATGATATTGATGATGATATTGATGATGATGATGATGATGATGATGATGATGATGATGGTGATGATGATGATGATGATGATGATGATGATGATGATGATGATGATGATGATGTATGTCTGTCGTGGAGATAGTAGTGGTTATGATGATGATGTTTATGTCTGTCGGTTGTTCTGGTAGAAGTAGTGGTAATAATGATGATAATGAGTATACCTGTCGGTCATTGTGGTAGAAGTAGTGGTAATGATGATGGTGATGATGATGATTATGTCTGTCGGTCATTGTGGTAGTAGTAGTGGTAATGATGATGATGATGCCAATCGGTCGTTGTAGTGGCAGTGGTAGTGATGATGATGATGATGATGTATGTCGGTCGTTGTGGTCGTAGTAGTGATAATGATGATGATGATGTTTGTCGGTCGTTATGGTAGTAGTGGTCATGATAATGATGTCTGGCGGTTGTTGTGGTGGTAGTGGTAGTGATGATGTTGTCTGTTGATAGTTGTGGTAGTAGTGGTGGTGATGATATTGTCTGTCGATCATTGTGGTAGTAGTGGTGATACTGATAATGATGTATGTCGGTCGCTGTGACGGTAGTGATGAGGATGATGATGTCTGTCAGTCGTTGTGGTGGTAGTGGTGAGGATGATGATGTCTGTCGGTCGTTGTGGTAATAATGATGATTATGATGATGTCTGTTGATCGTTGTGGTGGCAGTGGTGATGATGATGATGTATGTCGGTCGGTCGGTCGTTGTGGGGATAAATAAAGCATATCTTACATCCAGTCAACAGCTCCATCTGGTAGCAGTATTTCAGTGCAGGTTCCCCCATTTTCACACACGGCAGGGCAGCTGGGACCTAAATCAAACATTTGGTATTCACATTAAATGACGGAGGTCTGTATGGCTGAATGGATAAGAGTGCTCATTCTTAAACTGTGCTGATGCCGAGGTATCGGGTTCAATCCCTACACTGGTCAGTTGGACTAAAATTTTGACTTCTCGTCCTTGACTTGGGGACGTAAATTACAAGTACCTCTGACATCGGAGTGGGTTCGCCTGATGGTGTAGGACTTGGATAATAGGGAAAGCTAATCCACATGCACAATTCAGTCCAGTGCTACTAGAAGTAGTGCGTGTGGACTACGCTTGAGCTCAAAGCAAGCGAACGTCAAATAAAAATACTTGTTTGCTGTATATTGCAAACGACAAAACCTTAAGATAAACGACTTTCCGTGGTGTGTCAGTTAAATAAAGGCAAAGATGGTTCCATAGCTGATACCACCGTTGGGGTGTGGAATAGTGAGTAAAGTGGGTAAAGTCAGTAAAGAACCCTTTTACATCCATTAACTAATTAAATGCCATGGGATGATTAATCGTCTTCAGCGACTTTCCTAATCTTCCATGGGCTTATACACAATAGTCTTTCCTAATCGATTCCCTTTAATTTGGTATATTATACAATATGTCTGCTACCATATTAACAACTTTTAAGTCATCAGACTCATAACTGTGACACACCTCTACTTTCCATTTTTCGCCATCCATTTTTATTTGGTCCAAACGTAAGTTTTTGTTTGGCACTGAATATGTTAAAGCACATTTGGGTATATGATGCTAGACCCATCATTTTTATAGACCAATAGGCACTAGGTGAGTGATGTGGTCGGCATCACACCATTCGTATTTACTTCCCAAAACAATGTTTTGGGAAACCAGGTCAATTAAAAATTCGAATCTGTAATCACATGACCGACAGACGAACGTCTAGCTACTACGCCACTGCGACATCCGTGAAGTATTAGGTCCTAACATATTCGAGGCTATGACATAATAAGGTGAGAGGTTGGTTCTTTTTTCGTGACCTTTTCTCCCCATACAATTCAAAGAACTCTACGACCTAACACTAGACAAGACTCGTCTTTCCCATTCCTCCGTCTGAGGTGAGTGCGTCCCATCTGGTTATGCACTTTTCTAACTCAGGGGTGTGTTCGATTGTAGCATGTATGCCCTCTAGACAGATTTTACCCATGGTAACACGCTGATCTATCCATGGGTAGGTCTTCTTCCGTAAATATTTTGTCAAATTCCTGCCCAGTTTACTACATTGATTGTCAACAAATACGGCATAGACAACTTCATTTACAAAATTGTTTTTAAAAATCTAAGGGAATGTCAATAACCAGAAACCAACTACTACTGTTTATTAAAGACGTTCACTGAATGTCTGAGTATAAACAAGGAGGCTGAAGAAGAAGATGAAGAAGAAGAAGAAGAAGAAGAAGAAGAAGAAGAAGAAGAAGAAGAAGAAGAAGAAGAGGTGAAGCAGGAGGAGGGGGAGGAGAAGGAGGAGGAGGAAAAAGAAGATGGGATTGTCAAATAAATAAATACATTGCTAGTGGTTTTTAATAAGAGTAATCACATATGATATCATATATAATCGAATATGATATCTCTGTTCATGATATTTTCTTCCTTGACCTCGGAGAGCACATAGACGTGCTTGACAAGGCTTCAAACCCAGTTCGTGTAGTCCGGCCAGCGCCAATCTGTCAGTATCCGCTAAATGAGTCCGTGCTGCATTTACTATATCAGCCATGCCCATGCTTCTTCCCATTTAGTCCTTATGAGGATTAGATGAATCCACGATCAATCCATCTGAGGACTAAAGGAGTTAAAGACCTATACTTTTAGAGTAGGCAACGAACGACTGGCAGGTCCTCCTAACGACCGGTCCTCATCAGGACCAATTCAATAAGACCCAAAACCCAACCCGAAGAGCAGAGAGCAGAAAATATAACCAGTCCCGCTTAGGACTAGCTCGAAAGAGAACCAAGAAAGGAAAGCAGGTTGAACGAGGCCAATTTATATTTCTCGTAAATATTGGATTGGATCTTCCCATTTGTATTTATCGCAATATGTCAAACATGCCATACAATTGAGGCTTTTGGGAGATTGTACTAGAAGCTAAACATGCATGACTATAGCTTCTTTGACATGCTGTACCATGTAACTCATTATACGTTCATTATTCAATTAATTCATTAGTTCAATAATGTAGAAGTAAAAAGTCGACAGGGTCGACTTCATTGCACCGGGTTTTATCCCACATGACTCGGTCTCTTTCCGTGCGCGGAAAGCGTATCACAAAGCACGAACTCCGTAGCTCTAGCGACGACCCAGAAGAGTCTCCTGAAAAATTTAACTCCTGAACCGAAGGACGCGGCCCGGAATCGAACCCACAACCTTCGGAGTCCGAGTCAAACGGCTTGACCACTTCGCCACGGAGACTCCCTTCGAAGACTTAGAAAGTAGAAGA
Source organism: Cepaea nemoralis (assembly GCA_014155875.1). Taxonomy (NCBI): domain Eukaryota; kingdom Metazoa; phylum Mollusca; class Gastropoda; order Stylommatophora; family Helicidae; genus Cepaea; species Cepaea nemoralis. The sequence goes on along the minus strand of JACEFZ010007273.1, from coordinate 26,469 downwards.
CCCTGTAATAAGATGTTATCCATTGGAATATCACAGCCAAAAATATAATCTCCATCAACTGCAGAAGTGTTTATATTTACCTTGAAATAAAGGGGCGATAAGCACATTAGCCAGATAACCGGTGTCACTCATAGACTTGTCGGACTTGAACACCAGATCCAAGCCAAACCCTTCGTAGCTTACAATTGGATTCTCCAAACGGTTTCCGCACATGCGCCGTAAGAGTACTCTGTCTGATGTTTGGGTCCCGCCTGGTCGTACTTGTAGAGAGAGAAATACGTGTTAACTTTTGCCCGTATCTGAAAGCTATATACACGGAAGCCACATACAACAGAATACATGATTTATTGACTGGCATATTTCGCTACATCGTCAGGTGCATACATCAGTTATATATAGGGTGTTTGTAAAGTCTTACTACACTTTGAATCACAGGACGTAGCAGTCAACCCCAGCATTTTCGCTGTTCGTGATTCCTGGGCAAATTTTACGTTCAGTAGTTTGCCATTGCTTTCTGAACGACCGGCTCCTATACCTTTTTCGAGAAAACCAGCACTGCTGCGTTTCGAACCCGGGTATACGTGCTCACAAACCGCATTCGCAAGCCCTAAGCCACAGAGACCGGTACTTTGAATGTAGAAACAATTTAAAAAATGAAGTACACTGACGTCATCAAAAATGTGCTCTACAGAGAAGCAATATGCAACGAATGGCTGTCGTCTTCTGGGAAATTCGTTGCACTCCAAACAGAATGGTGTTATCAACGGAAGAAAGCATATTTTTTTGCTGAACAACTGTTTCGAAATGGCGGTGGATACACCCGGAAACAACAAATACTTTGCAGAAGGTATTTGACAATTTGAAGAGACGTGTACAGTAATTTCTTGAAGCCTGTGGTGGATATTTCCAACACTTATTATAATGAATACTTCATTGGTACTTTCCAGCTTCCCCAAAACAACGTTAGACCATAGCAGTGACTATTACAACTAACTTAATGACAATTTGGCACATTTTAGATGATGTTATGTACTTGAATTTTTTTTTACAAATTTGACCTACATATAAAGTGTAGTGACACTTTACAAACAAACAGTATAATAAGTAAATAAATGAATCATCATCAACATCATGATCATGTGTTATGCCGGTAAGCGTAGGCGGTCAAGTTTCGCCATCTCACTCGATCACCAGAGTCGTGGATCAGCTTAATGTTCTTGTCTCGGCCATACAACGTGGCCAAACCATCCAGGTATTTGCTTCTCTGCCCTTCCCTTGCTCTCTTCTACTTGATCTTGCCAGTTGTTACCAAGTTCTCCAATTTATTTCTTCTCATAACGTAACCAAAACATTGTGACTGACTACGTCTAATTTCTCTAATCGGTTTACGGTTTTCATTTGTTTCATGTAGGACTTGGTCATTGGTTTTTCTGTCTGTCAATTGTATTCTTTACATTTTCCTCAGAAACCACATTTCCACAGCCATCATATGTTTTTCACATTGTCTGCTCATTGTTCACGACTCCATACAAAAGCACAGGTTCTATGTAGCATCTCAACACTCTTTTTCTCGTTGCAAATGACATCTTTTTATTTCTTTTTTTTTTTTTTTTATTTGATCTTTTTATGAATTACACTTAAGCTAAAATAGTTAAAGTGCTGCAGAATGACCCTAGTGAGATGCAGCGAAATAAATGTAAATAAAGGGCTCTTGTAACAATGCGTGAGGAACAAGTGAAAATAACAATGCGAGGTTGTAGGAGTGAGGGAGAGTAAGGCAGAGGTGGCACCAAGTTAATGAGTAGATCCAGACAATGGGGGAGTCCCAACACAGTGGTATTGTAGAAGCACGCACAAGTCAAGATTAGAATCACTGTTGGGAAGGTAAAACGTGCTGGTAGGTGCACAGACAAAGGAAAGTCCCAAAATGGAATGTTTGTGGAAACTGGTAATTAGTTTCAAGGGTGAAATAGGGTTTCGTGGGTGGTCCCGAGGATATTGATAAAAAGAGGAGACATTGATGGGTCTGGGAGAATTTGAGAATTTTGGAATTTTGGGGAGTTTATGAAAACCTCACCCAGGCATTCAGTGTGGGCAGGTTAGAGGAAAACTTGGCCAAAAAGATACTCTGTTGGTGACGTTCGGACACGGGAAGAGTCCGGCGCGACAAGTTTATTTAAAAGGCCTGTAGACGGCAGTGTTATAGTCCGGAGTAATGCCTAACAACATTGTGTCACGTTCAGCGAAACTTCCTGGAATAATGTTATACCTGTCACCGTGTTCATCTATAATTAAACGAAGTTGCATGTGCATGCCAGAGTTCTCAAGTGCCTAATAGCTGTTTATAAGTATTCCTGCAGAGTATTCATACAGATATACCATAATCACAGCCACTTCTATCTATCAGCAGTATTGTGACAGATAATTTTCTGGAGGCAAGTCCGATTTACAGATGACCCGTCATAGGAAGATTTGACTGGAGACGAGTCAAAGTGAGAATATTCATCAACGAACTGGATGCGCCAGCAAATTAAAACAACTGCACGAACACTAGTTTGATAATTGAAAATCAGACAATCTATTTTTCGAGTTCGGCCAGCCATCGGATTAGCTAGCAGTCTACACAACACAGAAAAGATTTTCAACGTTAGTACGTGAGGCCCTGGCGATTGTGTGGTCGGTTCACAAACTGTCCAGGTACCTAATGGGAAGAAAATTCACACTGAAAACTGATCACAGACCACTAACATTCATCCATACGGCAGCAATGAAGAACGCACGTGTTTATCTATGGAGTATATTGCTGCAGGAATACTCGTCTGTGCCGATGGGGAAGACAACATCATGGCAGACTTACTCTCCAGAAACCACTAAGGGCAAGATTCAACGAAAACAATGAATGCTAAACACTTTAAGATGTAAATTGTGTGTGGGGAAATATGACACTGCTCATTGTCCAAGCTTCACGGCCATACAGGGGTACAGGGCTGTGTAACACATCAACATTCGTTTTTCTCGTTTCAATTGACATCTTGTTAGTCGACACAATGTGCAAGTTGTATGTATTGTATTCTCTAGGATGTTACTTGTAGGTACACAAATTGGATTTTTTTTAAATGGATGAGTAATGTGTTAAGTTACCTGTGGTTACCTGCTCTATTATTTAGTGTGGGAGTTGAAATGTGCAAGGGAGGGAGTAGCGAGTATGAGGGATGTATACTCGGTGTTACTTACGCATCGTCACTGTGCTCGTTCACGGATTTAGAGAAGATTGCTCACCCATCATTTGAAAACTGTGGTTTCTTTTGAGGAGGGGATAATGTAACAATGCGTGAGGAACAAGTGAAAGTAACAATGCGAGGTTGTAGGAGTGAGGGAAGAGTAAGGCAGAGGTGGCACCAAATTAATAAATAGATCCAGACAATGGGGGAGCCCCAAGACAGTGGTATTGTAGAAGCACTCACGAGTCAAGATTAGAATCACCTGTCGGAAGGTAAAACGTGCTGGTAGATGCATAGACAAAGGAAAGTCCCAAAATGGAATGTTTGTGGGAACTGGTAATTGGGAACAAGTGTTAAATAGGGTTTCGTGGGTGGTCCCGAGGATACGGATAAAAAGAGGAGACATTGATGGGTCTGTGAGAATTGGAGAATTTTGAAATGTTGGGGAGATTAGGAAGGTACTATGTTGTTAATTCACCCCCAACAAAAAAGAATCCCTTAGAGGGCCTTATTTGCATCGGTCCAGCAATCACTTCCGGTTAAGTGTTAGATGGACTGCTGGACCGATCGATGGATGTTTTGTCAGTATTTGGGCCCGTAGGGGCCCTCACTGTCGTCGGAGTATAAAAGTGCTGGTAAACATATGAGTTGATCATATTTGCTGCTTGATTTTTATACTGATGTGTGGATGCTTGAGAAACGTTGAAGATAAAATTCCAAACGCAGTTCCATCGGCAGAGGAGGGTAATCAACTAGGGTCTGGTAAATAGCAATTCAGGGGACCGAGAGTGCACCAGAGCAGAATACCCACCTACCCTAACAACTTAATAGGTTCCTCAAGACTGAGGAATTAGACCACAGCCATGGGGATGAGGGCAGCAAGGGAACACAGGCGTCTCAAGGAACCCAACATGGAAGCCAAAAAAATAAAAACTTAAATCATCATCGTCATGTGCTATGCCGATAAGCTTGGGCGGTCACATTTCGCCATCTCAGACGATCAGTTCAGACAGTCTTCTAGTCGTGACCATACCAAGCGGCCAAGCCATCCAGGTATTTACTTCTCTTACTTCCCATTGTTCTCTTCTCCTCGATCTTGTCAGTTATCACTAAGTTCTCCAATTTATTTCTTCTCCTAACATGTCCAAAGAATTGTGACTGTTTACGTCTAGTTTCTCTAATCAGTTTACGGGTTTCATTTATTTCTTGTAGGAATTCGCTATTGATTTTTCTGTCTGTCCAAGGTATTCTTTGCATTTTCCCCAGAAATCACATTTCCACAGCCATCACATGTTTTTCAGCTTGTCCATGCTTCATATCCATGCAAAAGTTCAGGTTCTATGTAACACCTCAACACTCTTTTTCTCGTTGCAAATGACACCTTTTATTTGTCAGTAGATTTGTCAAAAGGCTACCTTCGCAATGGCGATTCTTGTTCTGAAATGTTTTGCATATCCTTTACAGGACATCGCTGTCAACATCAGCATCTTTTAGCTGTATGTTGATTTCTTGGCAAGATTACGCTCAGTAGTTTGCCATTGCTTTCTGAGCGGCCGGCTCAGTTATCCCGCAAGTCACCAGCGGGGATCGAACCGCTCCCAGCTCTCGCCCCGCTACGAGACTCTGCGTGATAAACGGGATTACGGAAAAAGTGTTGTAACCCCTCGGCCAGAGAGACCGGCTGTTCTGAAATACCTTGACCATATTAACAGTAAAAATGGTTGGGACAGAACTGCGATCGAAGGCTTGTTTTCTGGAAGAAGAAGCAGAGCTCGACTAGCAGAAGATGGACACCGAATATTGCAGATACATTGGGCACGAGGGTGCTTGGGGCAGGAGACATAGCAAAGGAATAGGAAATGTTTGGGTATGTCGTGATGACTGCGGAGTTCTGCAACGAACCTGTTATTTGATGGTGTTGATTTCGTTGACAAACTACCGGGTGTATTTTTAATGAATGTGCAGTTTTTGAAAATATTGCCGATCCAAGTTTTGTATTTACATCTTATGTTGCATGAACTTTGCAGAGGGTGAATACAAAACTTGGACCGGCAATATTTTCAAACACTGCACAGTCATTAAAAATACACCCCGTATAAGTTACATCAAGGGTGTAGTCTAGGCTTTAAAGAAAAGCAGTATCACAGAAAGGTACAGTGATGACATAAAACATCATTATTGATTATCTTAGTAGTTCTTGAGTAATCAATAACCTTGATAAATGCTGAGTGAATCATAGCCACAGTTCTCATCCTCTTCTATGCTGAAGTTGGAAAAGGTGATCAGGAAAGTACTGTTGACCTCGCTTCTAAGTTTAGTAACACATATGATGTCAAGAGGGTATTCCCCGGGGAAATTTGGAGTGCTTATATTTGACCTCGTGTCCGTGATTGTTCTGTTGCAATCTGCAAACACTAAAATAACACTGGTTAATTTAAAATTCAGTTTAAAAAACATACATAATTATAGAGTCCCACATGTGTTGCGGGGGCTATCAAAGAAACGCTGTAACCTACCCGTTGTGACTTGCGTAAGAGAGGTCAAAAAGGTTGATGTGGTGTTGGTTAGCTTGTATCAATCATGAAAAGTGTTTGGGAAACTAAAGCTTGGTATGAGATTGCTGCGGACTTATTCGCATCTTGTTCAGATTGTTTATGTCCCAGTGGAACATACATCCTCAATCAACTCGTGTCAAACAATACTCCCCCTTTTCCGCCTACTCCTTCTCAATCACCTCCTTCGCCTTCATAATCACCTTCCTTCGCCTCCATTGTCTTCAGTTCTTTATCTCTCACTGGGACATAGTCCTTCAACAAATTCACCGCAAACCGTCCTACATTTTGCTATATTCCCCAGCTCCATCCATCCATCCATCCATCCATCATCATCATCATCATCATCATCATCATCATCATCATCATCATCTTCCACTTCTGCCGTCAAGCGTCGTGGGGAGGAATAATTTGCGTCCCAGAGCCCGGTGGGCGGCACTGGATATTGTCATTCCGTGTGGTTGTACAATGTCTCTGATGTCGTCAATCCATTTTAGCTCCATCCATGTTCTCCGCATATTAATCATCTGTCTCTAATTCTTTTCTACGTGTGTTTTTAGGTCTCCTATTATTTCGTTTGCACTGCGGGTTCCACCAGACAAGTGGGTGTGTAGTTAAACTATCTTATTTTAGATTTTCTCAGCGTATGTCCTGTCCAGCGCCAATATTTTCCACATCTCCCGATTCACTGAAATTTGTGAAGTTCTCTCCACGAGCCCCACATTGACTACTTGTCATAACATTTGAGTGCTTCTATTCTGCATCACCACCAGTTAAAGAAAGTTTGTAGTTTATTAGTTTTAGTTGTTCTCCATCTTTCTGATCTCTCCATGTTTCTGGTCTCTCTGTTTCTGATTCAGGCATCAGTGCTGATTTGATGTTCAATCAATCAATCATGTGCCATGCCGGAAAGCGTGGGCGGTCATGACTCGCCATTCACTCGATCACCAGAGTAGTGGATCAGCTCAGTGTTCCTGTCTCGTCCATGCCATGTGGCCAAGCCATCCAGGTATTTTCTTCTCGGTCTTCCCCTTGGTCTGTTCCCTTCGATTTTGCCAGTTGTCACTAAGTTCTCCAGTCCATTTCTACTCATAACATGTCCCCAAAAAAATGTGACTGTCTACGTCTAATTTCTCTAATCAATTTACGATTTTCAATTGTCTCCTGTAGTACTTGGCCATTGGTTTTTTTCTGTTTGTTCATGGTATTCTTTGCATTTTCCTCAGAAACCACATTTCTGCAGCCATCAGATGTTTTTCAGCTTGACTGCTCATTGTCCAAGTTTCACATCCATACAAAAGAACATGCTCTATGTAGCCCCTCAACACTCTTTTTCTCGTTCTTCTTTTCGTTCATCCGGAGTGTTTTTTCAGATGTGATTGCGGTGTGTCTGTTATGCGCCCTTGGGCCGAAACCCGTAAGCCAACACATCGACTTTAGCGTGCTTTTTTGACCAGGTAGCATTCCTGGGAGACTCTCACTTTTGTGGTGCCATCTGCTACCATGCTGGCCAAGGTTGAACGGTCGAAGACAACGGTCATCCCTCAAAGGAAGGCAGGGACAGTCCATAGCATTTACCGCCATCCAAGGTTGCTTCCATAGTTGCAGGGCCGACACATAACGCCCTGGATCTGGGCTCACCGAGGGAGATCGTCACGTCCTGCTCATGGCTGCTTTAAATCCTCACTTCAATATATTGGTCACTTCGTTTCCCCGGGTCATTCCCGCACAAACCAGACTGGTTTGCAGACGGCATCCACTCAGCGAGTTTTCGGACATGTGCTTGTCGTTGCGCCCATTAGAGCTTTTCCAGGCACAACAGACATTCGGAAAACCACCCAGTCAGAGCTGTTCCGAACAAGAGCGGCATTCGGAAACTAGGTAGTCAGAGCTGTTCCTAGCACGAGAGACATTCGGACGAGACATTTCACTCGGACGTAATTGCGTAGTGTCAATTTTTAGTTTGCCGCCCGTAGGACGACACTTCAGACTTCAGCGAGCATTTTTTAATGAGGTTAACCTTCCTCTGGTTTCGAGGCACGTTGAACTGTTGTGATGTCGCTAACATCTCAGCTGGTCAAAATAGAACGATGAACGACATCGTCGTCGGCCCTCAAGGGATAAAGGGGCAGACCATGAGCATTCCCTCGCTATCCATGGAGGCTTCCATAATTGCAGAGCCGGCACATATTGCTCTGTGACTGGGCTCACCCGAGGAGTTGCCACGTCCTGCTCATGGCTGCTTTAGTTCCTCACTTCCATGTGTTGGGCAACCCGTTTGCTCCTGATCGCTCAGCACACACCAGGGACGGTCAGACTGCGAGCGACACCCACTCGGTAAGCTTTTGCTTTCGGACCACGCAATAGGTTCGCTCGCCGTGCGTTCCATTTTGCGTCATTGAGACGTTCTTCCACTTTTGTCTACACTCTCTATGAGTTAGATACAGTTTTCGCAGCCATTTTCTTCGGCTGGGGCACTTTTTTGACTTTTTGTACTCGCTCACGAGGTAGGCTACTTGTGCTGCCGGCTCAGCACCTTACCTTCGTGAAGCGGTGAACGAGAAACGGCCTGGCCCTCTCATCCGGGAATCTCTCATATCCCCCAGCTGAGAGCCTTCGAACTTGTATCAGACCTGAGCATGTAGCTTGCTCAGTATCACGCCTTTATTTTTCGAAAGGTGGGTATCGGCCTGGCTCTCAGGTCCAAGGGTTTGTGGCTTAGAGGCGTTCAGCTACAGCCTCGACAGGGAGCCTTTAGTGTTTTGTCCGGACCAAGATATTCTGCCTTCGTGCGCCTGATTTAAATTTTTGACTGCTATCCTCAGTCTCACCTGCAGAGCAGCAGGTTGTGTCTCTCTTAGTCTGGTCCCTATCCCATGAGCCGTCCGATATGTAGTTTTCACTCATCGGCAAGCGCATGGGGTCGATGGGACACGCAAGCTCCCCCACCACGGCAAGGTGGAGACACATCGGGGGAGTTTTTCTCGTTTCAATTGACATCTTGATGTTAGAGCTAAATATTAAAAGTCTGGTAGTTTGGCTTCCACAAATATCCAGATGCTATAAAACTTCTAATAATATGCGGCAAACACAATATACCCAATATCCCTCCAGGCACGGATAAATGCTCCTTGATAAAAGTTCCTCTTACTTTTTTGCATGTTTATGTAAACTCCTCTATCTGTTCCCCCGTGTT
>JACEFZ010007273.1:0-12500 GCA_014155875.1 Cepaea nemoralis | reverse complement strand
CGACGAGCATAACAAAGTCAGATAAAACATAACTAACCTGTCCTTAGAGGTTATGACTTTTCTCCGTAATCTCGTTTACTCTCGTCAGGTAACGTGACGACGGTGAGAATCAGCAGTGGTTCGAATCGCATCGGTAACTTACGGGGTATGTGAGCCGGCCGCTCAGAAAGCAATGGCAAACTACTGAGCGTAATCATGCCAAGAGATCAACATACAGCTGAAAGATGCTGGTGTTGACAGCTAAGTCCTGTAAAAAGGATATGCTTAAAAAAAACCTGTCCACATTTCCGTAATTGAAACTTTTCTCAAGAATAACATAAACATGAATAATATCATTCATCATTGGCACCTTGCCGTCTTGACAGACGATAGTTTGTGCTTTAAAAAGGCATAATAACTTTTACCTATGGCGGTAGCGAATGTGACTGATAATGCCAATTTGCGCTGTAAATGTCCGTTCACAGTGGGTGTATGTGAACACGTGGTCATTTCCACCATCATGCACCATCTTACGTCTCAAACGCTCGGTGTGTGACTTATCTGCAATAATTTTCTCCTTTGTCTTTATTCCATTTCTGATGTTTGCCCTCCATGCAACATGTTCAGCGGCGACTTGCTCCGAATGTGCGTTATCAATGGATAATTATGAATAATAATAACAACATTAATATTAAATTAAATTTACGATAAAATGAAATTTATGGACATGAAGCCCATAAATGGGCAATCTCCCGCTGTGTATGCTTCACCTCGACACAGCAAGGTACAAGAGGAACATGATTAGAAGACATTAAATTAAAACACACAATAAATTATCATTAATTAAAGCATAACAAAACGCACCCGTCCTTCGCCTTAGCCCTCCTAAAATATTCAAATTTTCTCATTTGTATTCCCTCTTATTTCATCCTCACATCTGTCAACATCTGTTAATTATCCTTTGAAAAAAATTAAAACCACCCAGAAGCCACGGACAATAGTTTGCATGATTTATGGCCTGTCATATTTCGCTGTGTCTCGTCAGGTGTACACTGCAGAGTTGCATATTAGTCAGTCAGTCAGTCAGTCAGTCAGTCAGTCAGTCAGTCAGTCAGTCAGTCAGTCAGTCAGTCGCAGTTCCAATTTCACAGCAAAAGGTCGTCCCTATTATGATCTTTTCCTTTGCCAGTGAATATCACACAAAACGCTCCTCACTGCCCCATGTGAAAAGTGGAAAAGACAGGAGTCTCGACAACCAACAGCCCGTACAGGTATACTGTGCATAATGCCGCCTCCAGAATGTCAACACAAAAGTCCTCCACGAAATTAGAATTCATCTTATAATGCTGTCGCCAGAATGCCAACACAAAAGTCCTCCACGAAAATATAATTTGTCGTCGATGGAAGCGACAGTCACTAGAAGACCAGAAGCCAAACATTTCTGCATAAGGCAAAAGCCGATCAATCCTGCGACATAGCCAGCCGCTATTGCTCCGAAGTCTAAATCAAATCAAATCAACTTTATTAGGGTCACAAATTGGGCGCGCAGGCCCGTCTTACATTCGGCCCTTTCAATCACTCGTCTTTCGTTCATCAAGAGCATTATACATTTACATAGGAAGAAAAATAAACATTGTGAAATGAATGTTGTAAACATAAACAAGGCTAATTACCATGTTATGAAGCCCATCTCCCACCTATCCATACATCACCCACCCACACAACCCCACCTACCCACACACACGCGCACCAAGGGACACATAAACACCCCCACCTACCCACACACACGCACACCAAGGGACACATACATACCCCACCAACCGACCCATCCCCCTTCCGCACATCCCCCACCCACACACACTGCCCTCACCTGATCCCCCAACCAAAACACACTCGCCACCCACAAACATTCCCCCACCAACCCACACATCCCACGCCCATCCACATCTTAACCCACACATCCTCTCCCCACCCACACCTCAAACCACCCATCCCTTAGCCACATCTCCATCGACAACATATTCCCCACCCATGCACACAATCCCCCACCAACCCACACATCGCACATTCACTCACACATCCCCAAACCATACATACACATCCCCACCAACTGACATGTCCCTACCCCCCCCCCCCACCCACCTCCCTAACCACCCATACATCCCCAATCCACACACACACACCCCACCACCCACACATACAACTTCCACCCACCCACACATGCCTTAACCTAAACCCCCACCACGCAATCCCCCACCCGCACATCACATACACCCCCTACCACGCACTATTCCCAACCCACGCACCACACACACACATATCCCTCACCAACACATTCCCACTTACACACAACACACATATCCCCCACCCAGATACCACACAATATTCCCACCCACACCCACACAGATACCCTTACCCATCCACCCCACATACCCCCACTCACATACCACAAATATCCTCCACCCACACACGCATACCTCACTCACACAATATCCCCAACCAACACACCACACACCTCTCCCCACCCACACACCATCCTACCCGTCCACCAAACACTCACTCACGCATACATCCTCCACTACGCACTCACACACCCCCACCCACCCCCAACCAAACATCTCTCGATCACAATACCCCTACCCACACTACATCCTCCACCCACTCACACATCCCACCCCGACACATACAACTCCCTTACCCACCTACACATCCCTAAGCCACTCACACACCCCCACCCACACATTCCCCATCCACACACACACACCCCCGCATACTTCCCTCAACCACCACAATCCCCTACTCACCCACACATATACCCCACCCATACGCACATTCCCCGCACCCATCACACACATCCCCCACACCACACACTATCCTCCACCCATACCACCACAAACATACCCTCCACCCACACATCATTCACACATCCCCCACAAACACACCGCACACATATCTCAAACCCACACACCATACACTTCTCCCCACCCGCCCTTGCATCCCCAATCCACCCAACACAATCCCCTATCCACACAACCCCGCCTCCCACACATACTTCCTCAAACCATCCACACATCTCCACCCACATAAACACACATCCCCCGCATCCGTCCCATACACATATCCTCCACCCATACACACATCCCCCATACCCATTCCAACACCCCTACTTTCACCCCCACACATCCATCCACACATCCCACCAACACCCACAAATCATCACTACCCACCAAAACCCACACACCCCAACCCATCCAAACGCATACCCCCACCCACACACCCCCACCCACACTTATCCCCACACTCACACACATCCTCCACATAAAGTCACACTTCCTCACATCTAGACACATACAAAATGTCTCACGTTAGTATTGAAACTAGTATGAAAAAACTCCCACACTTTACTCACACACACACACACAGTCTAGGTATTTCCAGATGTTGTTTGTTCCGTTTCTAGATGTTTTCTAGCCAGCTACGCCATCTTTTCCGAACACACATCAGACAGATGTAAAAACATTTCACTGCACTGCATACAATGCCGTCGCCAGAATGCCAGCACAAAGTACTCCAAGAAAATACAGTTCGTCGTCGATGGAAGCGGGAGTCACTAGAAGACCAGCAGCCACACATTTATGCATAAGGCAAATGCCGGTCAATTCAACACAGCTAGCCGCCATTGCTCCGAACATGCAGTTCACGCTCCAAACAATCTTGGGCAGATATAAAATCATTTCACACGAAATTCACAGCTCACAGTGTCGCGCCACGGCCTCAACTCAGTAGCAGGGTGACGGGACAATACACTTCCAATCCGACATGAGGAAAATGCGAATGAAAACGGTAGCCACGAGCATAAACACTCCAGAGGCCTTAACCATTTCAATGCCTATCCTCCATGTTCGTGACCGGAAGCTGTAGTAGAGTGGCATATTATATGAATTAAATAGATGAATAATATTTTGGCTGAAATACATAAGTCACGTAGTCTCTGATACTGTTGGAATGTGGAGCAATGTTATCCCCCCGGTAATCGCAGAGCCACTGTGAAATATTTCCGTCTTTCTACTGACGAAATTCAACGTAGTTTACCAAACAATAAATCGTGCAACAAATTGTTTTGCGACTTCTGTGTTTACAATCGCCAAGAGAATACATTGTTTTCAATATATATATATATATATATATATATATATATATATATATATATATATATATATATATATATATATATATATATACTAGCTGCCCGGCCCGGCTTCGCCCAGGCTCTGGCGGGGATCTATCTATCTATCTATCTATCTATCTATCTATCTATCTATGTATCTATCTATCTATCTATCTATCTATCTATCTATCTATCCGCATGTGATGACATGTGATGGCATGTGTTGACACACACGCGGCCAACTTTTTTTTTAAACAAAAACAAAATCGAGAATATACCCATTTAATTGTGTACTGACCTTCTCTCTGCCAAGCGAACGGAAAAAAACAAATGCTTCGATTACTTCAAAAGTTCCACTCCGAAAAAAAGTACAGAAATAAAATTCTAACGTATCTAAAATAAATCCATTATTTTTAATGAACACTGGTTTTAAAAACATAAAAAGATGTGTTAGAAAATTTTCACTATTTAAATAGATGCATTACTTTTATGATAATTATTATGAAAATGCCTTAAAGATTATATCACTATATATTATAACTCATATGCCTGTAAATAACTATAGAAAAGAGTTTATAAATCTGTGAAAACAATGCAACAATCTATACATAAAATAATAGTGATGTTATTAAAAGTTATGACCCTTGAAATAACTTTTCTTATGTTAAGTCCCCTTGATAGAAATGATAAATATTAGCTGCCCGGCCCGGCTTCGCCCAGGCTCTGGCGGGGATCTATCTATCTATCTATGTATCTATCTATCTATCTATCTATCTATCTATCTATCTATCTATCTATCTATCTATCTATCTATGTGGAGCATCTCATTTAATTCATCGTCAATCAACTCATTTAATCTATAGCCAGGGGACGTAACTTAAGATATAACAATGGTACTAAAAGTTATATCCCTTTTTGTCATATATTTTTATATTTTCTTATGTTCAGTCATGTAATTACAAAATTAAATTTTAGGAAGGTAATAGCTGATAGCTGATAGATAAAACTATCACAGTTGGTTGCACAGGAATGAAAGGAAAACGTGTAGAAAATTTCATCTCAATCGGTTGGACCGTTCGCGAACGCATAAAGGACGGACATACATACATACATACATACACGATTTATATATATATATATATATATATATATATATATATATATATATATATATATATATATATATATATATATATATATATATATATATATATCAATTACACCTTTTTTGGAAGGGAAGAAGGCAGGCAGAAAAAGGCAACACGGTGTGGGCTTTGCAGTGAAGAATTCGCTACTGGGAATGATTGATTATCCCAGCTGGAGGTAATGAAAGATTATTATCACTGCGTTTGGCAACCTCTTGTGGATTTGCCACCATTCTCACTGCATATGCACCGACACTCACTTCCTCTGATGATGTGAAGGATACGTTCTATGAGCAGCTAGACTCTGCTATCAAGGCAGTTCCAAAATCCGACTACATTTATATGCTCGGTGATTTCAATGCTCGTGTGGGCAAGGACTCGAGTTCATGGCCAGTGTGCCTTGGAAAATACAACATCGGTCGCATAAATGATAATGGGCAAAGGCTGCTGGAGCATTGCACTATAAATGACCTATGTATTACAAACTCCTTTTTTAAAACAAAAAAGATACATAAGGTCACATGGAAGCATCCAAGATCCGGCCATTGGCATCAACTAGACTTCATTATCACACGGAGACAACATCTGAACCATACATCATTAACTCGAAGTTACCACAGTGCTGACTGTGATACAGATCATTCTTTGGTTGTTGCAAGGGTTAGACTGAGACCAAAGAGAATCTACACAGCTAAACACAAGTCTAACCCCAGGATTAATATTATTAACACTCACGATCCTGGAAAGTGCTTTGAATTTCAACAGCAACTTGAGGACGCTTTCAATGATACATCAGAAAATTGTATAGTAAATGATAAATGGAGTAAACTTAAGGAAACTATTTATAAAACAGCGGTAGGGGTTTACGGCACTGTGGATCATAAGAGGCAGGACTGGTTTGCGGCAAACAGCCAGATACTGCAGCCCTTGATTGATAAAAAGAAGATAGCTCTCTTAAGAAACAAGGAAAGACCAACGCGTAACACTCTGAGTGAGCTGAAGCAAGCGAGGAAGGATGTACAAAAGGCTGCCAGGCAGTGTGCGAATGACTATTGGATCAAGTTATGTGAGTCCATTCAAATCGCAAGTGATAAGGGAAACATCAGAAGCATGTATGAAGGGATAAAGAAAGCCTGTGGTCCAATGATCAAAAGAAGTGCACCGCTGAAAACCTTGACTGGAGAAATCATCACTGATAAGAAACAGCAGATGGATAGATGGGTCGAGCACTATTTAGAGCTTTACTCAAGTGAGACCAAGCTAGGCGGATGATGCCCTCAACGCCATAGAGGCCCTGCCAACTCTTGACCACCTGGACACACTTCCCACTATAACAGAAGTTAAGTGTGCTATAAATGAGCTTGCATCTGGCAAGGCTCCAGGTAAGGATGGGATTCCAATAGAGGTGATCAGGAGTGGGCAAGACACCCTCGCTCTACAGATCCACCAGCTAATAGAGCTATGCTGGCGAGAAGGACAAGTCCCACAGGATTTCAAAGATTCAAACATCATAACGCTGTACAAGAACAAGGGAGATCGGAGCGACTGCAACAACTATAGGGGTATCTCACTTCTGTGTATTGTTGGGAAAGTATTTGCCAGAATTGTCCTGCGCAGACTTCAAGTCCTGGGAGATCAAGTCTACCCCGAATCACAGTGCGGCTTCCGTCAGAACCGGTCTACCATTGATATGATATTCTCATTGCGACAGATGCAAGAAAAATGCCGGGAACAAAATCAGCCACTGTTTATTGCCTTCATCGACCTCACAAAGGCATTCGATTTGGTCAGTCGTGAGGGTCTGTTCAAAGCACTAAAGAAGATTGGCTGTCCACCAACTCTTCTGTCCATTGTGGAATCGTTCCACACAGGCATGAAGGGTATAATCAAGTTTGATGGCTCAACTTCAGAAGAGTTTGAAATCAAGAGTGGAGTTAAGCAAGGTTGTGTACTAGCCCCCACCCTCTTTGGGATATACTTTTCACTTCTACTGAAATATGCCTTTCGTGATCAGGATGACGGTATATACATTCACTCACGCTCAGATGGTGGCCTCTATAATGCTCAGAGATTGAAGGCCAAGACCAAAATTAGCAGGGTACTAATCAGAGAGTTGCTTTTTGCGGATGATGCTGCGATTACGACCCACTCTGAGGAAGAATTACAACATCTACTATCTGCATTCTCCAATGCTTGTTCTGAATTTGGTTTAACAATTAACAAAAAGAAGACAAAGATTATGTCACAAGGTGCACATGGTGTACCATCAATCTTTATTGACGACGCCGAACTGGAGATAGTAGACCATTTCACATATCTAGGATCAGAGGTAAATAGCAAATTATCCCTCGATCAGGAAATCAACATCAGGATTGGCAAGGCAGCAACAACAATGAACATGTTAGCAAAAAGAGTCTGGGAGAACAGGAAGCTTACTGCCAAAACAAAAGTCCTCGTCTACCAAGCCTGTGTCCTTAGTACTCTTCTTTATGGCAGTGAAACCTGGACAACTTACTCACGCCAAGAGAAACGTTTAAACAGCTTTCATATGCGGTGTCTGCGAAGAATACTTGGTATTAAGTGGCAAGACAAAATCACAAATACTGAAGTATTGGAAAGATCAGGTTGTGTGACGGTGTATTCCATGCTCAGTCTTCGTAGACTTAGATGGATAGGACACGTTAGGAGGATGGATGATGGTAGAATACCAAAGGACATCTTTTTTGGTGAATTACAGACGGGTAGGAGATCTCAGGGTCGGCCTCTACTACGATACAAAGATGTGTGTAAGCGGGACATGATTGATACAGGCATTGATAATGCACAATGGGAGCACGTCGCCGCTGAACGTGTTGCATGGAGGGCAACTATCAGAAATGGAATAAAGACAAAGGAGAAAATGATTGCAGATAAAGCACACACAGAGCGTGAGAGACGTAAGATGGTGCAAAATGGTGGAAATGACCATGTTTTCACATGCACCTACTGTGGGCAAACATTTGCAGCAAGAATTGGCCTTACCAGCCACACTCGCCACCGCCATGGATCGTAGTTATTGCCATATGACAGTTATTAAGCCTTTTTGAAGCACAATGTACCAAACTATCGTCTGTCAAGACGGAAAGGTGCCAATGAATATATATATATATATATATATATATATATATATATATATATATATATATATATATATGACTTTATCAAGTGTCTTTCCATTCACCGTAATGTTAACAGTTCATCTATTACTCTCCTTTTGATACAGACTATTTTGTTTCATCATCATGTAGCAGACCTTTGCAGAATGTTCGCACTCATCACCCCCTGCCGGAACGACTCTCGATCTTTTGCCAGTACCCCTCTATCATGGATCTGTGTGTCTTCAATGTCCTGTATCCACTTTCATGTTGTTCAGTCCTCGCCTTTTCTTTCAGAAACCACGCCATTCATTACTGATCTTTCTAATCCCCCTTCTAAGTTGTTTATTGTGGTTACGGTGTTTCATTTTCCTAGACACGATTACTGCTGATAAACCATTCCTTTACGATGTTCAGATCTGGTAGAATGTCAGTATTTTTCTTCTTGATCCACTGTATCCAAAGATTCTGTAACATTTAAGTTGAGAAGCCTCGTTTTCAACATTCCTCCTCCTCCCGCTCCTGCTCCTCCTGCTCCTGCTCCTGCTCCTCCTGCTCCTCCTCCTCCTCCTCCTCATTCTCTTACTTTCCTCATTCTCCTTCCATGCCTTCTTATTCCTTTGATCGCATAATACGACTAATGGTTCCGTCGCCCAGCTAATGAGTTAAGTGCGTGGAGCGACACTGTGAGCTGTGGATTTCATGTGACAGTGCTTTTACATCTTCCCGGGGTTGTTTGTATTGTGCACTCCATGTTTTAAAAAGATGGCGAACGGCCGGTTGCTGAACTATGCGATGTTGCCGTATATAGAAATGTGTGTGCAACTGTTAGTTTTCTATGAGCTGTGATTTTAGTGCAGGACTGTTTTGTTGGCATTCTGGCAACAACCCTTATACGTGTATGCCTGTGTGTGCTGTTGGTTTGTCGGGACTGCAGTCTGTTCCTACTTTTAACATGGGACAGTGATGAGCGTTTTGTGGGATATTCACTGACACATGAAATGAGCATTATGGTATAACCCTTTGTCGTGAAGTTGGAACTCCGACTAAGGACTAACTAACGAGCCTATTGAAACACAGGCCCTCAATCAGCCCATGCAAACCCTAATATCATTTGCTGTCTAATGCAGCTCTCCCCAGATTATTCATTTCTGCCTCCGATTGGGTTTAGGTCTCCCACTGTTTCCTTTGCCCTGTTGGTTCCAGAAAAAAAAGAACTTTCAAGGTAAACTATTATCAGATTTTCTCAGCACTTCTCATATCCAGTGCCAAGGTCTTTTCTCCACCTCTTGTCTATTTCTTGCCGTGCGCTCCACATGATTCTGTCATACTATGTTAGTCTTTCTATTTTTTGGAAAAGCACCTGTTAATGAATGTTTGTAGATCTTCTTCATGGGTGATAGTGAATTGATCCAAACATGACAGTTTATTCTTACTTTGACACAGCATAGACTAGATCACAATTTCAGTGGAAAGAACATACCAACAAGGTCTCCGTCGTATACCTCCAACCGGTCAAAATCACAAGGTGAGGACTCAACCTTAAAGTCTGTAAACTCCAAGATCAGTCGTTGGTCTTGCGGCGCCTACATGAAGAGATATGAATATCACGGATCAAGTCTAATCTGGTACAACACCGTTTACATAGCATCTATAACACTGTCATATTTTGTCTGGTACAAATCAGTTTACCTAATATCTATAACACTGTCATATTTATTCTGGTACAAAACCGTTTAGATAGTATCTAAAACACTGTCATATTTATTCTGGTACAAAACCGTTTAGATAGTATCTATAACACTGTCATATTTATTCTGGTACAAAACCGTTTAGATAGTATCTATAACACTGTCATATTTATTCTGGTACAAAACCGTTTAGATAGTATCTAAAACACTGTCATATTTATTCTGGTACAAAACCGTTTAGATAGTATCTATAACACTGTCATATTTATTCTGGTACAAAACCGTTTAGATAGTATCTATAACACTGTCATATTTATTCTGGTACAAAACCGTTTAGATAGTATCTAAAACACTGTCATATTTCTTCTGGTACAAAACCGCTTAGATAGTATCTAAAACACTGTCATATTTCTTCTGGTACAAAACCGTTTAGATAGTATCTAAAACACTGTCATATTTCTTCTGGTACAAAACCGTTTAGATAGTATCTATAATGACATACGACAAAACTGTTTTAAAAGTATCCATAACATCATATTATTTCTATTTGTCTATTATCTATTATGTTTGTAGTTGACTATTCAAGTGCTATACATTTTTGGTCGACACTATCCAGTGCCGCCCATCGGGCGCTGGAGCGCAAATTATTCCTCCCCACGACGCTTGACGGCAGAAATGGCAGATGATGATGATGATGATGATGATGATGATGATGATGAGATGATGATGATGATGATGATGATGATGATGATGATGATTTGCCGTTGATTCTCGCCTACAGGACACCACTGGTACAGGGTGTACCTGTTTAACCTCTCAAAGGGTACCGCGAAACCCTGCGAGCACGTGGTGCATTGTGCGTAGAGCAGCCGACAGCTAGCTGTTGATTATGGCCTCAAATTCACGACAGCAGGCAGAGGATCTCTTTATGGAGACAATGTTTACGGTCACTGATCAGCATGGTCGCTGTCGAGAAGGAAAGCAATGGCAGACTACCCTCTTCATAGATTCCTACATAGCTATAGCAAACTACGTACTGAACGTAAACTGTCCTTGTAAATCACAAACAGGCAAAACAATACGTTCTGTGAAGGTCATGCAACTAACTTTTTAAACGGTTGAGTTGCGTTGAGCTAAGAACTAACATCACTGCACTCAGGACATTCCCATACGCGCTCCATCCCCTCGTTCAACAGCCAGGGAAGAGTCACACTACTAATCGTTCTTACCGCAATCTGATTGAAAGTTCTCCTGGTCTTCCCTTTAAGTTTTGCGATTCTACCAGAACCCCTGCCAACCCCCCACAATCTCATTCTTTCCACATACGGGTTCTCATTCTGTTCCCTCACCCTTCTCCACCTGGACCCACATGCGCACGACCACCTCCCCCTTGTCCATAAGTAATACTTTTTAAACACATCTATAGGAGTCACGGAAGTTAAAAAGAAAGACCGTTATTGAGGCAAATCTCTATTTAGGACAAGCCTCTGGGTGATGATGATGTTGTGCTGCCGTTGTTTGTCATTTAGCTAGTGTTTTTTTTTAATGTGCCATGCCGGTAAGCGTGGGTGGTCATGCTTTGCCATCTCACTCGATCACCAGAATCGTGGATCAGCTCAATGTCCCTGTCTCGACCTTACAACATGGCCAAGCCATCCAGGTATTTACTTCTCTGCCCTTTCCTTGTTCTCTTCTCCTCGATCTTGCCAGTTGTCACCAAGTTCTCCAATTTATTTCTTCTCATAACGTGACAAAATAAATGTGACTGTTTACGTCTAATTTCTCTAATCAGTTTACAGTTTTCATTTGTTTCTTGTAGCGCTTAGTCCTTGGTTTTTCTGTCTGTCCATGGTATTCTCTGCATTTTCCTCAGAAACCACATTTCCACAACCATCAGATGTTTTTTCAGCTTGACTGTTCATTGTCCACGCTTCATATCCATACAAAAGCACAGATTTTATGTAGCACATCAACACTCTTTTTCTCGTTTCAGTTGATATCTTTTTATTGGTCGGTATGTTCTTCATCTTGCAAAAGGCTATCTTCGCCATGGCGATTCTTGTTCTAATCTCTTCAAGGCATCTCTGATGTGTCACCGGGACGACGAGTTTATGCCGTGGATAGTAAACTTTTGACACATTGAGTTGAGTTGAATTGAGCCAAGAAACTACATCACTGCATTCGGGACATTTGCAAACGTGCCGCATCCTCATCTTCAACAGCCAGCGAAGAGTACCACTAATAATGGTACCAGTAGCGGTTTGATTCTGTGTCTGTTTGGCCTTTCCTCGGAGTCCTGAGTGTCGGCCAGATTCTCTGGTCACTCACGCGCATCATTTTCCCCTTTTTTTTTTTTTTCCCCCAAAAAGGCCCCGTAATGGTG
>JACEFZ010007272.1:0-35098 GCA_014155875.1 Cepaea nemoralis | reverse complement strand
AAGGCGTATCCTTCTCTCCAGACATGTCCTCCTCCAGGAGCTCTGATGACCATGAGATCTGAATCCCATGTAATATATAATCCGTGAAAATACTATTCTTGTTCCTACACAACGGTTCCTATTAGTTTCTGTATTTTCACTCTTAAACAGTCAATGTATCTAGACAAAAATGGCTTGCTTTATTCACTAGATATAGTCTGAAAGTTCTGATTTCCTTGATACGTGGAACAACTACACTTCAATGTTTGGTTTCATCTAATGTGAACATCAGTTCCTACTGATCTAGTTCCACATGGGCTGAACATCCATCACTTCAGGTGTGTTAACGATTGGTATTCACTCATGTAGGATACTTATACCATTAAGCTCCACCGAGCAATGTGTATTAACTTCTTCCGTTGCGAAAGTTGCTGGCCCAGCTCTCTACATCATAATTTATCCGGGATCGGATTTTTCATTGGTTCCGGGTTCTTCATTCCAACCAGAGGGATCCTGTAAAATAAATCATACAACTGGTGATAGCATCCCCGTCACTGATCTCTATTAGATGATCGTGGCCATCGGCCTCGCTCAGAAAATACAGTGAACCTACTCTGTCAGGGACAGATGACTCAACCCATTGGTTATCATCAGGCCAAGACAAGAAAAAAAATAATCAACAAACAGAATGCGGAACCCCGCCCACCAGGGACACCTACTGGAATATCCCAATTATCCCTCATTACTCAATTCTCAACTAGTAAAGCTTATCAACACTTCACTAATCTATTTTCACTAACAGAGCCAAGTATCACTTCCCTACTCTAGCTAGTTTTCCACTAACAGTGCTAATCATCACACTTTAGTTTTAACAAGGCCACAGCCTATATTAATTAGAACTAATTATAACTAGGTTCTACCTTAGGCAACACCTCTGTTAGATCCAATTACATCCACTCTTGCCATGACAGGCACGTGTAAAATTAAATTAACTCAATTCGCACACGGTAGACATTTTCCAATCAGAACTGCAGTGCCGAAGCACGTCCGCTAAAATCCAAGGTTTGAGTTCAACTGTCCTCTCCAATCATGGTTTTTGGCAAAACCTAAAATTGGGCACGTGACGGTATTCTTCCTGTCCACACAGGTGTTATTTGGACATATCATCCATTGTCAAGAATCCATTTTCCCTGGCTTAGTCACTGTCAGAGTTGTCATCAGTTGTTTTGACTCCCACAACAAAACTAACGAGTTACCGTATGATACAACAACGGGTTTCCCCAACAAGCTGCCAATCTTCTTGATGTCCGGAAACTATAAATTGACAGACGGACTGTTTTCTTCCGAGCTGAGTACTTCCGCTTCCAATCCGACCTGTTTTATAACTGTCAAAGCGATGTATGATTCAGCTCACCCACTTCCCCTACACATCTGCAGCTGTTAACTTTGCCCGACCCGTGATGGCAGACATCCGATTGCAACCAGGATCCGACGGGTTCCATCTGTATTCAAATGTTGACAAACTGTCAAAGCGAAGCAGGGATTTGTCTCTCTCACCACCGAATGTTCCCAATCCGTCGACCAGATGTAAACACGTGCAGCTACATTTCCTGGATTTGTTGAAACAACCTTTGGCCTCGAACATCCGCTAATTCAGATCGCCTTTTATTCTCATAATGGTTAAATCACGTTGGTCCATCATGTGACAAACAAGACAAGCTGCAGAAGCTGTCAGATCAGCAAAGCAATGCTCTAACTGTCCGCCTGTCGGAGCTTCGATCCTAGACCAGCCGCCAACCAAGGCTTAGGGCCTGGTCTGCCCTGCCATGACATTTTGTCTTTAGGTTGCATTTCCTCGCACCAGGTAAAGGCTTGTACCCTCCCAATTGCGCTCTTCCGCCTGAAGCCGTTGGCACAATGTGGGGTGTCGGGTTTGGTAAGCGCCACCCAACGCTCGGCGCTAACAGAAAGCAGGTAGTACCGTCTACTGTTATACGGTAGCTCAGTCATATCTGACTAAGACCTGACAGATCCCCTTGATAATGTGACCAGACAAATTGTTGATTAATACTGGCATCATTATTCCCTTGAAAATGTGACCACAGACAAATTGTTGATTAGAATTTACAGGATCATTCACTTGATAATGTGACCGCAGACAATTGTTGATTAGGACTGACAGGATTATTGATTTGATAATGTGACCGCAGAGAAATTGTGATTAGGACTGACATCATCATTCCCTTGATAATGTGACCACAGACATATTCTTATTAGGACTGACATTATCATTCCCTTGATAATGTGACCACAGACAAATGGCTGTGGGTGAGGGAGGATTTGAGCTGACCAGCAAGTAAGGATAAGCATTGGATTGCAGCACTAGAGAGGTGATGTTCTACTAGAGCACTTTGGATAAACCCATATAACTGGTTGTATCAACATCATAGTACTTTGAGTAAACCCTTTTAACTGGTTGTATCAACATCATAGTACTTTGAGTAAACCCATATAACTGGTTGTAAGAATCAACATGGTAGTACTTTGGGTAAACCCTTTTAACTGGTTCCCTTTATCTGTCTCTGTGCGTTGTCTAGAACACCAGCAAGGGGAGGAGGAAGAGAACTGAGGACCACAGCAAGGAGCTCTTGAGTCCTGAAGACAAGGAAAAGCCGTACGCCTGTGAAGGTACAG
Source organism: Cepaea nemoralis (assembly GCA_014155875.1). Classification (NCBI taxonomy): domain Eukaryota; kingdom Metazoa; phylum Mollusca; class Gastropoda; order Stylommatophora; family Helicidae; genus Cepaea; species Cepaea nemoralis. The sequence continues at coordinate 32,425 of JACEFZ010007272.1, read as the reverse complement.
ACAGCCTAGTTTGTGATCAAACATTCTACTTTCTCTGTGTACAACAAAGCTTTGTGTAGAAACAAGACAGTATATATACACATATACACACAAACAATCATTATACTTTAAATATACAATGGTTACAGTTTGTACGTGTGTGTGTGTCTGTCTGTCTGTCTGTCTGTCTGTCTCTCTCTGTCTCTCTCTGTCTCTCTCTCTCTCTCTCTCTCTGTCTCTGTCTCTGTCTCTCTCTCTCTGTCTCTCTCGTCTCTCTCTCTCTCTCTCTCTGTCTCTCTCTCTCTCTCTCTCTCTCTCTCTCTCTCTCTCTCTCTCTCTCTCTCTCTCTCACACACACACACACACACAGACAGACAGAGAGAGAGAGAGATTACAATTGATACATAACCATTCTAGTGTGTATGTATTATATAGCATGTTCTTTGCATGGTGTTGCCATCAACCCTAGGTTGATGTTCTCAGCAATTGTACGTTCTGTAGTTTGCCATTGCTTTCTGAACGAGAAGTCCACGTAGTCTGACTGATCTTGTGAGGAGCAAACCCACTACTCTGCTATCAGCACTCAGGAGGTGCCAGATAGAGCCCTCGGCCACTCTGAGATATATGTGTACACATTCACTACATGTGTTACATGAGCTAGATAAAGCCCTCTTCCACTCTGAGATATATGTATACACACATATTCATTACTAACATTCATCTTCAACATGAGCCAGATAAAGCCCTTGGCCACTCTGAGATATGTATACACACACATCCACGACAAACATTCATCTTCAACAGACATTACATTTAATGTATACAAACATTACATTTCATGTATACAAACATTACATTTCATGTATTCAAACATTACATTTCTTGTATACAAACATTACATTTCATGTATACAACCATTACAGTTTAATGTCCCATAACAATTGATATATATCACAGTTTGTGAGTTTGTGTATAAATATTACCATTAGTAGTTCCAAAAGGGTTCTAGCCTTAGGCCAAGGGGTACCATGAACGATGCCAACAAGGTAGCGATGTAGCACCCAAGCACGCACCCCAGCACACGTTTGATTAGATGTAGTCCGGGGGTAGCAACATGGCAGCGATGGCGCCCCATCACACGTTTGATTAGTCCCCGGGGTAGCGACGTGGCAGAGCATGTGGGGTCGAGGACGTAGCCCAACTGAAGTAATTAGCTTTTGCGTGCACCAATGCTGAGTTTACACGGGCTGAATCTACAGCGGTGATACCGGCATGTAAGAGATGTGCCCACACTTTACCAAAATAGAGACCCACGGGTGTGAGTGGCTAAAGCTCGGCTTAGAAATGTGCTGTGGTCGCCCATGCTTCGGCCTTTATTGTTTTCATCACAACGCGAGAGCAAAGTGGAGGTGGTATCAGAGTGTATATTCTGCGAGGTTGGTGTTAGGAGGCCACACGAGCTCTGCGAGCGCTGCACACTATTTATAGTACAGAACATGATCTGGAAGTTTGAAATGAGACGTGTATTAAACTACCATTCTACAAAACAATGCAGCTAGGCCCACATTTTAAACCAGAGCCAATACCTGAGTTAAATGAGCCAATCAATGAGTTCATGTCAGTTGTTAATGAAGCTGAAGACCCGCTGCGGGAAGAGCTACAGGAGTAGCTTCTGCCACAAACATCTACGGAAACTTCAGATAAGAATTTATTTAAGTGTGTATGGTGTTGCGCTAACACCAAGCAAGAATAACTCAGTATACCTTGCAAGTTCAAAGAGGACTGGGAGGAATTAGAGAGTATGCACACTTGTTCAATAAACTAAAGATAGGAGATACCGATGAATGTAATTGTGTAACTGGTAAAATGACAGCTAAACATTTGCTGCAGGAGTGCCCAATATATGCAGAACAGAGAAAGATATTTTGGCCCACGCCTGCTTCATTTGAGGACAAGCTCTATGGAGATATCAACAAGCTCAAGTTGACTACAGCTTACTTTAACTACATTCAGGTTATCATCTAAAGGTGCATGAAGATGTATTTAGACTGCCACACTTCATGCCACAGGTATGTCGGTTACAAAAGCGTCCCAGAGGCATGAAATGGAATATTGCTTGGATAGCACATCCATTACGTGGAAAGTCCGAATCAAAAGCTCACTGTGTGGGCTTCGTAAATGGTGGAAAAAGTGTCATAGTGACACGATATGGAATATTGCTTGGATAGCAAATCCATTATGTGGAAAGTCTGAATCGAAAGCTCACTGTGTGATGTCATCTGCAGACTGCATTCTCTCTGGTTTCCGGAGGAACAGCCTATGGTGAACGGAAGGCCCAATATATGGGAAGTGAGGCTAAGCAGCCATGTGCAGGACGTGACGATTCCTTGGGTGAGCCCAGTACCAGAGCGCTGTGTGATGGCTCTGCAAGTATGGAAGCCTCCTTGGATGGCGGGGAATGCCCATGGTCTGCCCTGCCTTCCCTTGAGGGTTGACCAGGATGTCTTTGGCTGTTCTATATGGGCCAGCTAGGATGGGGGATAACACCACAACAGTGAGATTCAAACGTCCTAAGAAACCCCCGGGAAGGTTAACCCCGGTCAACAATGCCCGCAGAAGTCGGATGTGTCCGGCTAACGGCGCAAGAAACGCAGCTCTGCTGTAAACAGGCACAACGCAGTCACATCCGAAAAAAAATCCGGATGAACGAAGAAGAAGAAGAAGAGAGTATGCATCGTGAGCTCTGGGGCTAGGGATGAGAAGACATGCCGAGGTTGGTACTGCATACAACAAGCATATGCAATGACTTGCTAAGGGTAGTATCAAACCGTGTGAGTGGTGTCAGCTCTATACAACCTGAGTATACCATGCCGCAACACCCTCGTAGTGCGTCTCAACCTCGATGAGTCATATAACAAAATGAAAGAGGCTATAATCATGGCTTTGGGCGGGTTGGCTCGGTGGCTGGCTCACGCGGTGGCTCAACAATTGGCTTGCACAGTAGTTCGGCGGACGGTTGTGGGGCGTGCACTGCGGCCGCCCCATTAACACACCGTAGGGCCACAGTGGTCTCAGCTTCAAGCTGTTCCCACTTCCAAGCATGTTGGGCCTCGTCTTGGACCTACACTTCGCAGCGCTGGGCATTGCTCGAACCGGTCTGCATGGACCCAGTCACGCTGTCTGGGCTATTTCCTAGGCTAGGGTGGCCTTGTTCCGCCCGCTGTATGGCATCCCACACTCACATGCTTGCTGCTGTAGCTGCCTTAACATTGGCATGATTGATCCCCCCCCCCCCCCCCCCCCCCCCCCCCCCCCCTCCCCATTCGGCGTACTTCAGATTTGTACGGCTTTAATCTTTTGATGGTACCTGTATTTTAAATATTCACGGCTGAACCCACAACCCCCACACAATATCAAGTAGTTGGTGACTCCCTTCCCACACTCGGGGTATGGCATTGTGGGTGAGCCGCCGTGCCGCATCTGTGCTAGGTGGTCCTTACAATGTTCTCCAACACACCGCCGACCACAAAGCTCCGTCGAGCTCAGCATCAGCCACTTGCAGGTGTACTTTGCGATACGCATCTTGATATAATACGGTTGGTCTCACTCTAATTGAGTATCTCCGGGTGTGCACACCCGCCCCTCTTTGCTGGGGATTTGCCGTGCTGGCTACACGGGTGTAATGCCATCATGTGGTGAACCCCCGAAAAACGCGTAGTGCAGCAACTCCCTCGTTCAGCATGCGAGCAAACTTGTCTCATTCATCAAAATCAGTCATGCTGAAACTGTTTAGTCACGTTCGTCTTTTTCTGTCCCGCTATTTCTGGGGTGATCAATTTTGGCGGAAATGGTGTCGACTGGCGCACAAGTTTGAATAGTTTTCTCGGGGTGTGCTGGGGCCATGTTGCTACCCCCAGACTACAGCTAATCTAATGTGTGCTGGGGTGGATGTTTGGGTGCTACTTCGCTACCTTGTTGGCGTCGTTCATGGTACACCCTGGTCTACGGCTAGAACCCCCCTTTTGGAACTACTCCATTTATCTACAGTTGTTACAAGTTGCATATTAAATCATTAGTTTCTAATATAAATTGTAGATATCAAAATTGCTCGGTATTTCCAGTGTCAGTCATGACCCCAATCCATGATACCAACCTGGTTGATCCAAAACTCCAGTACAAGAGAAGTGGACCAGTTATTGGGGAGGTGGGACAGTTATAGGTGGAACAGTTATAGGGGAAGTGGAACAGTTATAAGGGAGGCACTTGAATGTCTGGGACCACAGACAGTTGGTCACGTGTCATGTACATGAGCATTGATATCTTTTACATGTGTTACAACACTGATGTATATCACAAGATATGTATGTTTCAAACACGAATTATACAAAAAGATTTAAAAGGGTATACAAAATTGTATGTTACAACACTGACATATATCACAAAATATGATTTTACAACACGAATTTATTTTCACAAGATATGTATTTTACAACACTGACATATACACAAGATTAGGGTTTCAGACATGTATTTTCAACACTAAAATATATCACAAAAAAAATATGTATGTTACAACACTGACATATATCACAAGATATTTTGGTTTTAAAAAGACAAAAAAGTAGTTGTTACAACACTGACATATATCACAAGATATAGGTATACAGACTTTGTATGTTACAACACTGACATATATCACAAGATATGTATGTTACAACACTGACTATATAAAAATATGTATTTTTACAACACTGACATATATCACAAGATAAGGTATACAGACATGATGTTACAACACTGACAATATCACAAATATGTATGTTACAACACTGACTATATCACAAGATATAGGTAACAGACAGTATGTTACAAACTACTATATCACAAGATAGTATGTTACAACACTACGTATATCACAAGATTTTAGTTTACAACATGTATTCAAAAATATATACAGAATGTATGTTACAACATGACATATATCACAAGATATGTATGTTACAACACTACTATATCACAAGATATAGGTATACAGACATGTATGTTACAACACTGACTATATCACAAGAAAATGTATGTTACAACACTGACTATATCACAAGATATAGGTATACAGAATGATGTTACAACACTGACTATATCACAAGATATGTAGTACAACACTGCATATATCACAAGATATAGTAAATACAAACATATGTATGTTACAACACTGACGTATATCACAAGATATAGGTATACAGACATGTATGTTACAACACTGACATATATCACAAGATATGTTGTTACAACACTGAGTATATCACAAGACATGTATGTTACAACACTAACGTATATCACAAGATATGTATGTTACAACACTGACATATATCACAAGATATAGGTATACAGACATGTATGTTACAACACTAACGTATATCACAAGATATAGGTATACAGACATGTATGTTACAACACTGACATATATCACAAGATATAGGTATACAGATATGTATGTTACAACACTGATGTATATCACAAGACATGTATGTTACAACACTGACGTATATCACAAGATATGTATGTTACAACACTGACGTATATCACAAGATATGTATGTTACAACACTGACATATATCACAAGATATAGGTATACAGATATGTATGTTACAACACTGATGTATATCACAAGACATGTATGTTACAACACTGACGTATATCACAAGATATGTATGGTTACAACACTGACGTATATCACTAAGATATGTATGTTACAACACTGACATATATCACAAGATATAGGTATACAGACATGTATGTTACAACACTGACATATATCACAAGATATGTATGTTACAACACTGACATATATCACAAGATATGTATGTTACAACACTGATGTATATCACAAGATATGTATGTTACAACACTGACATATATCACAAGATATAGGTATACAGACATGTATGTTACAACACTGACATATATCACAAGATATAGGTATACAGACATATGTATGTTACAACACTGACATATATCACAAGATATGTATGTTACAACACTGACATATATCACAAGATATGTATGTTACAACACTGACATATATCACAAGATATAGGTATACAGACATATGTATGTTACAACACTGACATATATCACAAGATATGTATGTTACAACACTGACGTATATCACAAGATATGTATGTTACAACACTGACATATATCACAAGATATAGGTATACAGACATGTATGTTACAACACTGACATATATCACAAGATATGTATGTTACAACACTGACATATATCACAAGATATAGGTATACAGACATGTATGTTACAACACTGACATATATCACAAGATATGTATGTTACAACACTGACGTATATCACAAGATATGTATGTTACAACACTGACATATATCACAAGATATAGGTATACAGACATGTATGTTACAACACTGACATATATCACAAGATATGTATGTTACAACACTGACGTATATCACAAGATATAGGTATACAGACATGTATGTTACAACACTGACATATCACAAGATATAGGTATACAGACATATGTATGTTACAACACTAACGTATATCACAAGATATAGGTATACAGACATATGTATGTTACAACACTGACATATCACAAGATATAGGTATACAGACATATGTATGTTACAACACTGACATATATCACAAGATATAGGTATACAGACATGTATGTTACAACACTGACATATATCACAAGATATAGGTATACAGACATGTATGTTACAACACTGACATATCACAAGATATAGGTATACAGACATATGTATGTTACAACACTAACGTATATCACAAGATATAGGTATACAGACATGTATGTTACAACACTGACATATCACAAGATATAGGTATACAGACATATGTATGTTACAACACTAACGTATATCACAAGATATAGGTATACAGACATGTATGTTACAACACTGACATATATCACAAGATATAGGTAAACAGACATATGTATGTTACAACACTGACATATATCACAAGATATAGGTATACAGACATATGTATGTTACAACACTGACATATATCACAAGATATAGGTATACAGACATATGTATGTTACAACACTGACATATATCACAAGATATAGGTATACAGACATGTATGTTACAACACTGACATATATCACAAGATATAGGTATACAGACATGTATGTTACAACACTGACATATATCACAAGATATGTATGTTACAACACTGACATATATCACAAGATATGTATGTTACAACACTGACATATATCACAAGATATGTATGTTACAACACTGACATATATCACAAGATATAGGTATACAGACATGTATGTTACAACACTGACATATATCACAAGATATGTATGTTACAACACTGATGTATATCACAAGACATGTATGTTACAACACTAACGTATATCACAAGATATGTATGTTACAACACTGACATATATCACAAGATATAGGTATACAGACATGTATGTTACAACACTAACGTATATCACAAGATATAGGTATACAGACATGTATGTTACAACACTGACGTATATCACAAGATATAGGTATACAGATATGTATGTTACAACACTGATGTATATCACAAGACATGTATGTTACAACACTGACGTATATCACAAGATATGTATGTTACAACACTGACGTATATCACAAGATATGTATGTTACAACGCTGACATATATCACAAGATATAGGTATACAGACATGTATGTTACAACGCTGACATATATCACAAGATATAGGTATACAGACATATGTATGTTACAACGCTGACATATATCACAAGATATAGGTATACAGACATATGTATGTTACAACACTGACGTATCTCACAAGATATAGGTATACAGACATAATGTATATTACCAACACTAATGTATATCACAAGATATAGGTATACAGACATAATGTATATTACCAACACTAATGTATCTCACAAGATATAGGTATACAGACATAATGTATCTCATAAGATATAGGTATACAGACATAATGTATATCACAAGATAATAGTAAACAGACACATAATGTATATTCACAAGATATAGGCTATACAGACATATATGTTATCTCACAATGATATAGGGTATTACCGACATAATGTATATCACAATGAATTAGGTATTCAGACATAATGTATCTCACAAGATATAGGTATACAGACATAATGTATATCACAAGATATAGGTATACAGACATAATGTATATCACAAGATATAGGTATACAGACATAATGTATATCACAAGATATAGGTAAACAGGACATAATGTATATCACAAGATATAGGTATACAGACATAATGTATCTCACAAGATATAGGTATACAGACATAATGTATATCACAAGATATAGGTTACACAGACCATAATGTAATATCACAAGATATAGGTATACAGACATAATGTATCTCACAAGATATAGGTATACAGACATACTGTATCCTCACAAGATATAGGTATACAGACATAATGTATATCACAAGATATAGGTATACAGACATAATGTATATCACAAGATATAGGTATACAGACATAATGTATCTCACAAGATATAGGTATACAGACATAATGTATATCACAAGATATAGGTATACAGACATAATGTATATCACAAGATATAGGTATACAGACATAATGTATCTCACAAGATATAGGTATACAGACATAATGTATATCACAAGATATAGGTATACAGACATAATGTATCTCACAAGATACAGGTATACAGACATAATGTATATTAGCAACACTAATTGATGCCGGTGATCATGCGGTCACTCACCTGTTGTGAATATTCTCAATCTGCAGTTGGAAGAAGGAAAGGTATGCATTGCCTCGGGGCTGTTGTGTTTGCACAGATTGTTTGAACACGTTTAGTCTTTAGTTTTTCTTTCCATTTTATTTATCATGCTTGAGCCACAGCTGGTGGCTGGCAAGTGGTGGCAGTTTGCCGTGCAGTTGTCTGTGCCTGCGTGAGTCTGCACCAGTCTGTGTGTGCCGTGTGGCTTGTCTCGTCTTGTCTCGTCACAGCCACCCACCTATCACATGAATGATGTGTTGCTATATTGTTTGCAGCTTGTGGGGCCCGCTACAAAACTAGGCCTGGTCTGGCCTACCATTACTCTCACTTCCACAACGGCATGATAGAGGAGGAGAGTAGAACTCCATCACCAAAACCGCCCAGCCGCACACACGCAGGTCTGGTGCTGATGACACCTCTAGTGTTGTCTAGCCCCGCCTGGCACAAACGCCCTCCCTCCCTGGCTTGCCAGTTTGTAGTCTCATTGCATGCCTAGAACTAACCCCTGGCTAACTTTAACTGTAACCTTCTTCTGTAACTGCTTGCACTGCTGCATGTTATAGTCTAACTTTCAGGGCAGGGGCTACACGGGGTCTTCAACAACTGAGACACATATCACATTTGGGATCTGATCAGTGGGCAGCCCCTGAAAAGGGAGTGTCATTTGAGATATTGTCAGGAATATGTTTATATCTCCAGATATTTTTTCCCCTAGAAAGTTTGGTTAGTGTTTGTCATTTTGTCAACAGTTGTCATGAGATTAGGTGTATATTCCTGCAGAGACTACTACACAAACATGTTGTCAGCAGGTTTCATACCAAGCTTGTCATTTGTTATTCAACATACTAGCTGTTTATCCTCTGTGACATTTCTCAGAGTGCTTATTTCAGGCTTGCGTTATCTAAGTATGACCTTTCTCAGAGCACAAAATTTAGACTTGTGGTATCTACATGCGACCTTTCTTAGAGTGCATATTTCAGACTTGTGTTATCTAAATATGACCTTTCTGAGAGTGCAAATTTCAGTCTTGCGTTATCTCAATACGACCTTTCTCAGAATGCACATTGCAGACTTGCAATACCTACTTATGACCTTTCTCAGAGTGCACATTTCAGAATTGCGTTATCTCAATTCGACCGTTCTCAGAGCGCACATTTTAGACTTGTATCTACATGCAACCTTTCTCAGATTGCATATTTCAGAATTGTGTTATCTAAATACAACGTTTCTCAGAGTGCACATTTCAGTCTTGCGTTATCCAAATATGACCTTTCTCAGAGTGCACATTTAAGTTTTGCATTATCTAAATACGACCTTTGTCTGGGTGTGTATTTCCGACTTGTGTTATTTGTTTATGTGTGTCCTTTCTTGTCTGTAGGCACAGATTACTGACACAATATTGACACTAAATTTTAGCCATGACTTTTGAAGTGATCTGTCATTGTAAGCCATGTTTTGGAAATAGCTGACATATCTGACGTGTGTATGTGTGTGTGTCTCGCGTGCACACGCAGGCACACACACACAGATGCACACACACAATCACCTCTAGCTTGTGGTGACACTTGAGGATGACATGCATGCACATTGTGCAGCCTTGTCTGTGCCTCAACATGGTGGTGAAGTTTGGCTGCCACTGTTGTGTCAGCATCGACTAACGATAAACAGATTTCATTCATGAACCTGGAGAGGTTTCTGTAGTATCTTCCAGTGACAGTGTCTTGCGTAAATATTGTGTGTGTTTTATATATGGGTGTGAATATGTTTGCAGGAGACCTGACTGCGTCACATGTACTTGATACAATGCCTGGCATATATCTCTGTCTACACGCATGTACTGTTGATGGGACTTTTGGAGACATTTGTGTATTGTAGATGAGACCTCTGAGACACCCATTTATTGTAGATGAGACCTCTAAGACAAGCTTGTATTGTAGATGAGACCTCTGAGACACCCTTGTATTGTAGATGAGACCTCTGAGACAGCCTTGTATTGTAGATGAGACCTCTAAGACAGCCTTGTATTGTAGATGAGACCTCTGAAGACAACCCAGTACTGTAGGCTGGACCTCTAATGGATCAGAAGAAATACTAGAACTAGCACGATCGTAATGACACATCATTGAGCATAGTGATCAGATTCATGTCCATATTCAAAGTGTTAGAATTGTAATTTTATAGTAAACATAGCTAGTTTGATTTTTAAAATACCCATGTATTCAATATGACTGCCGTTTCCATGGCAACCAGTGAATCTGGGCCATCTCACGATGCTGTTTATGACACACACACATAGAGATATTTGCCAGTTTGGTGACAGTTGTAGCTTGAGCTGTGAGAGTAACACTCCGGTATAGCACCTCCCCTGCACCAGTCTCTCTTGCTGCTGTTGTTGTTGCTGCATGTTACGTCTGGGTGGTCTTGTACTGGGCATGGCTGATGATTGTTTACTGTTGCTTTACATGTTTCCTGTGTTCAGTTGTGCTTAGCTTGAGAGGCACTCATGTTGCTGGCATGCTGTGTTGTTGATGTGGCTTTGCATGTGACCATTGTTCTGTTGTGCTGTCACCAGCAACTGCTTGTTGCGCCCAGTCTGAAGTGGTTACCTGTGTGGCAACCTGGACAGGAAATTGTTCACTTTCTAGATTCAGCTTTTCTAGTTTGTTTTTTTGGGTTTTGTTTTAATTGTAATGAAAACAGATTTGGTATATATGAGGACTAGCCTTTGAGTCACGTTTATAGTCACAGAAAATGATCTGCAGGTGTTTTTTTTTTTACTCTAACAGTGTTCATCTCGTGGAAATAGCTGATCGTTTGTTTTCATGTTTTACAATAATTTGTTCACTATAGTGAAGACAAGTACCCAGAACTGTAGCCACTTCAGTATCATTCAATAATAGTTTTGATTTAACTCACAAATAACAATAATAATGAAGTGTATTAGTGAACAGAAATGTGAGCATGTGCCACCACCCACATGTCCTGTGCCACCACCCACATGTCCCGTACCACCACCCACATGTCCTGTGCCACCACCCACATGTCCCGTGCCACCACCCACATGTCCTGTGCCACCACCCACATGTCCCGTGCCACCACCCACATGTCCCGTGCCACCACCCACATGTCCCGTGCCACCACCCACATGTCCCGTGCCACCACCCACATGTCCCATACCACCACCCACATGTCCCATGCCACCACCTACATGTCCCGTGCCACCACCCACATGTCCCGTGCCACCACCCACATATCCCGTACCACCACCCACATGTCCCGTGCCACCACCCACATGTCCCGTACCACCACCCACATGTCCCGTGCCACCACCCACATGTCCCGTGCCACCACCCACATGTCCCGTGCCACCACCCACATGTCCTGTGCCACCACCCACATGTCCCGTACCACCACCCACATGTCCTGTGCCACCACCCACATGTCCCGTGCCACCACCCACATGTCCTGTGCCACCACCCACATGTCCCGTGCCACCACCCACATGTCCCGTGCCACCACCCACATGTCCCGTGCCACCACCCACATGTCCTGTGCCACCACCCACATGTCCCGTGCCACCACCCATATGTCCTGTGCCACCACCCACATGTCCCTTACCACCACCCACATGTCCTGTGCCACCACCCACATGTCCTGTGCCACCACCCACATGTCCTGTGCCACCACCCACATGTCCTGTGCCACCACCCACATGTCCTGTGCCACCACCCACATGTCCTGTGCCACCACCCACATGTCCTGTGCCACCACCCACATGTCCTGTGCCACCACCCACATGTCCCGTGCCACCACCCACATGTCCCATGCCACCACCCACATGTCCCATGCCACCACCCACATGTCCCGTACCACCACCCACATGTCCCGTGCCACCACCCACATGTCCCGTACCACCACCATGTCCTGTGCCACCACCCACATGTCCCGTGCCATCACCCACATGTCCCGTGCCATCACCCACATGTCCCGTGCCACCACCATGTCCCGTGCCACCATCCACATGTCCTGTGCCACCACCCACATGTCCTGTGCCACCACCCACATGTCCTGTACCACCACCACCATGTCCTGTGCCACCACCACCATGTCCTGTGCCACCACCCACATGTCCTGTACCACCACCCACATGTCCTGTGCCACCACCCACATGTCCTGTGCCACCACCCACATGTCCCGTGCCACCACCCACATGTCCTGTGCCACCACCCACATGTCCTGTGCCACCACCCACATGTCCCGTGCCACCACCCACATGTCCCGTGCCACCACCCACATGTCCCGTGCCACCACCCACATGTCCTGTGCCACCACCCACATGTCCTGTGCCACCACCCACATGTCCCGTGCCACCACCCACGTGTCCCGTGCCACCACCCACGTGTCCCGTGCCACCACCCACGTGTCCCGTGCCACCACCCACGTGTCCCGTGCCACCACCCACGTGTCCCGTGCCACCACCCACATGTCCCGTGCCACCACCCACATGTCCCGTGTCACCACCCACATGTCCCGTGCCACCACCCACATGTCCCGTGCCACCACCCACGTGTCCCGTGCCACCACCCACATGTCCCGTGCCACCACCCACATGTCCCGTGCCACCACCCACATGTCCGTACCACCACCCACATGTCCCGTGCCACCACCCACATGTCCCGTGCCACCACCCACATGTTCTGTGCCACCACCCACATGTTCCGTGCCACCACCATGTCCCGTGCCACCACCCACATGTCCTGTGCCACCACCCACATGTCCTGTGCCACCACCCACATGTCCTGTGGCACCACCCACATGTCCCGTGCCACCACCCACATGTCCTGTGCCACTGTTGTCGGATGAGGGGTAGATTTGTTTTGGCTCTTAGTTTTCTCTCTAACTCATCTGGCCAGGTTGTACCCAGTGTTTTTGTGATTTCATAATTGTGGCTTTGTATATTATATGATAGGGACATTTTGTTCCTCGCCAGGTATAGTTGTAGCGCTGAGATCAGAATAGTTCTAGTGCTGAGATCACTGTACTTGTAGCACTAAAATCAGAATAGTTCTAGTGCTGAATTCAGTATAGTTGTAGCACTGGGATCATTATAGTTGTAGCACTGGGATCACTATAGTTGTAGCACTGAGATCAGTATAATTCTGGCGCTGAAATCAGTATAGTTCTCATGCTCAGATCAGTATAGTTGTAGCACTAAGGTCACTATAGTTGTAGCACTGAGGTCACTATAGTTGTAGCACTGAGGTCACTATAGTTGTAGCACTGAGATCAATATAGTTGTAGCACATATCAATATAGTTGTAGCACTGAGATCAATATAGTTGTAGCACTGAGGTCACTATAGTTGTAGCACTGAGATCAGTATAGTTGTAGCAGTGAGATCAATATAGTTGTAGCACTGAGGTCACTATAGTTGTAGCACTGAGATCAGTATAGTTGTAGCACTGAGGTCACTATAGTTGTAGCACTGAGATCAATATAGTTGTAGCACTGAGGTCACTATAGTTGTAGCACTGAGATCAGTATAGTTGTAGCACTGAGGTCACTATAGTTGTAGCACTGAGATCAATATAGTTGTAGCACTGAGGTCACTATAGTTTTAGCACTGAGGTCACTATAGTTGTAGCACTGAGGTCACTATAGTTTTAGCACTGAGGTCACTATAGTTGTAGCACTGAGGTCACTATAGTTGTAGCACTGAGGTCACTATAGTTGTAGCACTGAGATCAATATAGTTGTAGCACTGAGATCAATATAGTTGTAGCACTGAGGTCACTATAGTTGTAGCACTGAGATCAGTATATAATGTTTACACCACTGTATGTAATGTTCATCTCTATATACTGTTTATATCGCCATCTCTGTACATGATGTACATATTCCTGAGTGCATGCAAATGTGTCCTTCCGCCCGTGCCTGGCATGTCATGTATGCACTTATATTCTCATACTAACTTCATGTCATCATCACTATCAAAACAGTTGTGACTGACTGCCAGCCAGTGTCACTGTCATCTGCATGTCAGTGCTGACAGTTGTCATTGGCTAGCAGTCTGACACAACTGACTGATCACAGTCATTATTGTAGTGATACACCTGGCACATGTCTGTGTGTATTACCCACAATTTCACATCATTTCCAGCTTCTCAGTTTACATAAAACAACAGCAATTATCCAACTAATTTCTGTTGACATAATTGAATAAATGTCCAACTAATTCCTAAGTTTAAAAATAAATGTTTATCATTATGATAGAATCTAGAAATGTATCTTTTAAAGTGCTGCAATGTTAAACTCATTTGTCAAATTCAATACATAATGTATGTCTTGGTAGAATTTATTATTTGTTAAAGAAATATAACAGCTGAAATAGACACACAGTTTAACTGATTCACCAGGTCAACATATCACTTGTAACTGTCATTATGACAGATCTAGAGTGAAATAGTTTCAGTTGTAGACACATCAGTTGTAACTGTCATTATGACAGACCTAGAGTGGAATAGTTTCAGTTGTAGAAATGTTTAACTAATTCATCAGGTCGACACATCAGTTGTAACTGTCATGACAGCATCTAGAGTGGAATAGTTTCAGTTGTAGAAATGTTTAACTAATTCATCAGGTCGACACATCAGTTGTAACTGTCATTATGACAGCATCTAGAGTGAAATAGTGTAACTTGTAGACACATCAGTTGTAACTGTCATTATGACAGAATCTAGAGTGGAATAGTTTCAGTTGTAGACACGTCAGTTGTAACTGTCATTATGACAGCATCTAGAGTGGAATAGTTGGTTGGGATGTGTGTGTATGGTTTTGGGATGTGCGATGTGTGGGTTGGTGGGGGATTGTGTGTGTGGGTGGAGAATATGTTGTCAAAGGAGATGTGGCTGGGGGATGGGTGGTTTGAGGTGTGGGTGGGGAGAGGATGTGTGGGGTAGGATGTGTATGTGGATGGGCGTGGGATGTGTGGGTTGGTGGGGGAATGTTTGTGGGTGGCGAGTGTGTTTTGGTTGGGGGATCAGGTGAGGGCAGTGTGTGTGGGTGGGGGATGTGCGGAAGGGGGATGGGTCGGTTGGTGGGGTATGTATGTGTCCCTTGGTGTGCGTGTGTGTCGGTAGGTGGGGGTGTGTATGTGTCCCTTGGTGCGCGTGTGTGTGGGTAGGTGGGGGTGTTGTATGTGTGGGGTGATGTATGGATAGGTGGGAGATGGGCCTCATAACATGGTAATTTGCCTTGATTATGTTTACAACATTCATTTCACAATGTTTATTTTTCTTCCTATGTAAATGTATAATGCTCTTGATGAACGAAAGACGAGTGATTGGAAGGGCCGAATGTAAGACGGGCCTGCGCACCCAATTTGTGACCCTAATAAAGTTAATTTGATTTGATTTGATTTAGTTTCAATTGTAGACATGTCAGTTGTAACTGTCATTATGACAGAATCTAGAGTGGAATAGTTTCAGTTGTAGACACGTCAGTTGTAACTGTCATTATGACAGCATCTAGAGTGGAATAGTTTCAATTGTAGACATGTCAGTTGTAACCGTCATTATGACAGAATGAGTGGAATAGTTTCAATTGTAGACACGTCAGTTGTAACTGTCATTATGACAGCATCTAGAGTGGAATAGTTTCAGTTGTAGACACGTCAGTTGTAACTGTCATTATGACAGCATCTAGAGTGGAATAGTTTCAATTGTAGACATGTCAGTTGTAACTGTCATTATGACAGAATGAGTGGAATAGTTTCAGTTGTAGTCACGTCAGTTGTAACTGTCATTATGACAGCATCTAGAGTGGAATAGTTTCAATTGTAGACACATCAGTTGTAACTGTCATTATGACAGAATGAGTGGAATAGTTTCAGTTGTAGACACGTCAGTTGTAACTGTCATTATGACAGCATCTAGAGTGGAATAGTTTGAATTGTAGACACGTCAGTTGTAACTGTCATTATGACAGCATCTAGAGTGGAATAGTTTCAATTGTAGACATGTCAGTTGTAACCGTCATTATGACAGAATGAGTGGAATAGTTTCAATTGTAGACACGTCAGTTGTAACTGTCATTATGACAGCATCTAGAGTGGAATAGTTTCAGTTGTAGACACGTCAGTTGTAACTGTCATTATGACAGCATCTAGAGTGGAATAGTTTCAATTGTAGACATGTCAGTTGTAACTGTCATTATGACAGAATGAGTGGAATAGTTTCAGTTGTAGTCACGTCAGTTGTAACTGTCATTATGACAGCATCTAGAGTGGAATAGTTTCAATTGTAGACACATCAGTTGTAACTGTCATTATGACAGAATGAGTGGAATAGTTTCAGTTGTAGACACGTCAGTTGTAACTGTCATTATGACAGCATCTAGAGTGGAATAGTTTGAATTGTAGACACGTCAGTTGTAACTGTCATTATGACAGCATCTAGAGTGGAATAGTTTCAATTGTAGACACGTCAGTTGTAACTGTCATTTTGACAGAATCTAGAGTGGAATAGTTTCAATTGTAGACACGTCAGTTGTAACTGTCATTATGACAGCATCTAAAGTGGAATAGTTTCAATTGTAGACACGTCAGTTGTAACTGTCATTATGACAGCATCTAGAGTGGAATAGTTTCAATTGTAGACACGTCAGTTGTAACTGTCATTATGACAGCATCTAGAGTGGAATAGTTTCAATTGTAGACATGTCAGTTGTAACTGTCATTATGACAGTATCTAGAGTAGAATAGTTTCAATTGTAGACATGTCAGTTGTAACTGTCATTATGACAGCATCTAGAGTGGAATAGTTTCAATTGTAGACACGTCAGTTGTGATTGTCATTTTGATAGATCTAGAGTGGAATAGTTTCAATTGTAGACACATATTTCAGAAATGTTTGTAATGTCAGTCAGACATTGATTCGGGCAGCTGTGTGTCTGAGGTTTGATTGTTTGTGAAAGATTGATCCGTGGTGGACATGTGTCTGATGCCTGGTTGTGAAAGATTGATCCGTGGTGGACATGTGTCTGATGCCTGGTTGTGAAAGATTGATCCATGGTGGACATGTGTCTGATGCCTGGTTCGTGGTGGACATGTGTCTGATGCCTGGTTGTGAAAGATTGATCCATGGTGGACATGTGTCTGATGCCTGGTTGTGAAAGATTGATCCGTGGTGGACATGTGTCTGATGCCTGGTTGTCTTCTGCTGCCTTCCCTAGAGTACGTGCCCAAGGCCACCAAGCGGACCAGGAGTGAGGTCTCGGCCAGCAATGGCAAAGGTAATCTGTGACTTCGTGCCACCGTCACGTCACACGTTCTGTTATAGATAAACTGTTGTGTGGGAGAGATACATTGAGTGTGTTTTTGTCACTTGCCGTCACTTCACACATTGTGACAGATGTACTGTATTGTATGAGGGAGATATATCGTGTGTGTTCTTGTCGTTGCTGCTGTCATTTCACACATACAGGTATGAGAGAGGTACATTGTGTTTTGTTGTTGTTGCCGTTCTGTCACAATTGTACAGATATACTGTATTGTGTGAGAGAGGTACATTGTGTTGTCTTGTTGTTGTTGCCGTTATGTCACAATTGTACAGATATACTGTATTGTGTGAGGGAAATACATTGTTTTTGTCTCATTGCTGCAGTCACGTCACACGTTGAGAGAGATAAGCTGTATTGTGTGTTTTCTTGTTTTTGCTGCCATCACATCACACATAGATATATGTCAGACATAGATTTATTTTCTTCTTGTTGCTGCCATCACATCACACATAGATAGATATATGTCAGACATAGATTTTGTTTTTCTTCTTGTTGCTACCATCTTGTCATAGATTTTATTTTCTTGTTGTTGCTGCCATCAGATCATAGATTTTATTTTCTTGTTGTTGCTGCCATCACATCACACATAGAAACATGTCAGAGATAGATGTTGTTTTCTTGTCATTGCTACCATCATGTCACACTGTTTCATATATAGTGTATTGATTGAGGGATATGCTTTGTATGTTATCTTGTCGTTGCTACCATCATGTCACACTGTTTCATATATAGTGTATAGAGTGAGGGATATGCTTTGTATATTATCTTGTCATTACTGCCTTCATGTCACACATAGAGACAGACATATTATGTTATGTGGGGGTATTGGTTGAATTTGTGCTTTCTTGTCATTACTGCTGTCATATTACCCTCTGAAAAGTCTTGTGTTGTGTGAGGGAGATGCATTTTGTCATTGTTGCCATCACGTCACATTAATTACAATAGACTCCTGAAGATGTTTGTCCATGTGGTGTACATGTGTGGTATCAGTTAGTTCAGGTTCACACAACTAGATATGAAAGCACTGCTTGGACTGTTCCTGTATGATGAACTCAGTGACAGCAGGCAAACTTGGTCAGAGCAGAGCAAGGGGAAGACACAGAGATCAATACCTAGATGGCTGGGCCACATGGCAGGACCAGGACGAGACCACAGACCTGGTCCAGGATCAACCATGACCACCCAGGCTTACTGCCACATGATGATGATGGTGCTGGTGTGTCAGTTAGTTGACCTGGCTTGCTGTATGTTGCTGTTGATGACAGCCATATTGTCTGCTCACTTCAAAGCTCTGTCTAACCTGCTGTATGTTCTCTCTGGTTGCTCACTTCAAAGCTCTGTCTAACCTGCTGTATGTTCTCTCTGGTTGCTCACTCCAAAGCTCTGTCTAACCTGCTGTATGTTCTCTCTGGTTGCTCACTCCAAAGCTCTGTCTAACCTGCTGTATGTTCTCTCTGGTTGCTCACTCCAAAGCTCTGTCTAACCTGCTGTATGTTCTCTCTGGTTGCTCACTTCAAAGCTCTGTCCATCCTGCTGTATGTTCTCTCTGGTTGCTCACTCCAAAGCTCTGTCTAACCTGCTGTATGTTCTCTCTGGTTGCTCACTCCAAAGCTCTGTCCATCCTGCTGTATGTTCTCTCTGGTTGCTCACTCCAAAGCTCTGTCCATCCTGCTGTATGTTCTCTCTGGTTGCTCACTCCAAAGCTCTGTCCATCCTGCTGTATGTTCTCTCTGGTTGCTCACTTCAAAGCTCTGTCCATCCTGTATGTTCTCTCTGGTTGCTCACTTCAAAGCTCTGTCCATCCTGTATGTTCTCTCTGGTTGCTCACTTCAAAGCTCTGTCCATCCTGTATGTTCTCTCTGGTTGCTCACTTCAAAGCTCTGTCCATCCTGCTGTATGTTCTCTTTTGTGTTCAACAGTCAACAAAGCCTCTGTGGCTACGCCCGTGCCAACACCAACACCAGCACCCACGCCTGCGGAGAACAAAGTCTCTGCCAACAACTACTGCGACTTCTGTCTGGGGGACGCTGCTGAAAACAAGAAGACAAAAGTAGCAGAGGAATTGGTCTCCTGTAGTGACTGTGGCCGGTCAGGTGAGTGTTGTCACAAATTGTGCAGACTAAAATAAAGTTAGATGCATGTCCTTTACAGGATGTAGCAGTCAACCCCAGCAGTTTTGGCTGTTCATGATTTCTTGGCAAGTTTACGTTCAGTAGTTTGCCATTGTTTCTGAACGACCAGCACTCGTACCATTTCATACAAAACCAATGTAAGGCGGTGTACTGCCAAAGCGCCCGGCACTGTGTGTGTTTCAAGTGCGGCATCTGGGATTATGAACTGCATCCATAACCCCTTCGCCGCAGATCCGGCAGACTACATGAATACAATACAGACTATGACATGGATGTTACTTGTTATATGTTGTTTGATCGTCAAATACAACACAGCTCAGTAAAGTGTGAAGAGCAGGCTGGCTTACGACTGTCACCTGTCGATGTTGCTGTGATTGTTACATAATACAGCCCAGCAAACTGTGGAGAGTGACAGGGCAACATTAGCAGGCTGGCTTACGACTGTCACCTGTCCATGTTGCTGTGATTGTTACATAATACAGCCCAGCAAACTGTGGAGAGTGACAGGGCAACATTAGCAGGCTGGCTTACAACTGTCACCTGTCCATGTTGCTGTGATTGTTACATAACGCAGCCCAGCAAACTGGAGAGTGACAGGGCATCATTAGCAGGCTGGCTTACGACTGTCACCTGTCGATGTTGCTGTGATTGTTACATAATACAGCCCAGCAAACTGTGGAGAGTGACAGGGCAACATTAGCAGGCTGGCTTACGACTGTCACCTGTCCATGTTGCTGTGATTGTTACATAACGCAGCCCAGCAAACTGGAGAGTGACAGGGCATCATTAGCAGGCTGGCTTACGACTGTCACCTGTCGATGTTGCTGTGATTGTTACATAATACAGCCCAGCAAACTGTGGAGAGTGACAGGGCAACATTAGCAGGCTGGCTTACGACTGTCACCTGTCCATGTTGCTGTGATTGTTACATAACGCAGCCCAGCAAACTGGAGAGTGACAGGGCATCATTAGCAGGCTGGCTTACGACTGTCACCTGTCGATGTTGCTGTGATTGTTACATAATACAGCCCAGCAAACTGTGGAGACTGACAGGGCAACATTAGCAGGCTGGCTTACAATGCTGTAGTGTTAGCTGTGATTGTTACATAACGCAGCCCTACCCAAAACAAAAAATTTTTGGAGTGCCAAAAATGTTATACCTGATTTTGCATAAATGAGGCCTGCTAAATCAAAATATTACATTTATTTGTCTGTAGCAGCTCTAATTGTTGAGATAAGGCATTTGTGTATGTAATTAATATTATGACAGTATTTTCTGTATAAGGCTCTGGGAAACAAAACTCTTGCTATCTGGTCCCTTGCTTGTTTACTTAGTTTGAGTTTTCCAAGAATTGCCTGTTTTAGATTTCAACCCACTGCATGCATGTTAGTATGCTAGTTATTTTCTTACACTTCTAACACAGAATGACATCTTCAAGATGAGCATGTTTTCTTTTACCAGATTTGTTTTGTTATATGCGTGGGGAGTACACGTTAAAAGAAGAACATAGGAAGCATATTACTGTTTGTGTGAGAAATGCATATTTTGCTGACTTTACAGTAAAACTAGGTGACCAGGACAAGTCTTGGGCTCCTCATATCATTTACCAAACATGTGTTGAACATCTGCAACAGTGGACTTGTGGGAACAGAACATGTTTACCCTTTGGAATTCCAATGGTTTGGAGAGAGCCCAAGAACCGCTATGATGACTGTTATTTCTGTGTTGTCAATATTAAGGGAATTAATGGAAACTATAAAAAGAATGGAAATATCCAGATTTAGATTCTACTAGACGACCTGTTCCACACAGAGATGACATACCTATTCCAACTTTCAATCAGATTTTGGATTCCCCGCTAGAAGATAAAACAGCAGTGGCATGTGGAATGGCAAGTGACAGTCGTAGTGATTTCGAAGATCAATTTCCAGCTGCTCAACGCTTTAACTAGCGTGAACTGATTGATCTAATCCAAGATCTGTATCTCTCCAAGGAATCTTCAGAACGTTTGACTTCAAGATTGAAAAAACAAAACATTACTGACTGCTGAAGCAAAGGTTACATTTTATTGCAGCAGAGAGCAAGGTTTTCTTCCATTCTTTTGTAAATAAAACAACCTTGCGTTTTTTTACTAATATTGGAGGTCTTGTAAATGTAATGAGTTTAAGTTATATGCCAAATGAGTGGCGACTTTTCATTGACAGCTCTAAAAGAAGTTTGGAAGATGTTCTTTTACATAATTATAACAAATATGGCTCAATTCCAATTGCTCATTCTACTACAATGAAGGAGGAGTATGCTACAATAAGCACAGTTCTGGGAAAACTGAGGTATTTAAACCATAACTGGATAGTTTGTGTAGATCTTAACATGATGAACTTCTTGCTTGGCCAGGAAAGGGGATTCACCAAATATCCATGCTTTATATGTTTGTAGGATAGGGAAAAAGATGCGCACTGGACAAAGAAACAGTGGCCATTGAGGGATGAATTTAACGTTGCAGAAAAAAATATTGTCAACAAGCCTCTCATTGATCGAAAAAGATTACATATAAAGCTTGACTTGATGAAGCAATTTGTTAAGACACTGAACAAAGATGGTACATGTTTTAATTACCTATGCTGAAAATTTCCGAAATTGAGCATAGAAAATCTTAAAGCTGGAATTTGTTTAGTTTAGTTTAGTCGTTGGATCAACATCACGGCACACGATTTAACCCATAAGTGCTCCGTTTTCCTCCTAACTCAAACCAGAGTCTGGAGAAACTTAGCTCAATGCACGAACTCCGTTGCATCGGTGAGGATTCTCAAATACTTTGGGTAGATTTTTAACTCGAAATTTTGCCCGGGCAGCGCCGTTAGGCTACTCTTTTTAGATTTCCAACTGCCAAGGGATTTTTTACGTGCCCAACAATACACACGGGCGTCCGATCTCACTACCCAGAGACTAGGGGAAATTACTGGAAGTCCAGGTGGATTTTTTAAATAAATCCTGGTCCTCACCGGGGCCTGAACCCGGGACCTCCAGCACTCGAGACAGACACCATACCTCGAGACCACTCAGCCGGAATTTGTGATGGACCTTAAATTAGAAAGTTAATAAATGATCCAAATTTGATTGATTCGATGAACATAACAGAGTCTACAGCCTGGTCATCATTTGATTTAGTTGTGCAAAACTTTCTGGGCAACTTTAAAGCAGACAATTATTCTGAATTAGTTGAAAACATACCAGTGTTTCTGTAAACTTGGGTGCCGCAATGGTTAATGCTTTAGAAGAATATAGAATAGATAAAGTTACCAGACTGCTGAATACAATATATGATACTGAAGATATACCTCATGAATTATGTAATTTTGTATTTATTGCAATCCCAAAGAAATCGGGAGCCTTGGAATGTGATCAACATCAAACAATTAATACAGTGAGTCACATCAAGAAGATTTTGCTAAGAATTATCATGCAAAGAGTTAGGAAGAAAATACAACCTGAAATAGGAGAAGAACAATGTGGGTTTGTAGAAGGCAAGGGTACAGTAAATGCTGTGTATATACTGAGAACAGTAATTGAACGTTCTTTAGAAGTAAACAAAGATCTACACCTTTGCTTTATTGACTGCACAAAGGCTTTTGATAAAGTGAGACATGTCGACATGATGCTTGAAGATCTACAAATTGATGGGAAAGACCTTAGACTTGTAAAAAACATATATTGGAAACAAGCTGCCATAAGAATTTATAATGAAATATATCAATATCAGCCTATTAAGAGAGGTGTGAGACAGGGATGTGTAATGTTTCCAGATCTGTTTTCCCTGTACAGTGAAAATATTTTCAGAAATATAGAAGATATGGAAGGAATCAACATTGGGGGACGATACATCAATAACATTAGATATGCAGATGATACAGTCTTGATTGCAGACAATGAACGGGACCTGCAACATTTAGTAGATGTGGTTGTTACACACAGTGAACAACTGGGGTTAGAATTGAATTGTAAGACACAGATTATTGTCGTCACTGGGAAGAATGAAACACCACAATGTAATGTACAGGTAAATGGGCATATTCTTAAACAAGTGAATCGGTACAGTTATATCAGAACAGTCATAACATCTGATGGGAGATGCCTTGAAGAGATTAGAACAAGAATTGCCATGGCAAAGGTAGCCTTTAGCAAGATGAAAAACATACTGACCAATAAAAAGATGTCAATTGAAATGAGAAAAAGATTGTTGAAGTGCTACATAGAACCTGTACTTTTGTATGGATGTGAAGCGTGGACAATGAGCAGGCAAGCTGAAAAACATCTGATGGCCGTGGAAATGTGGTTTCTGAGGAAAATGCAAAGAATACCATGGACAGACAGAAAAACCAATGAACACGTCCTTCAAGAAACAAATGAAAATTGTAAACTGATTAGAGACATTAGACATAGACAGTCAACATTTTTTGGGCATGTTATGAGAAGAAATGATTTGGAGAACTTGGTGACAACTGGCAAGATCGAAGGGAAGAGACCAAGGGGAAGACCGAGAAGTAAATACCTGGATGGCTTGGCCATGTGGCATGGTCAAGACAGAAACACGGAGCTGATCCACGACTCTGGTGATCGAGTGAGATGATGAAACATGACCTCCCACGCTTATTGATATAGCACATGATGGATTGATGGATGGGTGCTGCAACATAAGCTTACAATTTTAACATTTTTGCAATCAGCAACACAAAATTACCCAAGAACAGCTATACAATTTAATGCACGACAATGTGTGTAAACTAGTGTAATCTAATACAGCTGTAGAGTCAGATGTGTATATTTGTGTTGAGGTTGATGTATATTTTTGGCACAGTAGTATATATTTGTGTTGAGGCTGATGTATATTATTGGCACAGTAGTATATATTTGTGTTGAGGCTGATGTATACTATTGTCACACTAGTATATATTTGTGTTGAGGCTGATGTATATTTTTGGCACAGTAGTATATATTTGTGTTGAGGCTGATGTATATTATTGGCACAGTAGTATATATTTGTGTTGAGGTTGATGTATACTATTGTCACACTAGTATATATTTGTGTTGAGGCTGATGTATACTATTGTCACACTAGTATATATTTGTGTTGAGGCTGATGTATATTATTGTCACACTAGTATATATTTGTGTTGAGGCTGATGTATATTATTGTCACACTAGTATATATTTGTGTTGAGGCTGATGTATACTATTGTCACACTAGTATATATTTGTGTTGAGGCTGATGTATATTATTGGCACAGTAGTATATATTTGTGTTGAGGCTGATGTATATTTTTGGCACAGTAGTATATATTTGTGTTGAGGCTGATGTATATTATTGGCACAGTAGTATATATTTGTGTTGAGGCTGATGTATATTATTGGCACAGTAGTATATATTTGTGTTGAGGTTGATGTATACTATTGTCACACTAGTATATATTTGTGTTGAGGCTGATGTATACTATTGTCACACTAGTATATATTTGTGTTGAGGCTGATGTATATTATTGTCACACTAGTATATATTTGTGTTGAGGCTGATGTATATTATTGTCACACTAGTATATATTTGTGTTGAGGCTGATGTATACTATTGTCACACTAGTATATATTTGTGTTGAGGCTGATGTATATTATTGTCACAGTAGTATATATTTGTGTTGAGGCTGATGTATACTATTGTCACACTAGTATTATATTTGTGTTGAGGCTGATGTATATTATTGGCGACAGTAGTATATATTGTGTTGAGGCTGATGTATACTATTGTCACACTAGTATATATTTGTGTTGAGGCTGATGTATATTATTGTCACTACTTAGTATATATTTGTGTTGAGGCTGATGTATATTTATTGTCACACTAGTATATATTTGTGTTGAGGCTGATGTATATTATTGTCACACTAGTATATATTTGTGTTGAGGCTGATGTATACTATTGTCACACTAGTATATATTTGTGTTGAGGCTGATGTATATTATTGGCACAGTAGTATATATTTGTGTTGAGGCTGATGTATATTATTGTCACACTAGTATATATTTGTGTTGAGGCTGATGTATATTATTGTCACACTAGTATATATTTGTGTTGAGGCTGATGTATATTATTGTCACACTAGTATATATTTGTGTTGAGGCTGATGTATATTATTGTCACACTAGTATATATTTGTGTTGAGGCTGATGTATATTATTGTCACACTAGTATATATTTGTGTTGAGGCTGATGTATACTATTGTCACACTAGTATATATTTGTGTTGAGGCTGATGTATATTTTTGGCACAGTAGTATATATTTGTGTTGAGGCTGATGTATATTATTGGCACAGTAGTATATATTTGTGTTGAGGTTGATGTATACTATTGTCACACTAGTATATATTTGTGTTGAGGCTGATGTATACTATTGTCACACTAGTATATATTTGTGTTGAGGCTGATGTATATTATTGTCACACTAGTATATATTTGTGTTGAGGCTGATGTATATTATTGTCACACTAGTATATATTTGTGTTGAGGCTGATGTATACTATTGTCACACTAGTATATATTTGTGTTGAGGCTGATGTATATTATTGGCACAGTAGTATATATTTGTGTTGAGGCTGATGTATACTATTGTCACACTAGTATATATTTGTGTTGAGGCTGATGTATATTATTGGCACAGTAGTATATATTTGTGTTGAGGCTGATGTATATTATTGTCACACTAGTATATATTTGTGTTGAGGCTGATGTATATTATTGTCACACAAAGTATATATTTGTGTTGAGGCTGATGTATATATTGTCACACTATATATATTGTTTTGAGGCTGATGTATATTATTGTCACACTAGTATATATTTGTGTTGAGGCTGATGTTACTTTTGTCACACTAGTATATATTGTGTTGAGGCTGATGTATATTATTGGCACAGTAGTTATATTTGTTTTTTGAGGCTGATGTATATTATTGTCACACTAGTATATATTTGTGTTGAGGCTGATGTATATTATTGTCACACTAGTATATATTTGTGTGAGGCTGATGTATATTATTGTCACACTAGTATATATTTGTGTTGAGGCTGATGTATAGTATTGTCCACTAGTATATATTTGTGTTGAGGCTGATGTATACTATTTCACACTAGTATATATTTGTGTTGAGGCTGATGTATATTATTGGCACAGTAGTATATATTTGTGTTGAGGCTGATGTATACTATTGTCACACTAGTATATATTTGTGTGAGGCTGATGTAGATTATTGGCACAGTAGTTATATATTTGTTTTGAGGCTGATGTATACTATTGTCACACTAGTATATATTTGTGTTGAGGCTGATGTATATTATTGTCACACTAGTATATATTTGTGTTGAGGCTGATGTATATTATTGTCACACTAGTATACTATTTGTGTTGAGGCTGATGTATATTATTGTCACACTAGTATATATTTGTGTTGAGGCTGATGTATACTATTGTCACACTAGTATATATTTGTGTTGAGGCTGATGTATATTATTGGCACAGTAGTATATATTTGTGTTGAGGCTGATGTATACTATTGTCACACTAGTATATATTTGTGTGAGGCTGATGTATATTATTGGCACAGTAGTATATATTTGTGTTGAGGCTGATGTATACTATTGTCACACTAGTATATATTTGTGTTGAGGCTGATGGTATATTATTGTTCACACTAGTATATATTTGTGTTGAGGCTGATGTATATTATTGTCACACTAGTATATATTTGTGTTGAGGCTGATGTATACTATTGTCACACTAGTATATATTTGTGTTGAGGCTGATGTATATTTATTGGCACAGTAGTATATATTTGTGTTGAGGCTGATGTATACTATTGTCACACTAGTATATATTTGTGTTGAAGGCTGATGTATATTATTGGCACAGTAGTATATATTTGTGTTGAGGTTGATGTATATTTTTGGCACAGTAGTATATATTTGTGTTGAGGCTGATGAAATATATTGTCACACTAGTATATATTTGTGTTGAGGCTGATGTATTTTTATGGGCACAGTATTTAATATTGTGTTTGAGGCTGATGTATATTATTGGCACAGTAGTATATATTTGGGTTGGGGGCTGATGTATACTATTGTCAAAATAGTATATATTTGTTTTGAGGCTGATGTAAAATTTTTGGCACAGTAGTATATATTTGTGTTGAGGCTGATGTATATTATTGGCACAGTAGTATATATTTGTGTTGAGGGTTTGATGTATATTTTTGGCACAGTAGTATATATTTGTGTTGAGGCTGATGTATACTATTGTCACACTAGTATATATTTGTGTTGAGGCTGATGTATACTATTGTCACACTAGTATATATTTGTGTTGAGGCTGATGTATACTATTGTCACACTAGTATATATTTGTGTTGAGGCTGATGTATACTATTGTCACACTAGTATATATTTGTGTTGAGGCTGATGTATACTAGTGTAATACTAGTGTATATTTATGTTGAGGCTGATGTATGGTTGTTAGCTAACACTGATGTATGCCTCCCCCAGGACACCCTTCCTGCCTGCAGTTCACAGACAACATGATCATCTCTGTGAAGAAGTACCCCTGGCAGTGCATCGAGTGCAAGTCTTGTGGCTTGTGTGGCACGTCTGACAACGATGTGAGTCCCTCCAGCCTGCCTGTAGACTGGCTCTTGTCTCTGTAGACTAGCTCTTGTCTCTCCATACTCTCTGTAGACTAGCTCTTGTCTCTCCATCCTCTCTGTAGACTAGCTCTTGTCTCTCCAGCCTCTCTGTAGACTAGCTCTTGTCTCTCCAGCCTCTCTGTAGACTAGCTCTTGTCTCTCCAGCCTCTCTGTAGACTAGCTCTTGTCTCTCCAGCCTCTCTGTAGACTGGCTCTTGTCTCTCCAGCCTCTCTGTAGACTAGCTCTTGTCTCTCCAGCCTCTCTGTAGACTGGCTCTTGTCTCTCCAGCCTCTCTGTAGACTAGCTCTTGTCTCTCCAGTCTGTCTGTAGACTAGCTCTTGTCTCAGTTTAACGGTGGTGATTGGTGTGTGTAGCTGTGTACTGATGATTATGTTGGTGTGTGTAGCTGTGTACTGGTGATTATATTGGTGTGTGTAGGTGTGTGTAGCTGTGTTGGTGATTATGTTGGTGTGTGTAGCTGTGTGGTGGTGATTATGTTGGTGTGTGTAGCTGTGTGGTGATTATGTTGGTGTGTCTGGTGGTGATTATGTTGGTGTGTGTAGCTGTATGGTGGTGATTATGTTGGTGTGTGTAGCTGTGTGGTGGTGATTATGTTGATGTGTGTAGCTGTGTGATGGTGATTATGTTGGTGTGTAGCTGTGTGGTGGTGATTATGTGGTGTGTGTAGCTGTGTACTGGTGATTATGTTGGTGTGTGTGGTGGTGATTATGTTGGTGTGTGTAGCTGTATGGTGGTGATTATGTTGGTGTGTGTAGCTGTGTTGTGGTGATTATGTTGGTGTGTGTGGTGGTGATTATGTTGGTGTGTGTAGCTGTGTGGTGGTGATTATGTTGGTGTGTGTAGCTGTGTGGTGGTGATTATGTTGGTGTGTGTAGCTGTGTGGTGGTGATTATGTTGGTGTGTAGCTGTGTGGTGGTGATTATGTTGGTGTGTGTAGCTGTGTACTGGTGATTATGTTGGTGTGTGTAGCTGTGTGCTGGTGATTATGTTGGTGTGTGTAGCTGTGTACTGGTGATTATGTTGGTGTGTGTAGCTGTGTACTGGTGATTATGTTGGTGTGTGTAGCTGTGTGGTGGTGATTATGTTGGTGTGTGTAGCTGTGTGGTGGTGATTATGTTGGTGTGTGTAGCTGTGTGGACTGGTGATTATGTTGGTGTGTGTAGCTGTGTGGTGGTGATTATGTTGGTGTGTGTAGCTGTGTACTGGTGATTATGTTGGTGTGTGTAGCTGTGTGCTGGTGATTATGTTGGTGTGTGTAGCTGTGTACTGGTGATTATGTTGGTGTGTGTAGCTGTGTGCTGGTGATTATGTTGGTGTGTACTGGTGATTATGTTGGTGTGTGTGGTGGTGATTATGTTGGTGTGTGTAGATGTGTGGTGGTGATTATGTTGGTGTGTGTAGCTGTGTGGTGGTGATTATGTTGGTGTGTGTAGCTGTGTACTGGTGATTATGTTGGTGTGTGTAGCTGTGTACTGGTGATTATGTTGGTGTGTGTAGCTGTTTGCTGGTGATTATGTTGGTGTGTGTAGCTGTGTGCTGGTGATTATGTTGGTGTGTGTAGCTGTGTGCTGGTGATTATGTTGGTGTGTGTAGCTGTGTGGTAGTGATTATGTTGGTGTGTGCAGCTGTGTGGTGTGTGTAACTGTGTACTGGTGATTATGTTGGTGTGTGTAGCTGTGTGCTGGTGATTATGTTGGTGGTGTGTAGCTGTGGTACTGGTGATTATGTTGGTGTGTGTGGCTGTGATGCTGGTGATTATGTTGGTGTGTGTAGCTGTGTGCTGGTGATTATGTTGGTGTGTGTAGCTGTGTGGTGTGTGTAACTGTGTACTGGTGATTATGTTGGTGTGTGTAGCTGTGTGGTAGTGATTATGTTGGTGTGTGCAGCTGTGTGGTGTGTGTAACTGTGTACTGGTGATTATGTTGGTGTGTGTAGCTGTGTGGTAGTGATTATGTTGGTGTGTGTAGCTGTGTGGTAGTGATTATGTTGGTGTGTGTAGCTGTGTGGTAGTGATTATGTTGGTGTGTGTAGCTGTGTGGTAGTGATTATGTTGGTGTGTGTAGCTGTGTGGTAGTGATTATGTTGGTGTGTGTAGCTGTGTGGTAGTGATTATGTTGGTGTGTGTAGCTTGTGTGGGGTGATGGGTGATTATGTTGGTGTGTGTAGCTGTTTGCTGGTGATTATGTTGGTGTGTGTAGCTGTGTGCTGGTGATTATGTTGGTGTGTGTAGGCTGTGTGCTGGTGTGATTATGTTGTGTGTGTAGCTGTGTGGTAGTGATTATGTTGGTGTGTGTAGCTGTGTGGTAGTGATTATGTTGGTGTGTGCAGCTGTGTGGTGTGTGTAACTGTGTACTGGTGATTATGTTGGTGTGTGTAGCTGTGTACTGGTGATTATGTTGGTGTGTGTAGCTGTGTGCTGGTGATTATGTTGGTGTGTGTAGCTGTGTGCTGGTGATTATGGTGGTGTGTGTAGCTGTGTTTTTGGTGTTTGTTGCTGTATTCTAGCATTTGTAGCCATATTTCCCCTTTTCGCTCACTGGCGTTGAACTCAAGTGTAGTCCATACACACTATTGTATAGTAGTGATGGGCTGAATTTTGTGTGTGGTTTAGCTTTCCCTATTAACAGTGTCCCTCGCCATCAGGCGAATCCACTCCGGCTTCAGAGGTACTTGTAATTAGCATCCCCAAGTCAAGGACGACAGGTCAACATTTTAGTCCAGCTGTCTTGGTGTAGGGGTTGAAGCTCTTACTCGGCATCAGCACACCGGATGTTTAAGAACATGTGTTCTTACTCATTCGTTTATGCGGACCTGCTTGTAGCCATATGTTGGTGTTTGTTGTATTCTAGCATTTGTAGCCATGAATGATCTCTACCAGTTGTGATTGTCCTGTGTGCCAGAGATGTGAATGTTGTGTGATTGTCCCATGTACCACACATGTGAATGTTGTGTGTGATTGTCCTGTGTGCCAGAGATGTGAATGTTGTGTGATTGTCCCATGTACCACACATGTGAATGTTGTGTGATTGTCCTGTGTGCCAGAGATGTGAATGTTGTGTGATTGTCCCATTGTACCACACATGTGAATGTTGTGTGATTGTCCCATGTACCACACATGTGAATGTGTGTGATTGTCCTGTGTGCCAGAGATGTGAATGTTGTGTGATTGTCCCCATGTACCACACATGTGAAATGTTGTGTGATTGTCCTGTGTGCCAGAGATGTGAATGTTGTGTGATTGTCCTGTGTGCCAGAGATGTGAATGTTGTGTGATTGTCCCATGTACCACACATGGAATGTTGTGTGATTGTCCTATGTGCCAGATATGTGACTGCTGTGTGTCTGTGTGATTGTCTCAGGGCCAGAGATGTGAATGTTGTGTGATTGTCCCATGTACCAAAAGATG
>JACEFZ010007271.1:0-116880 GCA_014155875.1 Cepaea nemoralis | reverse complement strand
CAAGATAATGACATCATGTCAGTTGCACAAAACAAGATAATGACATCATGTCAGTTGCAAAAAAAAAAACAAGATAATGATGTCATGTCAGTTGCACAAAACAAGATAATGATGTTATGTCAGTTGCACAAAACAAGATAATGACATCATGTCAGTTGCACAAAACAAGATAATGACATCATGTCAGTTGCACATAATGACATCATGTCCATTGCATAAACCATGATAATGACATGTCAGTTGCACATACCAAGATAATGACGCCATGTCAGTTACACAAACCATGATAATGACATCATGTCAGTTGCACAAACCACTATAATGATGTCATGACAGTTGCACAAACCAAGATAATGACATCACGTCAGTTGCACAAACCAAGATAAACATGACATGTCAGTTGCACAAACCATGATAATGATGACATGTCAGTTGCACAAACCATGATAATTATGACATGTCAGTTGCACAAACCATGATAATGATGACATGTCAGTTGCACAAACCATGATAATGACATGTCAGTTGCACAAACCATGATAATGACATGTCAGTTGCACAAACCAAGATAATGACATAAGGGCAGTTGCTCACAAAATAAAATGAAGGAACGAACAAACAAGCAAATAAATTTTATTTTCAAAGGGTAACAAATTGGGCACGCAGGCCCGTCTTACATTCCGCCTTTCCAATCACTCATCTTTCTTTCATCAACAGAATGAAATGGAAACACATTCCCCACCGACCACACATCCCCCACCCACATACACTTACCCCTCACACACAAAACACCCCCAGGCACACATGAATTCCGCCACCCATTCCCCATCCACACACATCCCCCCACTATTTTCCACCACCCAGCCATACACACATTCCCTCCCCCCATACACATTCCACACCCACACAAACATCCTCTACTTACACACATCCCCCACCCACACAATATCACCAACCCACCCACGCATCCCAGACACACCCACATCCCACCCATACACACACATCCCCATCCACACACACATCTCACCACCCACCCACACATCCCCATCCACCCACACACACACATACATCCCTCGACCAATCCACACATCCCCCACCCACACGACTGTCATACTTCCCATCACATCCACATGACTGTCGTAATTCACATTATGTGTGCATGTTTGCGTTTCACATGAATGCTCATGTGATCTTTTCTCTTGAACTTTTTCTTGCAGAAATCACATGAAAATGGTCTGTCTATAGAATGTGTCGCTGCATGAAATACTAGGTTAGATCTGTATGCGGTGGAATAGTCGCAGATTTTACACTTGTACGGCTTAATTCCCATGTGACCTCTGAGATGCTGCTCCAAGGTGGTCTTCTGACTGCAGCTGTACTCGCAGTGCTTACACTGAAATGGCCGGTCGTTCGTGTGCGTTCTCATGTGGTAGGTCAAGTTGATCTTTTTAGCAAACTGTTTTTCACACAGCTTACAAATGAACCGGGACTTGCGAGTGCTGGGTTTTCCGAGAGGTGGTAAACTGTCTGGGGGCTGACAAGAGAGGCCACAGCCTGGACATTCATCAGGTTCCAGGTCTGTACATTGTCTGTAAGCACCGCAATGAGGACATTGTAACTCCTGCAATGTTGACCCCGAACTGTCAGCAGGCACGTCCACGGTAGAATCTAATTCTGAAACATGTTTACATGTAGAAGATGAAGTTAATGTGACATTGCCAGCAGATAACTGGCATACATTGTCACTTTATTGGATTGTTGTCTCACAATCACCATGTCCGTCTGGTTCTGAACTCAAACCTAACAGCAAATCTTTGTCAGAACATCTGGCAGCAGATGAGGTCTCTTGTGGATCTGTTCCTGCGTGCAGCGAGGCAACAGAGATTCCGCTCATGGCCAAAGGGGAATAACTGGACAATTTCCCGCCAGAAGACCCCAGTAGTGACTGGTGTCCCTTGTTACCAGCTAGAACAATCTAGCATATTCTCGAGTCGGGAACCCTGCTCAGAATTAGTGCACAGTTACCATTGGCCCAGACCACACGAGGAACAGTCGCTTAGCGAAGTTCAGGTTTTGGTTGACGGGTGAAGGTCAACTAGTGTTTGAGATCAGTTGTGGTGTTTTCAAGCTGTTCTAAGGACGTCTGTAGAATAGTGGCTGTATGAAATGTCGAGATGGCGATCAAAGGCACTCGACAGATTTGGAAGCCTGTTGTCCAAATCATTTCTATATATTAAAGGTATTTATTCTTTTGACTGATATAATTGGGTATCGATCTACTAGACCGTTATCGTGCACCGCGTTGGCAGTCGTTGACTTTACGGCAAGTTAACGCATGCATATTTACTAGTCTGCCAAGTGGGCCTAGCCGAAATTGGGGTTGTGAGAGGATGGCTTTATCATCCATAGTTGAAGCACATCCTATGAGCGGGCAGCTATTGGATAGCCCCTTAAGAAGGGAAAATTCAGACTCAGGGCCTTGCGGCCTTTCCATAGAATATATGCATGTGTGGGCTTGAAGATAGAAATTGTTGGATGGGGTCGGCGATGCAGAGAGGTACGACGACACATTTCCGGTGTACACCGCGGACGTTGGGGCGAGATCAGGCGACACCTAAACTATATCGAGTAACACCTCTAACGACTTAGGGGAACATGCTACGTCATTTGCACAGGTTGGCAGGAGTGTCGGATGATTAACTGCGGAGATGTCGACCGTCTCCACAATTTCGGACGGCCTCTGGATTTCTTTTTCTGCTTTCCTCCCAACTGTCCTGTACCTGATTAGTCCCATAGGGGGAACAAAGGGAAGGGATATTGGTGATTCCAAATAGAATTGTGGAGAGAAACATAACCGTGGGACATATGACCTTCAGTGATTTATGCAGCTGTTCCAGAGAACAGTGACGCTGTTCTATCTACTCACCCTAGGGGAAGGGGGTGAGAAAACAGCGTTGGATATCACCCGCTACATGGGGGATAGACCATGTATTTACATTTACATTTATATTAAGATGGTCACCTGCTACAGGGAGACGAGAACTATGTAAGGAAAGGATGCTAGCCTTTGACTATAATACAGAGGCACCTCTCCCACGGGGAAGATGGGACAGAAGGGGCACCTGGAAAAAGGTTCACCTATATCTGGGATTGAGAACCCAGGAAGATACGAGGAGGGAGAAAACCCGAATGAGGGGTCAGCTGAGAGAGAGAACCGGTCTACAAAGGGGTTATTAAGGCTAAATCTAATACCTAACCTTTGATGCATGAAATGACTAAATCGTTTTCAGGGAACTTCTGCACCTCACGGATGATTGACTGACGAGACAGGTCCAAGCTGCAGTACCGTTCTCTAGGGATGACGCTCTTCTTCAAATGGTCTGACAGATGAGAGTCCCGTGGCATTACAGTCCAAGTCATAGCAGGTGAGGAAGGGAACTGGAACATTTATATTGTGATGTAATGTTCATATTATTCTGATAGTCATAAACCGTATATCCGTGTGAGTTGAATGCTGTTGTCAGTTGCTCTCACTAGGTCATTTCTTTGCAGATCTGCCTTTGAGTTCGCAGACCCCCAGCGTAGGCCCAGCTAACGACAGAGGGAGATGGAATGGACCAACAAGAGTGTGTTCATGAGCTTCCCGGAGTGGAAGGAACATCTGGTCACTCCAGCGTAACTAGTTCCCATCATGGTTCTGTCGCCCTGCTACTGAGTGAGTGCATGGGCAACACTGTGAGCTGTGAAATTAGCGTGGAATGCTTTTACATCTGTCCTGTACAGTGACCTGCATGTTTAGAACAATGACTACCGGCTGTTGCTGAATTTACTGATTTTCCTTTTCGGTTCACGAGTGCATTTTTCAGGAGACTCCTGGGAGTCGGCGCTGAAGCTACGAAGATCGTGCTTTATGTGACACTTTCAGCGGGTCAACCTGCGGTAAAAGACTGAGCCATGTGGGTCAATGAGGTCTTTCAGGTGACTGCCGAGTCCATCGACGATGAACTGTGGTTTTCGTGGATGAATTTTGTGTTGGCATTCTGCAGCGGCATTATGCACAGTGTACCTGTGCGGGCTGTTGGATTGCCAAGACTCCTGTCTATTCCACTTTTCACATTGGACAGTGAGGAGCATTTTGTGTGATATTCACTGGCACAGGAATGGAGCATAATGGGGATGACACATTGCCGTGAAGTTGGAACCTCAACTAACCAACCAACCAACCAACCAACCAACTTAACTTAACTTAACTTAACTTAACTAAACTAAACTAAACTAAACTAACTAACTAACTAGTTCCCATCGCCTATGGTCTCCTGGTGCACTCACAGTCCAGTGTCAGTACAGAACAGCCAGTACCATTTTGCAGCGGTATATCAACAAGGTAAACTAGTATTTACACCTATTGCTCTCCAGCCATGATGGCTCCAAGAATTGTCCTATGCCCAGTCCTGAAGCTCTATGGACCTGGGGCTTACAGACAATAGTGACTTTAGGCGCCACTCTATTGCCTCTTGGTCTGACTCCAGTCACGTTAGCCCTCCTTGAAAAGACTATTTGTTGCCTGTAATTCCTTCATCGTCCCAATGGATACTAGTCCTCCACATGCATCCCATAACCTGACTTTGAATTTTGATTTTGCCCTATGGGCTAATTGGGAAGGCACGCTCGTCACGTCACTATAGTTGAACTTGCCACCATCACCCCCTAGACCAGGGGAAGTCTATAGAGTACGTCACTATAGTTGAACTTGCCACCATCACCCCCTAGACCAGGGGAAGTGTGTAGAGTCTAGTGTTGATCCAGATTATCTACTTCCAGAAGGAGAATATCGCACCTGCTACCACGACGCTCTGGCTCTATGAGGAGGATCTGCCGCCACCGGGTGAGTCACTTCTGACAGCAGTCTGGGAGGACTGCATCTATACGGCTCTATGAGGAGGATCTGCCGCCACCGGGTGAGTCACTTCTGACAGCAGTCTGGGAGGACTGCATCTATACGGCTCTATGAGGAGGATCTGCCGCCACCGGGTGAGTCACTTCTGACAGCAGTCTGGGAGGACTGCATCTATACGGCTCTATGAGGAGGATCTGCCGCCACCGGGTGAGTCACTTCTGACAGCAGTCTGGGAGGACTGCATCTATACGGCTCTATGAGGAGGATCTGCCGCCACCGGGTGAGTGACTTCTGACAGCAGACTGGGAGGACTGCATCTATACGGCTCTATGAGGAGGATCTGCCGCCATTGGGTGAGTCACTTCTGACAGCAGTCTGGGAGGACTGCATCTATACGGCTTAACGAGGAGGATCTGCCGCCACCGGGTGAGTGACTTCTGACAGAAGACTGGGAGGACTGCATCTATACGGCTCTATGAGGAGGATCTGCCGCCACCGGGTGAGTCACTTCTGACAGCAGACTGGGAGGACTGCATCTATACGGCTCTATGAGGAGAGCCGTGAGCCTTCATGTCTGATCTGGTTACTGTCTAGCTTCCAATTGCCTCACTCTATCTATGCCTATCTCATCTGATGCTCTATTGTAAATACACTGATATCATATATGTTAACCAGAGTGGAGTCAGTCATTAGTGATGAGCTCTAGGGGTTATGGTCCATTTCCAGGAAAGGTGAAGAAGGGTATGTCCAGACTCAGAAGGAGTGGATAGATGACAAGTTCCTGCACTCTGACCTAGAACTGGCCCAGGGTAACTAATGTGGTGATAGCTCCCCTCACTCCAGGGACATTGCGACACTGCGTCTGGGAGGCTGTCTCTCGGGTGTGCGGAGGCTTCGTGCTGCACCCACCTCTTCCAGCTTTTTGTTGAAAACAAACAACAGCTGCAAGCGAATCTATCTTTTGGGTGCTCTATTTTTTGTGCTTACTCATGTCTGACTGGCAAACTGTAACATATTTACAGAAGAAGCAACACATTAAAGCATGTTCTTGATGTTCCCTTTTGTAATGTTTCTTCAGTTTTCTGTAGGATGCACACTCAGTGCTGCACAAGCAGCATCTCAAGCTGCTGCCACAGTCTGGTGCCGTCTCCATCACACACAAAGATGACCACTGTCGGCACTGATGTTCTCTCACTACACACAAAGATGACCACTGTCGGCACTGATGTTCTCTCACTACACACAAAGATGACCACTGTCGGCACTGATGTTCTCTCACTACACACAAAGATGACCACTGTCGGCACTGATGTTCTCTCACTACACACAAAGATGACCACTGTCGGCACTGATGTTCTCTCACTACACACAAAGATGACCACTGTCGGCACTGATGTTCTCTCACTACACACAAAGATGACCACTGTCGGCACTGATGTTCTCTCACTACACACAAAGATGACCACTGTCGGCACTGATGTTCTCTCACTACACACAAAGATGACCACTGTCGGCACTGATGTTCTCTCACTACACACAAAGATGACCACTGTCGGCACTGATGTTCTCTCACTACACACAAAGATGACCACTGTCGGCACTGATGTTCTCTCACTACACACAAAGATGACCACTGTCGGCACTGATGTTCTCTCACTACACACAAAGATGACCACTGTCGGCACTGATGTTCTCTCACTACACACAAAGATGACCACTGTCGGCACTGATGTTCTCTCACTACACACAAAGATGACCACTGTCGGCACTGATGTTCTCTCACTACACACAAAGATGACCACTGTCGGCACTGATGTTCTCTCACTACACACAAAGATGACCACTGTCGGCACTGATGTTCTCTCACTACACACAAAGATGACCACTGTCGGCACTGATGTTCTCTCACTACACACAAAGATGACCACTGTCGGCACTGATGTTCTCTCACTGAGTTTTGCTGAATGCTTGGTCAGTGTTTGCTGGAGCTTGCTTTTGTAATATTGAATAATCAGTTTCTTCTTGTTACATACAACAAGAAAATGGCGGTCAGTGAAGGATGAGGCTCTTATATACAACAAGAAAATGTGATGATCAGTTGAAGTTACGATACATTCACATGAAGCGCACTTATAATTGTTGTATATTTTCCTTATCATCTCACCAATTTATGAACTGATCAATCAATCATCTTATGATCATCATCATCATCATCTCAGCATGTGACAGGCGTGCAGGAGTAGCTGGTGTATAGATGCTGTCTACCTTCTAGCAGTATAAAATCTTGGTTATATAAAAGTATGCAAAATCCTTCGTTGCTAGTAAAGTGGCGAAGAAGATAATGATGTCATGCGAGTTGCACAAACCAAGATGATATCATGTCAGTAGCACAAACCAAGATAATGACATCATGTCAGTTGCACAAACCAAGATAATGACATCATGTCAATTGCATAAACTAAGATTATGACGTCATGTCTGAGACATGATCAATGGCCAAAGATCAAGACACTTTTAAGTAGGCTGCGATGAAAGCAGTGTTCTACAAAGGACCTGCAACATCTGTGACTTACTTGTACCTTCATATGCATAATCTAGATATACTTCGGGAGGTTCTATCTTGACACTTGCTGGTGTTTTACTGTCCATCTTGTCAAAGACTTGAACCTCAGAGGTCATCTGTCTAGTAGAACTGTGAACACTGTCAGCCTGAAAGCAGTGGTGATTCACACACATCAGCATACACAAATAATCTATGTCAATAAATGTCATGTCTAGAATTACAATGGTCAATTAAAGACATGATGACTGATGTGCGACCTAGACTGCTGTCTGCTGTTGTTGGTGCAATTACTGATAAATAAAATCATAATGCTTAAGATTTAATAAAAACATATGTAACATTTGCATGAATGTGTGTAAACTGTGCTGACATACATATGTACCATATACATTAATGTGTGTAAACTATGCTGACATACATATGTAACATATACTTGAATGTGTGTAAACTGTGCTGACATACATATGTACCATATACATGAATGTGTGTAAACTATGCTGACATACATATGTAACATATACATGAATGTGTGTAAACTGTGCTGACATACATGTGTAACATATACATGAATATGTGTAAACTGTGCTGACATACATATGTAACATATACATGAATGTGTGTAAACTATGCTGACATACATGTGTAACATATACATGAATGTGTGTAAACTGTGCTGACATACATATGTAACATATACATGAATGTGTGTAAACTGTGCTGACATACATGTGTAACATGTACATGAATGTGTGTAAACTATGCTGACATACATATGTAACATATACATGAATGTGTGTAAACTGCTGACATACATATGTAACATATACATGAATGTGTGTAAACTGTGCTGACATACATATGTAACATATACATGAATGTGTGTAAACTGTGCTGACATACATATGTAACATATACATGAATATGTGTAAACTGTGCTGACATACATATGTAACATATACATGAATGTGTGTAAACTGTGCTGACATACATATGTACCATATACATGAATGTGTGTAAACTATGCTGACATACATATGTAACATATACATGAATGTGTGTAAACTGTGCTAACATACATATGTAACATATACATGAATGTGTGTAAACTGTGCTGACATACATATGTAACATATACATGAATGTGTGTAAACTGTGCTGACATACATATGTAACATATACATGAATGTGTGTAAACTGTGCTGACATACATATGTAACATATACATGAATGTGTGTAAACAGTGCTGACATACATATGTAGCATATACATGAATGTGTGTAAACAGTGCTGACATACATATGTAACATATACATGAATGTGTGTAAACTGTGCTGACATACATATGTAACATATACATGAATGTGTGTAAACTGTGCTGACATACATATGTAACATATACATGAATGTGTGTAAACTGTGCTGACATACATATGTAACATATACATGAATGTCTGTAAACTGTGCTAACATACATATGTAACATATACATGAATGTGTGTAAACTGTGCTGAAATACATATGTAACATATACATGAATGTGTGTAAACTGTGCTGACATACATATGTAACATATACATGAATGTGTGTAAACTGTGCTGACATACATATGTAACATATACATGAATGTGTGTAAACTGTGCTGACATACATATGTAACATATACATGAATGTGTGTAAACTGTGCTGACATACATATGTAACATATACATGAATGTGTGTAAACTGTGCTGACATATGCATGCAACATATACATGAATGTGTGTAAACTATGCTGACATACATACGTAACATATACATGAATGTGTGTAAACTGTGCTGACATACATAACATAAATGTGTGTAAACTGTGCTGACCTACATATGTAACATGTACATTAATGTGTCCTAACTGTGCTGACATACATAATTCATATTAAGCAGATCAAATTATATAGGTGGGACATGTTTAATCATTCAGCATATCCAAAAAATTTGTGATAAACAGATTCTGCTTAACCAGACTTTATTTACAAAGACAGAAGAAAATTTGCCAGCTACTGTCAAATAAGTCAATCTAACATTCTGTCCATAGCGATTGGTTGATAATATCCTGTCTTTGAAATAGATATTATTTGGCATATCTTCTTCTACGTTCATCCGGATTTTTCCCCCGGACGTGATTGCGTTGTGCCTGTTTACAGCAGAGCTGCGTTCTTGCGCCGTTAGGTCGACACACCCGACTTCTGCGGGCATTTGTTGACCGGGTTAACCTTCCCAGGGTTATTTGGCATATGGTAAGTAAATTTTAGTTGAGCTTGTATAGAAAAGAATAACACACTTTAAGATGGATTTTTGAATTCTCCAGCCATTTTTACATATTTTTTTTTTTAAGAGTTTCTTCGCCCATAGTCAGCATGGCCAAATGAATAAGAACACATGTTTTTAAACATCCAGTGTGCTGATGCTGAGGTCAGGGTTTCAACCCCTACAACGGAGAGTAAGACTAAAATGCTGACCTATCGTCCTTGACTTGGGGATGTAAATTACACGTACCTCTGAAGTTGGAGTGGGTTTGCCTGATGGCAAGGACAATGAATGAATCACCAAAAAAAAAAGAAAGTGGATTGTGAGCTTTACTAAAACACGATCACAAAAAACAAATTGGACGTTGCGGCCAAAGCCTTCATCAGCACAGAACAAACAAACACAAACCGACACACAACTACATGAAACACACTACATGACAATAGTAACCCTTCACCGGGCATAATGACCAAAAGCGAATTTACCCGTGGACGGGCAAAGCAGCTGAAAGCGTCCGTGAATACTGAGCATTTTAAAAACGCGATGTCGCGTTTTTCTGAGACTTCCTATTCCTATCTACCTATAACGTGAATGCAGGGCGACATTTGCAAGTGTTTTCTTTAAATTTGGTCAGATTTTTCAATAGTTTTTGGGGCTTTTGTGTGTTGTTATTGAAAATGGATTTCCTCAATATTTGGTATTTAAAGCTATACCAAAAAGACCAGGAGCAATTGAATATGAAGACTTGTGTACAATTAACCTCATAAACCATGTTAACAAGCTTCTACTCAGAATTATAATGAGAAGAACAAGAAAGAAAATAACAATGGAAATTGGTGAAGAACAGTATAGATTTGTGGAAGG
The DNA here is from genome assembly GCA_014155875.1 of Cepaea nemoralis. Lineage (NCBI taxonomy): Eukaryota > Metazoa > Mollusca > Gastropoda > Stylommatophora > Helicidae > Cepaea > Cepaea nemoralis. The sequence continues at coordinate 106,273 of JACEFZ010007271.1, read as the reverse complement.
AAAGGGTACAAACAATGCAATATATATGTTACAAATACTAATAGAAATATCAATAGAGACACAGAAAGACATTTATGTGTGCTTCATAGATTATACTAAGGCATTTGATAACGTAAAAGATAATTAATTGATTCAAATGTTGGAAGATATTAACATCGATGGCAAGGATCTCAGAACATTAAAGAATATTTACTGGAACCAATTAGCAGCAATTAATTAATTAAAAAATTAAAATTATGAACAAATAAAGCTTGGAGTGCAACAGGGATGTGTCCTGTCACCTTATCTCTTCTCCCTCTATAGCGAAGGAATAATGAGAGAGATCAAAGAGAAGCCAGGAATACTAATCGGAGGTCATAATATAAACAATATAAACTATACAGAGGACTCAGTATTGGTTGCGGAAAATGCTACAGATGTACAATAATTGTTGGATATTGTAGTAACAGAGAGTGCAAACAAAGGACTCTCCTTGAATATCAAGAAAACAGTAACAATGATGATATCAAAGAAAAAGGTGACACCAAAATATGAAATGGAAATAGAAGGGAAAATTCTTAACCAGGTGGATAGTTTTAAATAGCTAGGAGCATTTATAACATCAGATGGAAGATGTACAACAGAGATTAAGAGCCACATAGGGCAAGCCAAGGCTGCATTTTGGAAAATGAAGCGTACTCTATGCAATAAGTCACTATCATTATATGTGAGAAAGAGTACGCTAAAATGCTAAGGAGAACCTGTATTGCTGTATGAAATGAACAAATTAGGAAGAACTTGGAAGCAACAGAGATGTGCTTCCTAAGACGAATGTTGCGAATTTCTTGGACTGCCAAAGCAACTAACATCGACTGCCTGAAGGAGGCTAGTGGAGCTAGAACATTGTTATATGCAACAATAAGAAAGAGACAAACAGCTTTCTTTGATCATGTGATGAGAAGAGAGGCATTGGAGAACATTGTGACAACTGGAAAGATCGAGGGGAAGAGAGGGAGAGGTAGACCAAGAGAAATTATGCTGGATGGATTGAGATAGTGGCATGGAGGAATATCATCAGCAGAGTTGACCCAGAAAACCAAAGACCAAGATCTGTGGAGAGCCATGCCCACGCCAGCCAGCATGGCACTTGATGATGATGTCAAATATCAAATGGTGAAAAATTATAAAGGTACACAGATAAATTATTGTTTCACATGAAACTTGCCTTCTGTTAAATATTTGCAGTTAAATTGCTAGTTCTAATTGTAAAATAAGTACGAGTCTTCTATATAACCATGGATGCTGCCATTTTAAATTTATTTGATTTGCGTGATGCACTCATTCATTCATTCATTCATTCATTCATTAGCATGTACTTTGCAGAACCTCACTCCCATAACAACCCTCCAGAAAACTTCTTGATCACAAGCTGGATGTCCTGCGTCTGATACACCCATCTGGAGATCACATATTTTTAAAATTTTTTTTAAATATCCTTTACAGGACACTGCTGTCAACACCAGCATCTTTCAGCTGTATGTTGATTTCTTGGCAAGATTACGCTCATAGTTTGCCATTGCTTTCTTAGTGGCCAGCTCACATACCCCGTCAGTTACCAATGCGATTCAAACCACTGCTGATTCTCACCGTCATCACGTTACCCACGAGAGTATACGAGATTACGGAGAAAACTCTAAGCCACGAAGCCGGCGGAGATCACATATACCCCCCCCCCCCCCCATTATTGTTCTCTCCAAACTTTCATGACGTTTCAAGTTACCAATCTCTCATCTCATCATGTTCCTCTTGTACCTTGTCCTGTCGAGGTGAAGTATAAACAGCGGGAGAGTGCCCACTTATGGGCTTCATGTATCAATATTTCCATGGACTGTTATTCCCTGCGTTCATCGTTTATGTGGTCGGCCTCTTCCTCTGTTTCCATCTGGCCAGTACATCATTGCTTGTTGTGGTATACTGTTGACTGGTAACCTACTTGCATGGTCAAACCATTTGACTTGTTGTGGTATACTGTTGACTGGTAACCTACTTGCATGGTCAAACCATTTGACTTGTTGCGGTATACTGTTGACTGGTAACCTACTTGCATGGTCAAACCATTTGACTTGTTGCTTTCTAATAAAATCTAGTGCAGCTGTAACCTCCACTTTAGTCCTGATTCTCTTCATTTCTGATCTTATCTCTTCTTGATACGTTGAGTATTTTTCTCAGGAATCTCATTTCTGTTGTTGTGATTTTTCTTTTCTCTTTTTCTGTCATTGTCCAGGTTTGGCATTGGTAACATAGAGTTGGTAGGAAGATTGTGTTGTACAGTGCTTTCTTAGTAGTTATTGATACATGTTTGTTCTTTAGTATTGGTACCATTTGTCCGAGTTGGTTTGCCTTATTGCATGTATTGTCCATCTCATCTTCTGATTTACCATTTGATGATATTATACTTCCTAGGTACTTGAAACTCTTTACTTGTTTCAAGGGATGTTTGTTTAGGTGAATCATTGTTGTTTTATCTTCTTTAGCTATAGTCAATACCTCTGTTTTACTTGTGCTAATTTTCATGTCATGTTTCCTACACATTTCATTTAGAACAAGTAGGAACATTACACTTGAGGTCTGCAAGGTGTGGAATGAGCCTGGCCCTGCAGCAAGCAGGGTTAGGATCGGCTAGCCTCTCCCAGGAGGGGTGAAAAGTGGAAATTAGTAGCCTGCCGATGACCCGCAGACTACACAAGTCAACCCCATCTCCACGTGGTACAGACTGGGAAACCATGACTGCAAGGTCATGGGCTAACGGGGATGGCTCGCCATAGGGGATGGACTCACTATGGTCAGATTTTTGTCCTAAACCTGCGACTGGCCTAGCAAGCCGGCAGGGGATCTTCATACTGCTCGTAGAAAAACTAAGAAGTATAAACGGAGTGGCCCTAATGGATATAGACCCGGCAATGTTAATGGACTGCGAGATAGATCAGCAATTCAAAAAATAGGCACAATGAACATCTGCGGTTTTAATAGTAAAGAAGAAGAACTTATAGAAACAATGAAAGAGAGGAAAATTGGACTGATGGGAATAGCAGACACCAGAATAAAGGGGGAAGATCTAGTGCAGCTGTAACCCCCATTTTAGTCCTGATCTCTTCATTTCTGATCTTATCTCTTCTTGATACGTTAAGTATTTTTCTCAGGAATCTAATTTCTGTTGTGATTTTTCTTTTCTCTTTTTCTTTCATTGTCCAGGTTCTGTCACTGCAAGGAGGTCCACCACAGTTACACGTTTGTCTACTCTGGAGTGGAACAGCAAGAACGGGCAAGACACTGTGTGGGAATAGTTATTGAACCACGGCTAGCAAGAGGAATACTAAACATAAAATATATATCAGAAAGAATCATAACAGTGAGAATAAAAGAACAAACAATTACAACATATGTACAATTATACGCACCATGTAATACAAACAATAATGAGCAAGAATGCAAGGACTTCTACGAAGACATCCATGACGTGCTAAATAAAATAGATAAGCAGGACAACATCATAGTTATGGGAGACTTCAATGCAAGACTAGGACACAACAGAGCGGGCACAGAAAAACATCTTGGAGCATTTGGAGACCAACATAATGAAAGAAATGATAACGGAAGTAGACTGATAGAGCTATGCAGCCAACACAACCTCTATATAAAAATACATTCTATAGACACAAAGACTCACAAATATACACTTCAGATCATCCACCACATCCTGCACCCATTTTCTCTTTGACCTTCCTCTTCCTCTCTTCCTGGGCACATACTCCTCCATGATTCTCTCCAAACTTTCGTGACGTTTCAAGTGACCAAAATATTTCAATTTTCTTTGTTTTATCGTCTTTAATAGCCAACCTTCTTCAATATTCAGCTCTTGAAGTATGGATGCATTTGTTCTTTTCTTTACCCAAGATATTCTTAGAAATTGTCTATAACATTTATATTCAAAGGCATTTATGCGCTGTTCAGCTTGTTTAGTAAGTGTCCAGGTCTCACAGGCGTATGTTGCAATGGGAAAGATGCATGCTCTTAAAAATCTAATTTTTGTAGTTCTGTCTGTCCCACTCCATAATTTATTCAGTTGTTTTAGTCTCTGAAGAGCTATTGATAGTCATCGTTTAATTTCTTTGTGTTACAATTGTTGGTAATCAATGACCCAAGATATTCAAAATTGTCCACCACCTCCAGTCTTTCCTCACTAACATATATTTTTTTCTCCATAGTAGTTTTATCTGTATGCATTATCTTTGTTTTTGCTATGTTAAGATATTATAACAGAGTCTCTCTGATAGGGGATATAGATGGGTGTGCAAGGGGAAGGGGTCTAGTATTCAACAATGCACGGGCAAGCACCATAGTAGGAGGTAGCTAAGAAAGGGGATATAGATGGGTGTGCACGGGGAAGGGGTCTAGTATTCAACAATGCACGGGCAAGCACCATAGTAGGAGGTAGCTAAGAGCTACTATGTAGCTAGGGCTTGTCATCCTATGACGAGCATCTTGGGAACAAAGTGAGTTGTGACCATCATACGGGCCAAGAAGGTCGTGTGATTATTATGGGGACCATCTGGAATGCTATGTAGTCTGAGTGTAACAACATATGAGCTTTGTAATCAAGTGTTCTGGAATTTAGAAATGATGTATCCTGCAATAAACTATGAAATCAACAACGGCCGGAGTTAGAGTGATTCTGTTTCTATCGTTCGTCCAAACTACAGTCTCATCGAGAACTGTTATAAGTTGTGATTTTCACTATTTCTTTGGGTTGAGGTTATTAAGTTTTCTATACCATTCTGTGATGTGCATAATAATACTGTATCATCAGCATATTGAAAATCTGGTATTTCATGACCACCGATATTTAGGGCATCATATTGCTCCCTGGTTATATCATCCCTGACATTTCTCATTCTATTTTCGGCATACATGTTAAACAAATAAATAGGGTGACAGCACACAGTCCTGACGGACTCTTTGCTCGATGTCAAACCAATCTGATGTCTCGCCATCTATTCTAACCGCTGCTTGTTGGTCTAGATATAGCATTTTTATGAGTTGTACTACATGTGATGGAAAGCCCATATTCCTCATGATTTCCCAAAGTTTCTGATGTTATGCATGATGCACTAGCTCATTGAATGAGTCATTGATTTGTTAAGCTAAAACAGAAAGTAAAAACAAAATAAACGTACAATTTACATGTTGAAATTCTTCAAATATATAATATACGGAGTGACTATACACAAAATTTTGTGGCTGGTCATGTGATTATTCGACAGGTCACATGATGTCTACTTCCTTTTGACTACATTATTAATGTTTGCAGAACTATCATTTTTTTCTCGGTAGTATAGTGGTGTGGAATGCGCCTGGCCCTGCAGCCAGCAGGGTTAGGATCGGCTAGCCTCTCCCAGGAGGGGTGAAGAGCGAAAATTAGTAGCCTGCCGATGACCCGCAGACTACACAAGTCAACCCCCACCTCCAAGTGGTGCAGACCGGGCAACCATGACCGCGAGGTCATGGGCTAACGGGGCTATGGCTCGCCATAGGGGATGGACTCCCTGTGGTCAGATTAGTGTCCTAAACCTGCGACTGGCCTAGCAAGCCGGCAGGGGATCTTCATACTGCTCGTAGAAAAACCAAGAAGTACATAACAGAGTGGGCATAGAAAAACACCTGGGAGCATTTGGAGATCAGCAAAATGAAAGGAATGATAACGGAAGTAGACTGATAGAGCTTTGCAGCCAACACGACCTCTATATAACAAACACATTCTATAAACATAAAGATTCGCAAGTATACACCTGGTATAAATGGAACAATCTAGATACTAAAAGCCAAATTGATTTTATATTAACAAGAAATAACAGAAAGAGAAATATATTAGATGCAAGAGCAGTGCCCAATTTCAGTATAAACACAGATCATAAAGCAGTCGTTGCCACAATAAGAACCATTAGAAGAAGAAGACAAAGAGCAGGAAAATACATGCCATGCGAATCAGTAAACTTAAAAAACCTTAAAGACGAGGCAGTAAGGGAAAATTATGAGAAAGAACTAACTGAACTCTTTGTAAAATTACCTACGGAAAGAAAAACAGTGGAAGAAGAATGGGAGATATTCAAATCAAGCATTTTAAATACTGCAAAAATAACATGCGGAACCACGAAAAAACGCAAAACACGGATAAAGAAAATAACAAGTTGGTGGAACGCAGAAGTAAAGAAAGCGGTAAAAGAAAAAAAGGAAAAATATAAAAAGTGGTTGAAGAGCAAACAGGAATGTGATTACAGAGAATACAGAATAGCGAGAAGACATGTGAGTAGAATAGTAAAGAGGGAAAAACAAAAAGACTGGGAAGAGTATGGAGAAACCCTAAATAAAAACTACAAGGAGGCAACCAGAAACTTCTACAAAAAGATAAGTGCAATGCGAACCAGAGGAGAACCCTTTGACCCAACTGAAATAATTAACAGCGAAAATGGAGAACCAATAAGTGAACAAAAACAGATCCTAATAAGATGGAAGCAGTATTTCGAACAACTTCTCAACATCCCATCAGATGTCACAGGAATTCAAGAGACCTACACAGATGTCACCGAGGAACTAGAACCAGACATACTAAAAGAAGAAATTATAGAAGCCATCAGATTAGCCCCATTAAACAAATCACCAGGACAGGATGAAATACCAAATGAACTAATTAAAGCAGCAAGGGAAGTAGGAACAGCTTGGCTACATAGACTATTCAACCATGTTTGGGTAGAACAACAGACACCACGAGACTGGGGAAATGCCATAATTATCCCAATTTGGAAAAACAAAGGCAACAAAAGAGATTGCACACAATACAGAGGCATTTCACTGTTGAGTCATACTGGGAAAATATTTTGCAAAATTCTTGAAAAAAGATTACGAACTACTTTAGAACCCCAGCTAAGCGAAACGCAGCTTGGATTTAGGAAAAACAAAGGATGCACAGACGCCATTTTTGCTCTTAGACAACTTATAGAAAAATCAATTGAATTCAATGAAACACTCTACTTAGCCTTTGTCGACCAAGAAAAGGCATTTGATAGGGTAGATAGAAACAAGCTGTGGGAAATCCTTAAACAATATGGAGTGAGTACACATCTAACAAACCTATGTAGAAGTTTATACAACAACAGTGAATGCATAGTGAGAGCAACTGGAGGACACTCAGAACCCTTCACCATAAGATCTGGAGTACGACAAGGTTGTGTCCTGTCCCCTCTCTTGTTCATAACATATATAGACAACATATGTAAAGAAACCAGCCAAGCAGAGACAGCAAGAATACCGCATGACGAGAACACAGAAGAAGAACCATCTGCAAATCTAACCATTAGAGAACTCCTGTTTGCGGACGACCAAGCACTAATAGCAAAATCAGAAGCTGAATTACAAGACCACATGAATAGTCTAAACGAAATGTGTAGGGAACATAACATGAAAATTAGCACAAGCAAAACAGAGGTAATGACTATAACTAAAGAAGAACAAACAGCAACAATTCACCTAAACGAACATCCCTTGAAACAAGTAAAGAGCTTCAAGTACCTAGGAAGTATAATATCATCAAATGGCAGATCAGAAGACGAGATCGAAAATAGGTGCAATAAGGCAAATCAACTCATTGGACAAATGGCACCAATACTAAAGAACAAACATGTATCAATAACTACTAAGAAAGCACTTTACAACACAATCTTCCTACCAACTCTATGCTACCAATGCCAAACCTGGACAATGACAGAAAAAGAGAAAAGAAAAATCACAACAACAGAAATGAGGTTCCTGAGAAGAATACTCAACGTATCAAGAAGAGATAAGATCAGAAATGAAGAAATCAGGACTAAAGTTGGGGTTATAGCAGTACTAGATTTTATTAGAAAGCAGCAAGTCAAATGGTTTGGCCATGCAAGTAGGCTACCAGTCAACAGCATGCCACAACAAGCAATGATGTACAGACCAGATGGAAACAGAGGAAGAGGCCAGCCACGTAAACGTTGGACTGAGGGAATAACAGAATCCATGGGAATGTCGATATACGAAGCCCATAACCGGGCACTCTCACGAAGTTTATACTTCACCTCGACACCGCAAGGTACAAGAGGAACATGATGAGAGAGAGAGAGAGAGTATAGTGGTTAGTATCTCTGCCTGTCACACGGGAGACTGGGGTTCGACTCCCCGCCAGCAATTTTAAAATTTTATTTTTATTTTTTAAATTTGTAATCAATCAATCAGGTGCTGCTCCACAATGAAGGTTGGCTGCAATGGATCTCCAACTGGATCTTGCCTTGACTGTACATTCTGTCAGGCTGATGTTCGTCCATCTCTTGATGTTATCTTCCCACTTGTATCGATGTCTACCTCTTGCTCGCTTGCCCTCCAGTATGGTTTCTATAAAAGTATCATGTCTTTTAACATGGCCGAAATATTTCACTTGCCTCCTGTTTATTTCTTCCATCAACTCTCTCTTCATTCCCAGTTTTTCTAGAACCTCTACATTTGATTGTTTTTGTTTCCATGAAATACGACATATTCGTCTGTATATCCACATCTCCTGGGCTTCTAAGCGACTTTCTGGTTGCTTGTTTTAGGAACTAAAATATACAATATATAATCACTGTACCTAGAGTGTGTCCTTGCCTACAAATAATTAATAATATTGTCTTTGTGAGGTTTGAAGCGAAAGAACTTGCAAAAAAAAAAAAAAAAGACAAGAAGAGAGAATAATCAATAAATAATAATAAATACTTAAAAATAGTCAATCAAGTATTCTTCAAATTTGTGTGAATTATGAACAGGATAGGCGCTCGTACTATTCACAAAATGTTGTGAATAGCGGCTTCGTATAATATATGTACGAATGAATTTTAAAAATGCTTGAAAACGTCAAATGATATTAACTAAACACAAGTTATAAACAAACATGAGCTGACCGTGTGGCACAAAATGGAAGCAACTTGCCGGAGACGACAGTTGTACAGTTGTGGGCATGTCGTCTGCCAGACAGACCGGGGACAGCTGTTAGAGTTGTCTCCCCCCATGTTTCAGCCCTTGTTGGTTTCGAATCCATCCATTATAACTCTCGCTCGCTCTTTGCAGAAAATCGATTGGGGAACCCTTCAAAGCCACTAAGACAGTTAATAAATAAACACAACGATAAAAACTCCGCCGCGGAGCAAGCATGACAGGGGATTCTGATCGTCAGATGTTGTTCCCTTTCCCCAAATGTTTCGGTTTATAATAAACCACCTGACTCCCACGCATTCCTTCTCTATACCTCCTCACATCTCCCCTCTTGTAAGGACTCTATTCCGACCTTTCTCCCAACTTTTACGTCTCCGCGGACTTTGTCAGGATAATATTAATAATAACGACTTCCGTCAAAAAGCCCACGAAATGTTGGATTTCTTCCGCCTTCGTGGCTATCCTGCTAAAGTTTTGTCTACAGCCCTTACCGCTGTCAGTCTATCAGTCAGTCGTGCCGAGGATCTCTCCTCCAGGCCTAAACCACGCAACAATAGGCCGATCCTTTCACTAACCTACCATCCCCATAATATTGCTATTCTCCAGGCAGACCCGATCACTAGCGATGTCTTTTCAGAGGCCACTCTGGTGGCTTACAGGCGGGATCGCAACCTCAGGGACGTGCTGGTCCATAGCAGTCTATCCCAACCTCACAAGTCTCTTGCTGGCACGATGGCTTGCAAGACCTGCCCACATGTACTTCAAATCCAGAGTCTGGCATTCCCTAAGACCACTTTCCACATCCGTGATGATTTCTCACGCACGAGTCGCAACGTTATCTATGCGATCGTCTGCACACGTTGTGACATGAGATATATTGGAGAGACAGGTTTACGTCTTGCTGACAGATTTAGGCAACACCTATCTTATATCAACAGTGGTGCCCAGAAACCAGTACCAATGCACTTCAACAGTTCTGACCACTTGGCATGGCGGACATACAGATCAAGACGCTCGTGTCATGCGTATTCACGAAAGTGACCGTAAGACACTGGAAAACCGCCCCATCTTCCAGTTGGGTTCACACTCCCCTCGCGGCCTCAATATCCAATATAGTTTCGTTTAACTTCCGACTTCCCCTCCCCATTTTCTATCCCCGCAGTTTTATAGCCCACTAGAATAACGGGATAGCATATCCTTTACAGGACATTGCAGCCAACCCTAGCATTACTTTTGCCGTTAGTGATTTCTTGGCAAGTTTGCGTTCAGTGGCTTGTCATTGCTTTCTGAGCGACCACCACTCATGCAATCCTATGCTAACCAACACAAGGCGTACTGCATTCCAAGCGCCCGCTAGCTGTGTTCATTTTAGGTATGCGGAACTGTGAACTAAAACCTTTGCCACGGAGCCGGCTATAGTTCACTGCTAATCTGCTTTTCACTGTTCGCCTACATGGGCGCCCCCCATCCCTCCCATCGAGCGGCTTAGCCAATCTATGTTACCCATCGACCCGTCGTTTCACATCCGGTCCTGTCCACCCTCATCAAACATTTAGCACTTAAGACATATTCAGCCAAGACAGGATTCAGATAAGTAACCTCTGTATTTTGATGTAGTGTTTCTCGATTCGATTAGTTTTGTTTCTGTTTGGGTTGTTTTGTTCTGTGCTGGCAAAGGCTTTGGCCGCAACGTCAATTTTGTTTCTTGTAATCGTGCTCTAGTAAAGCCCATAATCTACTTATCGTGCTTTTAGTGATTCATTCATTGTCCAAATGTTTCGGCACTTTTACCTTCTTGACATTCTCTAGGGGAGGGCTCACCCGGGTCATGACTCCGGACGTTTTTCCCTGCCGTGCAAGACGTTCGGTCGTTTGCGTTGTCCTTGCGATGTTCGGCGTTTGTCCCCTACCCAGACCTGTGAACAAGCCTGCACCGAAACCTCACCTCTCTTGGAGAGGAGAAAGCCATACGTACCCGGTACTTCGTGCCCTCAAACACACGGTAGCAGTAGCCAAGTCAAGCAAACTTCGGCTGCAGTTCAAACAAAATGCCGTGGTAGTAGTCGTCTGGCGAGAGCCGTACTCCGCAGCAGAGGGATCGAGGAACCCAGAGGAAGAATCGGCTTCCAATAGTGAGGCACCTTAAACGGGTCACGAGGAAGGAACATGGCAACGAAGACGAACGGAGGAACAAAGGCAGTGGTAGGAGAAGAAGCTGGCTCTTAAACATATGTGGCCATGGGAAGCCATCTTCTTTCCCGTTCACTGCCATGGTCGCCTCCGTTCGTCTTCGTTGCAAAATTCCTTCCTCATGCCCCGTTCAAGGCGCTGCACGCTGGGAAGCCGTTTCTTCCTCTGGGTTCGTCGATCCCTCTCCTGGTCTCTGCTGCGGAGTGCGGCTCTCACTACAGACGACTAACGCCATGGCAAAGCGGTTGGACTTCGACCGACATTTGCTTGACTTGTGTGAAGGAAGACTCTTGTGCTTTTGTTGAGACCACAAGTAGCCTGACTATGGAAGTCATGGCAGTAAGAGAGGATAGAGATGGGATGTATCCGAAGAGAGTGGTTGCTGTCTCTGGAGCGGTCTCGGCTGGCAAAGATTAGTTTCATCTTCGTGCCAGGGCATGCGGGAGTACAAGGACATGAGTGGGATGACAAGCTCACAGGTAAGGCTACAGTGTAGAGGGCGGACGCGCCATGGACCAGACTGACATTCTGAATGCTCTACGAGAAGTAAGACTTTTGCGAGAACCAAGTGATGACTGTGAATCTACAACCATGGCCAGACTGCGAGAACAGCAAATTAAAAGAGGGGTGGCCAAACAAGAACACTACGCAGGAAACCAAAGAAGATTGATAAACCAACACAGAACTGGTGTCGTTAACCGCTACATGCTGCGGGATTTGCTGAGGAGGGGATCCGAGCACTTATGGACTGAATGGTTCGATGTGCAATGAGGATGATCTGTCGACTAACTAACTAACTTGCTTGAGTCCGTTCCTCAGATGCACTGCTCTCGCTAGGAGGGAAAGCCATAGAGTCGACAGAAGACTGTACAAGTTTTAACTCTTAGTTGAGAGATTGGTTCCGATGTTAGTTGCCCTGCAGTTACAGGCATAAATATTAACCATTTTACTGCCGAGAATTGTCCCACTCTATGTTTCGGTTGTTCCACAGCCAGAACAAAGCTTATTTCGCTGCCTCACTGAGTTGTTTTTGTTCCCGAGTTCTTGCTTGTCCTTTGATGCCTAGCTGTTTTAGCACGTCATACAAGGAGTGGGAGACTAGATCTCTTGCGCCAACCTCCAAGGCGAATAGCCTGATAATGAACCCTTCTTGCCTCAGATTTGCAACCATGTCACTGTACTTCCTCATTTTGTAAGTGAGCTGCTCCTCTATTCTCGAATCATCTGGTGCGGCCAGCTCAACTGCGTTAGATGCTTAACCGACGTGGAGTGAAGTACAATGTCAGGTCGCAATCGAAACTGTTGAATCACTTCAAAGTACACACCACGGCCCTTCAGGTCCACAGTCAGCTCCCAGTCATCGGCACTTTCGAACATGACGGTAAATTGGCAGCGCAGTCTTCCTTGCCCCTGCGTTGCTGCCCAGGTCTAACGAAGTAAATCCCCAAAAGTCTTGCCCTTGTCCCCCTGTTCGCCTGCATTCTGGCTTCATCCATTGCGGCTGCCAAATTAGCAAGAATTTTATTGTGGCGCCATGTGAATCGACCTTGGCAAAGGGCTACTTTGCATGCGGACAATACCGGCGTGCTCCGTTGTCTGGACCTTGTTACAGAGAAGACAGGCCGCATCTGTGGCTTTACCCCACTTGACCAGGTTGGCAGCTGATGACAGGACATCATAGAGGGATCGGACAACGAAACTTAAAGCGCAGTGGTGCAAACGCCATATCTCATTCCAGGTTAGGAACTTCTGCAGTATCCTTTCCCATGACATCCATTGGCCCTGCTGCGATTCCGATTCTGATTCCAATTCAAAAACAAAAATTCCAAATTCAACCTCGTCTAACCTGCTTCATCAGCTGTGGTTATTGTTGAGGTACGTGGTTTTTATTGGTTTATTAGCCCTAATTCTTGTCTTGAGAGTCCTATCTCGGACTGGTTGCTGCGCCTGTTGGGCAGCCATTTGTACTTTATTTTCGTCTTCTCCCTCGCAGATCTCCTGAATCACCATGTCTCTGCGTTTCTTGGTCGTCGCCTTTGATCACATTGAGCTCTGTCATGGTGCGCAAGCCCCATTCTGTCCGACTGGATGTGCGCTATGACTTCCTTCAGTTTAAGTGATGCCTGGGCATCTTTGACTGCGCTGTTGACCTTCCACTTTCTTGCCGTTCTAAGAGTGCGTTGTGAGGTGCTGATTATTTCGTCTGGAGACTCGCTCAGCATCATCGCTAGTCTGGCTTTTCCGACTTTGAATTTTTCCATGTCGGACAAGAACGGGAGGATAAGCTTGGATTGCTTATAGTATAGTGCAACCTTTGTGAGAGAGCCCCAAGCCACTTTCTGATGTATGTGCTTATAGTATAGTGCAACCTTTGTGAGAGAGCCCCAAGCCACTTTCTGATGTATTTGCTTATCTTCATCTCAATTGCGCCCTTGCCTACATCGTATATCAGTGGAGGCCATATGAATTCCGATCGAATTCCCTTAGCAGCACGAAATGGAGACACCAGATCTTGACTTGCCCTATCAGTCTCCTTTTCTCGATGGTATAGTCGTTGGATCAACATCACGGCACACTGTTTAACCCATAAGTGCTCCGTTTTCCTCCTAACTCAAACCTGAGTCTGGAGAAACTCAGCTCAATGCACGAACTCCGTTGCATCGGCGAGGATCATGAAATAATTTGGGTAGATTTTTAACTCGAAATTTTGCCCGGGCAGCGCCGTTAAGCTACTCTTTTTCGATTTCCAACTGCCAAGGGATATTTTACGTGCGCAACAATACATACGGGCGTCCGATCTCACTACCCAGAGACCAGGGGAAATTTTATTACTGGAAGTCCAGGTGGATTTTTTATCCCCCTCACCGGGCCTGAACCCAGGACCTCCAGCACTCGAGGCGGACACCATACCTCGAGACCACTCAGCCCCCCCCCCCCCCCCCCCCCCACCGTTCTCGATTGTATGCAGAGCGTTTGCCGCTGTTTCGTGTATTTCTATTACCACATTCTTGTCCATCAGGATTGCATCGTACACACGACCGAGACTCTTTACGGTTATTCTACAACGGCGAGAATTGCCTGCCCGGCAACCCTGAACTACCTTTCCGACACTCTACTCTTCATGATCGACAGGCTTCTTGATTTCTACGGCTTGAAGCTCATCCTGCACCAGAGAATTAGTTCATCTAGTCTACGGGGGATGCTGCGGACATCACTCTCCTTCGGTGTCAGTATCAGCCATGTTCAAGGCAAAGATACCTGTTGATCTGATCTATAAGGGTCGTTCATTTGAAACCCGTTCCAATGGCTTTATTGCAAAAGCATGAAAGAAACATTAACAGGTATGGTAGAATTAAACAAAGCATTCATTTTGAACGAATTATGCACCATGGGTTGGTCAGAAGAAGTCGCCTTAGGCATTCAGGCAAGCATCCCATTGCTTAGGTAGGCGGCGAATGCCGTCCACAAAAAAAAAAAGATTGTGGTTGCTCACTGAATCAAGTCTTTATTGCGTTCATTACGTCTGCATATGTGTGAAATCATTGACCATTGAGAGCTTTTTTAGAGGTCCGAACAAATGAAAATCACATGGTGACAAATCAGGACTATAGGCTGGATGTTGCAGAATCTCAAAACTGAAAGGGAAGACCAGGAGAACTTTTAATCGGATAGCGGTGGGAACGATTAGTAGTATGACTCTTCACTGGATGTTGAACGAGGGAACGGAGCACGTATGGGAATGTCCTGAGTGCAGTGATGTCGGTTCTTAACTCTTAACTCAACTGTTGCAGAATTTCCCACTTCTTCCAAGGTAATGCTTTCTGCACAATCTTTGCAACATGCAGACGAGCATTATCGTGCAACAAAATCACACCGAGAGAAAGCGGGTCGTATATTCTTGATGGATTTTTGCAGCTTGTCTAGTGTTTCCAAGTAGTGGGTAGAGTTGATGTCGACACCAGGTTCTTTAAAGTCGGCCAACAATAGCCCTTCATGGTGTCAGAGTCTCACATGGAGTCGGTAGAAACATAAAGATAGAAGGGAATTAGAGAAGGGGCATAACCCCAATACAAGGGAGACACATTCGAATGCTCGAACAATCCAGAGCCTTCGAGAAGCATAGGTCAGTTAGCCTACAGCTCCGTGGACACGCTGACCGCGTGCCAGGACCTGTTCCACGAGAAGCTCAAGGAGAGTTACAGCCCGTGTCCGATCGAGACACGTTAGAGGGCAGACACGGACTGGACATCGAAGAAGCAACAGGGCTTACCTTAAGGGGGACTTGATAGCTTAAACCCCAAGTGTATTTAGGGGTCTTATGCATACGTTAGATAGCTGATAGAGTTGTTGTATTGATCATGTATTATTGGTTTATTGTAAACTCCTGTGATATGCAATCCGAGGGTTGCTGGCTGCGAAAACCTTTCTTCGCCAGCTTAATGTAACATAATATAAATAAATGATGTTCGATTGTATCTGAACGGAGTTTGTTGCCTGTATGAGCCCGGGTTTCATTCCCCTAGGTATCCAGGACGGTGACACATGGTAAAAAAACATGCTCTCAGCATAACCTTATCAGCGGAAACCTGTAACTTGAATTTTTTGGCTTTTGGTAATCCAGCATGGTTCCATTGCATGCTTTCTCTTTTGCCGCTCGGCTCATCGCCTGCCACTATGCGGAAGAGAAATGCATCGCCCACCACTCTGTAAAGCAGTAAGTGGTTCAAACACCATTCCACGCGTTCCTATTTTTGGTGGTCGGTCAGCATCTGTGGTACCTACTATGAACACACCTTCCGATATTGCAGTTTCTTACGCAGGACCTTTTGAATTGTCCCAATTGATACATCAAATTCTTTTGCTTGCGAACGTATGTTTCGACAACGGTTCATCTGCACAGCTACATCAATTTTTGCGATGGTTTTTTTTTCTGTTGCAACAATATGCGCTTGACCCGGCCGTCGAAGATCTGTCGTGAACTGACGTCCTTTCCGAAACATTCGTGCCCAGTCTGTCACTGTTGTCTTCGACACACATTTGTTACCGTATTTGTCCACTGGTCGACATCCTTCAAATGAAAGAAACTGAACCACGGCTTTTTGAGCTTCTTTTGCATCAACCCAGCCATTTTCTCAACGGTCAGAAACAGAACCTATGCATCATGGGACGATAAACACTTGCTCTTTTATTCATTGGTCAGTACTTATCACATGACTATGACATGATCATGTTTAACGTACAAAATTACGCGCGGTGTGGCACGAACGGATTTCAAATGAACGCTCCTAATATTAGGTTAGTTTCAGTCAACCCCAGCAATTTTTGGATGTTTGTGATTTTTTAAAAGCATGTTTACGTTCAGTAGTTTGCCATTCCTTTCTGAACAACCGACACTCAAGCCATCATATGAAAACCAACACAAGGTGGTCTACTGCCTAATCGCAAGCAGCTGTGTTTTTACAGCTGGCTATCTATTACATTGGCACCTTGCCGTCTTGACAGACGATAGTTTGTGCTCTAAAAAGACATAATAACTTTTAACTATGGCGGTAGCGAGTGTGACTGATAAGGCCAATTTGCGCTGTAAATGTCCGTTCACAGTGGGTGCATGTGAACACGTGGTCATTTCCACCATCATGCACCATCTTACGTCTCAAACGCTTGGTGTGTGACTTTTCTGCAATAATTTTCTCCTTTGACTTTATTCCATTTCTGATATTTGCCCTCCATGCAACACGTTCAGCGGCGACTTGCTCCCAGTGTGCATTATCAATGCCTGTATCAATCATGTCCCGCTTACACACATCTTTGTATCGTAGTAGAGGCCGACCCTGAGATCTCTTACCCATCTGTAATTCACCAAAAAAGATATCCTTTGGTATTCTACCATCATCCAACCCCCTAAGATGTCAGATCCATCTAAGTCTACGAAGACTGAGCATGGAATAAACTGTCACACAACCTGATCTTTCCAATACTTCAGTATTTGTGATTTTGTCTTGCCACTTAATACCAAGAATTCTTCGCAGACACCGCATATGAAAGCTGTTTAAATTGTTCTCTTGGTGTGAGTAAGTTGTCCAGGTTTCACTGCCACAGAGAAGAGTACTAAGGACACAGGCTTGATAGACAAGTACTTTTGTTTTGGCAGTAAGCTTCCTGTTCTCCCAGACTCTTTTTCTTAACCTGTTCATTGTTGTTGCTGCCTTACCAATCCGGATGTTGATTTCCTGATCTAGGGATAATTTGCTATTTACCACTGATCTTAGATATGTAAAATGGTCTACTATCTCTAGTTCGGCGTCGTCAATAAAGATTGATGGTACCCCATGTGCACCTTGTGACATAATCTGTGTCTTCTTTTTGGTAATTGTTAAACCAAATTCAGAACAAGCATTGGAGAATGCAGATAGTAGACATTGCAATTCTTCCTCCGAGTGGGTCGTAACTGCAGCATCATCTGCAAAAAGCAACTCTCTGATCAGTACCCTCCTAATTTTGGTCTTAGCCTTCAATCTCTGAGCATTGTAGAGGCCGCCATCTGAGCGTGAGTGAATGTATATACCACCATCCTGATCACGAAATGCATATTTCAGTAGAAGTGAAAAGTATATTCCAAAGAGGGTGGGAGCTAGTACACAACCTTGCTTAACTCCACTCTTGATTTCAAATTCTTCAGAAGTTGCACCATCAAACTTGATTATACCCTTCATGCCTGTGTGGAACGATTCCACAATGGACAGAAGAGTTGGTGGGCAGCCAATCTTCTTTAGTGCCTTGAACAGACCCTCACGACTGACCAAATCAAATGCCTTTGTGAGGTCGATGAAGGCAATAAACAGTGGTTGATTCTGTTCACGGCATTTTTCTTGCATTTGTCGCAATGAGAATATCATATCAGTGGTAGACCGGTTCTGTCGAAAGCCACACTGTGATTCGGGGTAGACTTGATCTCCTAGGACTTGAAGTCTGCGCAGAACAATTCTGGCAAATACTTTTCCAACAATACACAGAAGTGAGATACCCCTATAGTTGTTGCAGTCGCTCCGATCACCCTTGTTCTTGTACAGCGTTATGATGTTTGAATCTTTGAAATCCTGTGGGACTTGTCCTTCACGCCAGCATAGCTCTATTAGCTGGTGGATCTGTATAGTGAGTGTGTCTTGCCCACTCCTGATAACCTCTATTGGAATCCCCATCCTTACCTGGAGCCTTGCCAGATGCAAGTTCATTTATAGCACACTTAACGTCTGTGTCAACAACTTAACTGACAGGCATCATCGGGTACTTCTCACACACTCATACAAGACAACTTGCAAGTCGTGTGGGAGGCAAAATGCATGGTCCATTTTATTGCCGTTGGCTCGCTTACAAGCGGTAAACAGTCGCTAATGCATTACACAATATACAGCCACAGAATTATCTAACACAAACTGCTAACCCTATGCTAACTCTATCTACTAGTGAACACAAAACTCCTAACGTTACTTCTAAACGATGTGAACGCCCCAAGTCCAGTCTCCCGTCTGCCGGACATCTCTCCCGTGGTTACACACCCCGCGGGGGTGACCTTCTCCTTCGTGCGTGTTACCTCACATCGCACGCTGCTGGCAAAACGTGGCCTGTTGAGTGTCTACTCAACTGTGCTCTGGCTTCATGAGGTGCGGTGGTATCGTGATTAGAGTGCTAACTCTCTGAACACCGCCTGCGTGTATTCTGAGGGAGTGGCTAACCTTCCACGATTCCCTCATCTCCCCTGCTCTTGCCTCGGGCACCGTATCTCCTCCTGGTCCCTCCAGGATTGACCGCTCTCCCTGGCGGAGGGGATGCGGTTGAGTCTTTGACACACACCCGCCCCCCTTGTGTTGCGTCATCAACTTTCACTTATTGGTTGTGACGCAAGGAGGTTTCTACACAAAAAATTAGTGTCTCTAATTTTTGTCAAAGACTCTAGATAACCTGGCTCTGGGCTTTCCAATAGACTATTTAACAACTATTGTCACAATGTAGTAAAGCCTCACTTGGCTACTGGCAATCGCCACAAACTTGCCTGGTTGGCGTGAGCCCCTTCTCACATGCTATATTATATTTATCAGAGGTATGTCTGAACCGGACCGTTGTCTTATAAGACCTGCCCTCACATAGTAAATTAACTTACTACCCATACAAAGTTGACTTTATTAGGGTCAACACATGAATTGCTTCATGTCCCCCATATAATATTTAACAACCAATCTACAAGAGTGTGTGCGACAGGCTTTACCTTCTTCGCTTCCGCGCGTAAGACTTCATTTCACTGTTAATTTAGTTCTTCGTTGTCTATTATGTCCCCTGGCCCCAAAGTTATCTGCCTTTGATCTGCAAATAGTGTATGCAATTTATATGTTTGTTTTTCTGGTTGTTTGCGTGTTTGGATGTAATAAATCTACTACTCTAACTTCTACCCTATATTTCTAACTTATCTGTGTATGTATGTTAGTTTTTTGAGTGCCATAATTTTGTTCAATGTGGCCACAAACAGGTGTATAACACTAATTCGTGACTACATTCCATTGTTATGAGACCCAAAATACTGTATTCTAAGTTCTAAACTATATCACAGACAACACATTCACACCAACGTAATTTCCCTAGCGAAAACCAACATTAGCCAACCAATATTAAAAGTCGTTGCAGGCAGCAGAAGAATTTGCTGACTGCTTGCATTCTCTCCCGTCTATCTTTCATTCATTCTCACTTTCACACTTCTGTCATACTCCTTTCACTCTTACCTCTGTCACACATCTATTATCCTTCCACACTAATTCTTCTGATCATTTAAAAACCGTTGAGTGACACTGTACAGATTTGGCTCAGTTTGAGAAATTTGAGCTCAATGACTGTGCGAAAATCGCTGCACGAGTCATGTATTTACAATATATTTACACGGGCGAGACAGGGTTGATGGCTTGTCCCTTTGATCTCATCATCTAATATGTTACACTAACCTAAAGTATCATATTTTATATTATAATAGACTATTCTCCTTTTATAACTAAGTATTTAATGTGTTAACTAAGTTCTATTATGTTAATTATATTATCTGTTTATCCTACTCGTTATGTTCATCTAATCTAGGGGATGTAATGTAACTATTTAAATGTAATTAGTGTGATATGAGTTATGTACCTTAATTACCTGGATGATGTGCACATAAATTATGTACTTTTCTAATACTATACTATCTATTGTTGTTAGATTGAAAATGAATCATATGATTAATGTTCTTAATCTAAATTATGTAGATGATGTATGTAACATGATAATATTAATTATTGGTAATGTTTGATCGATGGTATGGTTTTCCTTAATATGGAATAAACTAACCTAAACTAAAGCTAAATGAAATGTAACACTCTAAATGGTACTATTTCTATCATAAATTTAATTTAAGCTTGTAATTACCTATTTTTTATGTCTAAACTAATATTTTAACTTAATTCTAAGCTAAGTAAATGGGTTAATTACTGTACTAACTATCCTATTAAAATAAATGAGAACTATTATATTACCTAATTCTACCTCTAATTTATAACTATTTTTAAAAAAAATTATTATTTTACATATCACATTAAGTTTATATACATGGTATTCAGTTTCCACAGGTTAGTATTTGCCTTCATGTTTGTACTTCGGTTGTATAGGCATAATATATCTACACACTTTGCCTGGGTATCTGAAATACATTTACACAGTCATCATAATGTTCTCTCGGTAGTGCACGTGTAGAGATTCGCTGGTGTCGTAGCTTAGTCTTTATGTGTCTGAAATTAAGCACTGTTCTGACACTGTTTTCTACATTTCACACAAATGATACACCGGCCTGGAGCTTAGTTGGAAATGAGCTGTCCTGATTCACACGGTAGTATCTAAGTTCTGTAGCACAGTTCTTAAGTTAATGTCTACGGACACATGATAGTTCGTTGTACTTGGTACACTCTTAAGCACACCATGGGTGTATATGTAACCTATTTTACATAGCATATTGTACTGTATTCATGTACTAACTATCACTCTACATTATTATGTGGGATTTCAGGTATTATTACCTCAGATGGTCTACTGAGGGTATCAGCCAGAATGTTGTCTTTACCCTTGATATGTTCTATACTAAACGTATAGTTCTGAAGTATCAGAGACCACCTGTATATCCGGTCGTTTCTGTGCACCCCAGTTTGGATGACCGTAATGGGAGAATTATCTGTCTGGACAATGAAGTGTACACCCGCCAGAAATCGATGGAGCTTCCTCACTGAATAGATGACGCTGAGGGCTTCCAGTTCTGCTATCGAATATCTGGACTCGGCAGGTGTGATCTTACGGCTCACATAACAAATCGGATGGAAGATGCCCTCATAAAATTGGCCTAGGACTGCAGCGATGGAGATCCTGCTGGCATCTGTCCTAAGATAATAAACGAGCCCAGGATTAGGCAAGCGGAGGATGGGAACATTACTAAAAAGAATTTTCAATTTTGACAATGCAGAAATTAATAATGCATCTTTCAAATTTCATTTTACAAGTGCTTTTACAACATTGGAATATAGAATTATAATTTCTGAGTAATTTACTAATCCCAAAAGGCTTCTGACCTGTTTCTTTCTTTTAGACATGGTCAGATTCATAATTTTGGTACTAATTTTCAGGTCAGTCTTTAGTTGATCTTGAGAAATGACATGACCCAAAAATGAATTTATTTTAGGCATAATTTGACTTTGCTTGGTTTGACAGTGAGACCGAAGAGTCGCACTCTGTCAAAGGCATGTCTCAGTTTCATTAGGTGTATTGTCCAGTCATCAGTATTCTGATTTATTCATGTGTATTCTATAAGTTCACTACATGTATGCCCCTCGTCGGATTTGCCAGTCTCACTAACTAGTGTAGTTGCGCTATGTATGTCTGTCGTCTGATCACTTGGTGTTGTTGCAATATGTTCGTCTGTCTCTACTTCTGTCTGTTGTCTTGAAAAGTAAAGTTTACGCATGTTGACATGGAATATCTCTAAGTGTATGTTTATCGATATTTCATAGTCAACATGTACCATGGTTATGTACCACCTTGAATAGTCGTTGCCATTTCGCTGGTATGGAAGTAGCCTAAATCTGTCTTGATCAAGTTCAAGATCACTGGTTCTTGCACCGTTGTTTGTGTGTTTGTGGTAGAACTGACCCTTCCTCTATCAAATGGCTTGGGAGCCAGTATAGAAGGTTGTACTTCAGTTGTAGGATGTCTACCCTTAAACTTTTGTACCAATTGTTGACAGACATTACACGCAAATACATTATGAAAACATAGTTTTATCTTCTTGAAAAAACCTGGTCTGGTGTTGTATGCAAGATGACCAGTCACCGGTATTTTATGTGCATATTTTGGCATAGTTAACCGGTGTTGTTCAGGTAACACCTGTTCATGGTTACCAGTAGCATGACCTGTAGTTGAAATGCCATTCTTACGTCTAAATAAACAAGATGCATTTTTGGTCACTCTGGCTTTGACCTTTAACAATTTTAAGTATGGAGACACATTAAGAGTAGATTTCTGGTGGTGTAAAAGTTTCTGTTTGTTTGTGTCATCTGTGCTGGTTGTAGAAAGCATCAGTAGTGTCTCATCTTGTAATATGTTATGATGTTTTGAAGTGTCTGTTTTGGCTGTTGTAATAGTTGCCTTTACTTTTTCCCATGCAACTATTTCATCAATCGTACAATGTTTTAGTTGGGGTAAGCACCCCAGAATTAAATCAGTACAAGGGTTGTTCAGTATTGCACAGGTAAAGGTACCAGAGAGAAAAGGAGAATCAATATGGGCTTTTGCCAAAGGGTAAATTTCAATGTTACCCGAAAATGTACGGCATTTGACAGTATCACCTGTGTAATCACCCGGATTAACCAGTTCTTTCCGAAGACCAATAAGGGTACTGCCGCTGTCCAGCAAACACTGGCATGCTACATCATTGACCATCGCATTGTGGAACACAAGATTGCCTCTGGAGGCTACTGCTGCGTTTACACTCTCAGATGAGCATAGTACTGTATGTCCACATTCTAGTTTTGAGTCTGTATGGAATTGGTGACATCGTTCACAGCTGTCGAAGCTCAACATATCGTTTGCCCCACACACATCTTCAGCTTGGCTGAAAGGTAAGGCACACTCAACCTCACCTTCATTTTCAACTGCACATTTATTCTTACTACCACTATCTAAAGAGGTGTCGATCAAAATGGCATTACTGGCTTTCATACGCTGCCGGCCAAGGCACTTATTACTATAATGGCCATAACAGGAACAAAAAAAACATTTGATCGCACGCCTGCATGCAGATCTTTTACTTTGCTGCTTTTTGATAACATTTTCAAGATGAGCCGGATAATCTGGCGATTTGTCACACATTGAAGAAGTGTCATGAAAAAATTGACAGTAGATGCATTTTGATACTTTACTTTCTTTCTTGTGGACTTTATGAAATGGTTTTCTATTCTTCTGATAATTTGTTGGTTGGTCTTTCACACAAGAAACTATTTCCGAGTCAATTGAGGTTTTAAAAATATCTCTGTTTGCAGAAAAATATTTCGAGCCTTTTTTCTCAAACTGCTCGATGTTCTCAATGTCTGACTGCTGCAAAAATCTAGCAAAAGGAGAAGGTATGGTAGATATAACCTTGTCCATAGCAATTAAGTTTTTTAATCTATCAAAGTCTTTTCCTATGTTAGCTGCTTTCAGCCACCTGTTTAGTACCATCTGAACATTTGAGACGTAATCAATGAATGTCTCATTTTGTTTAGGTTTTAAATTTGAGAACTGACTCTGATACCCAGGGGCATCAAGTAAAAAGTGCTGCATAATCCTGTCACGGATGTATTGATAGTTAGATTTGAGCTCTGTTGGTATATCTTCTATTACTTTAAGGGGCTCACCACTTAGATTCTTCATATAAATAAGGGCCCACATATCTAAAGGAACTTGGTGATATCTAAATTGATACTCTACATTATCAGTCCAGGCTGCTATGGAGTCTTCTTTACAATAAGGGTTGATGATATTTTTGTATTTCTTGAACTTATTTTCCTCTTGCTGACTTTTTAATTTAGTGGCAGCTATTTCTGCGCGTGAGTCTAACTCTATACGTTTCATCCTTATCATTTCATCCATCTTTCTTTGGTGATCTAGTTCCAGTTGTTCCATTTTTTTATCATGCTCTAATTGTTGTTGCATACCTTGTAATTCTATTTGCTTACTTGCTTTTATGAAATCTGATAAAGTTGCCATCTTACTTTAGTACTTGGCTAACCGTGATAGGCAATGATGACTTTAATCAATTATTTATCTTTGATATGTTATGTTTGTTCTTCTCTGATCACTATCAGTTGTGCTTTCTGTTTATACCCTGCCCAGATTTATCTTGCAGAAAAACAGAGTATACAAATATGTCAATGCGTTACAGCTGAAAAAGAGATGCACTATTAATCAAATTGCATGCCAAAATATATAAGTGTACTCAGCTTTAACGTTCCCGAGGATCGGGGAACGGAACTCCGTTGCCACAGGTCACCTTGGTACTTTAGGGTGGAGACACGTGTCGTTACCAGCAAACTATATTTGGTACACAGGGCCGTAATCAGGTGTAGTTCGCCCTTTGATATGCAGGGCCGTAGTAATCAGGCCTATTACACGATATGTTAACCCAGACCCCTACTGGACAATGACTTAGACAATGACAGACAGATTCACGAACAACTAGAATAGTGTATTAAATAACTTAAATGTCAATGTCCTGTCTTTGCTCTATCAGTTATTGCCTTACGTTACTAATCTATTTAATTTCTATACGTGTTGTGCAGGCAAGTATCATCTGCCTGGCCAAAAAATAGTTCCATCGTGACGGTAAACACATAGAAAATATGACCAAAAATATGCATATCTGCTTTTAAAGAAATAAAAATAACATCATAATGTTTAAATAAATAAATATATTCCTTTAGTAGTTGAAATAAATAACTAACAAATGATATAACGTACCGATTCAGGCGAGCAGCTGTTTAGCAAATTTCTACACACTCGATTGCTGTATGCTAATGAGCCCAGACGACTGTTTGTCAATCATCTGACGTCACAGCACAGCGCGATGAAAAATCGATATTGTTGGCTAGCTTTATATCGCTCCGCCCTGAATCATTTTTGGTACTCATTTCTCAACAAAAAGGTAAATATATAAATAAATATGAGAAAGCAAGACTATTAATACTTACAGCTTTGATGAATACATAATCTCACTAAATAAATACTTCATAAACACAATTAAACAGTTTAATACGTCACGATAGGCACATTTCTAGTCTGCAAAATTCTCTCGTCTGCACAAATCATCGTCACTATCCTAGTCTCGAGCCTCGTGGACGAGTGGAGTAGCTTGAATATTACATTCAAGCTTCACTTCTGACAACCACAATTACCATTTACTGTGGGTATTAGCTTGGCGCTTTCGTCCAAGCACCACTTCTTGACACCACAATTACCCTGGCCTGTCAACAACTTAACTGACAGGCATCATCGGGTACTTCTCACACACTCATACAAGACAACTTGCAAGTCGTGTGGGAGGCAAAATGCATGGTCCATTTTATTGCCGTTGGCTCGCTTACAAGCGGTAAACAGTCGCTAATGCATTACACAATATACAGCCACAGAATTATCTAACACAAACTGCTAACCCTATGCTAACTCTATCTATGAGTGACCACAAAACTCCTAACGCTATTCTAAACGACGTGAACGCCCCAAGTCCAGTCTCCCGTCTGCCGGACATCTCTCCCGTGGTTACACACCCCGCGGGGGTGACCTTCTCCTTCGTGCGTGTTACCTCACATCGCACGCTGCTGGCAAAACGTGGCCTGTTGAGTGTCTACTCAACTGTGCTCTGGCTTCATGAGGTGCGGTGGTATCGTGATTAGAGTGCTAACTCTCTGAACACCGCCTGCGTGTATTCTGAGGGAGTGGCTAACCTTCCACGATTCCCTCATCTCCCCTGCTCTTGCCTCGGGCACCGTATCTCCTCCTGGTCCCTCCAGGATTGACCGCTCTCCCTGGCGGAGGGGATGCGGTTGAGTCTTTGACAGTCTGTTATGGTGGGAAGTGTGTCCAGGTGGTCAAGAGTTGGTAGAGCCTCTATGGCGTTGAGGGCATTATCCGCTAGTTTGGTCTCACTTGAGTAAAGCTCCAAATAGTGCTCTACCCATCTGTCCATCTGCTGTTTCTTATCAGTGATGACTTCTCCAGTCAAGGTTTTCAATGTTGCACTTCTTTTGATCACTGGACCACAGGCTTTCTTTATTCCTTCATACATGCTTCTTATGTCTCCCTTATCACTTGCGATTTGAATGGACTCACATAACTTGATCCAATAATCATTTGCACACTGCCTGGCAGCCTTTTGCACATCCTTCCTAGCTTGCCTTAGCTCACTCAGAGTGTTACGCGTTGGTCTTTCCTTGTTTCTTAAGAGAGCTTTCTTCTTTTTATCAATCAGGGGCTGCAGAGTCTCGCTGTTGGCCGCAAACCAGTCCTGCCTCTTATGATCCACAGTGCCGTAAACCCCTACGGCAGTTTTATAAAGAGTTTCCTTAATTTGACCCCACTTTTCATTTACTGTACAATTTTCTGGTGTATCAGTGAAAGCATCTTCAAGTTGCTGTTGAAACTGAAAGCACTTTTCAGGATCATGAGTGTTAATAATATTAATCCTGGGGCTAGATTTGTGTTTAGCTGTGTAGATTCTCTTTGGTCTCAGTCTAACCCTTGCAACAACCAAAGAATGATCCGTATCACAGTCAGCACTGTGGTAACTACGAGTCAATGATATATGGTTCAAATGTTGTCTCCGTGTGATGATGAAGTCCAGCTGGTGCCAATGGCCGGATCTTGGATGTTTCCATGTGACCTTATGCATCTCTTTTGTTTTAAAAAAAGAGTTTGTAATACATAGGTCATTACTGGTGCAATGCTCCAGCAGCCTTTGCCCATTTTCATTCATGCGACCGATGTTGTATTTTCCAAGGCACACTGGCCATGAACTTGAGTCCTTGCCCACACGAGCATTGAAATCACCGAGCATATAAATGTAGTGAGATTTTGGAACTGCCTTGATCACGGAGTCTAACTCCTCATAGAACAAATCCTTCACATCATCAGAGGAATCGAGTGTCGGTGCATATGCAGTAATAATGGTGGCAAACCCAAAAGAGGTTGCCAAGCGCAGGGATAATAGTCTTTCATTTCCTCCTGCTGGAATTTCAATCATTCCCAGTAGCGAATTCTTCACTGCAAAGCCCACACCGTGTTGCCTTTTTTCTGCCTGCCCTCTACCCTTCCAGAAAAAGGTGTAGTTGTTTTCCCTGAGTGACCCTTCCTCAGCGAGGCGAGTCTCCTGCAGGCCAGCAATATCAATGTTAAGACGATTGAGTTCGGCATCAATCACAGCCGTTTTTCTCACATCGTCAATATTGGTCAAGTCAGTGGAAAATCCTGGACACATGGTTCTCACGTTCCAGGTTGCAAGCCGTAGATTGAGGTTTCTATTTTTATTTTTGTTTGAACCTGGTGCATTGGTCTTACAGCCTGCGATTCAGATTTTGTCCTAGCCCCAAGCACCCATTGAAGCAGGCAGGCTGTGGCGGATCAGCACCCAATTGGCTGGGGGCTGCCCAGCTTGAGGACGGGCGGTAGCTGATCAGTGACACCTATAGGTGTCTCCCACCGTCAGAGGCAACGCGTGGCGCCCCATGTCTACGCCAACTGACAAGGACTTATAACCCGTAACAGTTGCCTCTCGCTTTGTTTCCGAGACCAGTTAAGACCAGGGATGGAGTTATTGCCTCTCCATAGCACAAAGCCTGGGCTAAAATACAGAGATCATGCGTTGCCCATGCAGCATGATCCCTCTCTCGGCCCGCCTAGTTCACTCCAGAGGAAAGGTGAACACCCCTACATCTGGAACAAGACAAGCTGCAGAAGCTGCCGGATCAGCAAAGCAATGCTCTAACTGTCCGCCTGTCGGAGCTTCGATCCTAGACCAGTCGCCAACCAAGGCTTAGGGCCTGGTCTGCCCTGCCATGACAATTTTGTCTTTAGCTTGCATTTCCTCGCACCAGGGTAAGGCTTGTACCCTCCCAATTGCGCTCTTCCGCCCGAAGCCGTTGGCACAATGTGGGGTGTCGGGTTTGGTAAGCGTCGCCCAACGTTCGGCGCTAACAGAGACCAGGTAGTACCGTCTAGTACCTCTATAGGAACACAACTATTACCTAAAAAAAAAATGCAGCTGTCGTTTGAAAATATGCTGGAAGACCGCCTCAGGCCAAATACTGCAGCTAAACAGGATGTGGAAACAGAGTGGAGAGTCCTAAAGGACATAATTTACAACACTGCTATGAAAATCCTGGGCCCAAACCCCCGAAAGCATAAAGACTGGTTTGATGAAAATTATGAAGACATCAACCAATTGCTGGCCAAGAAACATCTTCTCCTTAAGGGACATTTGAATGACCCGAAGTCAACATACAAAAAAGATGCCTTCAATAACATTCGGAGAGTAGTGCAGCAGAAACTTCGGCACATGCGGTACTCCTGGCTGAGGAACAAAGCTGATGAAATTCAAGGCTTTGCTGACAGACATGATATGAAAAACTTCTACGACTCACTTAAAGCAGTCTACGGTCCCCCATCACCAGGCATAGTTCCCCTCCTCAGTGCAGACGGGGGAACATTGGTCACCGATAAGAGAGAAATCCTTCAACGCTGGGCAGAGCATTTCAGCAACATAACTTCTTTCTTCGATGATGAAACCATCATCTGCCTTCCTCAAGTTCCCACTAATGATACACTTGATGACCTGCCAACCATAGTGGGAGTAAACAAAGCCATCCAGCAACTTTCAAGTGGAAAGGCGCCTGGTCCTGATTCCATCCCAGCAGAGCTATACAAGGCAGATGGGCCGGTCCTAATAGAGCAGCGGAAGAAATCAAGGTGGTGCTTCGACGATAAAAAAACAGCGCTCCAGGGTAGGTTGGTATATGATACGATGACATCAGTAGGTGTACCGACAACGAGCTAGGGAAACTAGCAGACATATACAACAACAGTATAGGGAGTGCTAGCATCAAGGATGAGTGGTTACACAACCTGATTCCCTTGCCGAAGCCTGGCAAAGACCACACAAAAATTCAGGGATATCGAGTAATAACCATGCAGAATACAATAGGCAAGCTGCTGGAGAAGTTAATTGCAAAAAAAAATATCAAGCCAGCTAGAGAAGCAAGGTGTTTCCCCACCTACCCTGGGTGGGTACCGTCCAAAATGAGAATCCTGGATCAATGCAGCAGTTTTTGCCCATGATGTCTATAAAGGTTTTCATTCAGGCATTGAAACCTTTGCTGCAGCGATTGATCTTGAGGACGCGTACAACAGAGTACCATTGGATTTTTTAATGCTTCAGCTTCTTGAACTCAAGATAATTCCGTTCCTCCTTAGTTGGATCGCTGCAGACCTCTTCCAACGGAAAGTAGTTTTTAGATGTGGCAGTTGCACTTCGGAACCAATAACAATATATCCTGGCCTACCACAGGGATCACCATTATCTCCGGTACTGTTCAACGCCTACACTGTGAGGATCACCAGTGAGCAGATCACTGGACCTGGTAGGACAATGTCATATGCCGAAATGTTTTAGTGTATCGTCTGGGTAAGGATAGAGATCAGGCTGCTGCGGAACAACAAACCGAACTCAATCGCATAAGTACTTGGTGTGTTGAAGCTGGAGCAATGGTCAACCCAACAAAGGCAAAAGTGACATGGTTCTCTTTGAATAATCATATTGTCAACACTCCAACACCTACTTTGAAGCTGTGTTCAGAGACTTTGGAAGGAAAGGAGAACTACCGAAAAAGAACGAAAGAACTACCTGGGGATATGTTGTGATCGAAGCCTTGCTTATAACGAGCACATAGACCAGTTGATAACAAAGGCCAGGCGGGGTTTGGCTGCTATGCGGGTGATGGCGGCAGCAAACTGTGAGCAGCGCCATCTATGTCTCCTGTACGAGGGGCTGGTCATGTTTTTTTTTGAGTATGTGATGGCGATCCTGACTCTCAGCCATAAGCAGATAGAAAGATGGAAAGGATACAGAACGAAGCTACTCGCGTTATTCTTGGATGTGATGTTCGTCCATCATGAATGATATTGACCATTCATTGACGATGACCATTCATTACACTACATCTTTAGATTTGATGAGGAACGAATGACTTGCGCTTTGGTTTTGTATAGCGAGGAAGTGGTCGCGCAAGACCTTCGCCCCCGCTCCCTCGTCTGTGTCCGTCTGGCTCCAGTGGCGAGCATGGCAAGACGACTGGAAGACGGACACAGATGCAGTGGACGTTAGGCTGCCACGGGCCAGTTATCCCTGTATATATTGGCTCTCGAGAGCCTCGTGCAGACTTCCGGCAATTCCTTTGGTTTTCAGTTTTAAGACAAGCGTAGCGACAAGCAATGAGCGTATGATTACTTATAGGATTTACTAATACTATATTAAGATATACTAATTAGGAAGGTGAAGGGCAGCAGGTTAAAAAGAGGACGGTCGTGGATGGGTCAAGCCGAAGACATTCTTCAACAGGTGTGTTCACTTGAGGACTTAGAACCTGGCGAGGAGTGGGTGCAAGTGCCAACAGACTTCTGCACATCCTTTTCAGTTTGCATCCAACTAGATAGAAAATGCAGACAAGAAAATCCGGCTGCTGTGGAGGCTGAAGTACAAGCGTTGATTTTCGAGAATTCGCTAGACAGTGACGCGGTCATCTACACAGATGGGTCGGTCGTCCGACATGTGAGAAGCTCATGGGCCTTTACAGCTCGGGCCGGAGGGAGAATTGTGAAGGAGGACTCTGGTGCTTTCACTGAAACCACAAGTAGCCTGACCATGGAAGTCATGGCAGTAAGTAAAGCAATAACATGGCTCGAGACACAGACATTCACTAGGGCTTGTTTCCTTAGCGACTCAATGAACATGATCAAGAGGATAAAGGAGGGGTCGATCCGAAGAGAATGGTTGCTGCCTCTGAAGCGGTCTCGGCTGGCAAAGATTAGTTTCATCTTCGTGCCAGGGCATGCGGGAGTACAAGGAAATGAGCGGGCTGACAAGCTCGCAGGTGAGGCTACTGTGGAGGGCGGACGCGCCATGGACCAGGCTGACATTCTGAATGCTCTACGAGAAGTGAGACTTTTGCAAGAACCAAGTGATGACTGTGAATCTACAACAATGGCCAGACTGCGAGAGCAGCAAATTAAAAGAGGGGTGGCCAAACAAGAACACTACGCAGGAAGCCAAAGAAGATTGATAAACCAACACAGAACTGGCGTCGTTAGCCGCTACACGCTGCGGGATTTGCTGAGGAGGGGATCCGAGCACTTATGGACTGAATGGTCCGATGTGCAACGAGGATGATCTGTCGACTAACTAACTAACTAACTTATAGGATCAACACGATTTCCTTCACCGAAGACGGACTGACCGCCAGAGCAGACCACACACAAACATGAGGCGAGAAACTGCCCACAGAAGATAATGCTCGTCTAGTTGCGAGCAGATCTCCCGATTTACGGTTGAGCCTCTCCAGCGCAAATGTGCACATGGCGACTGACCGGACAGACGTTCATGCACACGCAACGACATGTCATCAGTAGGGTAAAACTAACCTGTCTCACGACGGTCTAAACCCAGCTCACGTATTCTTGGATGTACAAGAGATACAGCATGCAGGGCGATGCACTACCTTCTTGATTTTCCAGCCATTGAAGACAAAATACAAATTTGCATAGCACGTGCCTACCTCAGAGTTAACGCAAACACACAACATCCACTGCATAGTGAAATTAGGAAGATGAAGGGCAGCAGGTTAGAAATAGGAAGGTCGTGGATGGGTCAAGCCGAGGACATTCTTCAACAGGTGTGTTCACTTGAGGACTTAGAACCTGGCGAGGGGTGGGTGCAAGTGCCAACAGATTTCTGGCCGTCTCTTTCAGTCTTAATCCAACTAGATAGAAAATGCAGACAAGAAAATCCGGCTGCTGTGGAGGCTGAAGTACAAGCTTTGAATTTCGAGAATTCGTTAGACGGTGATGCGGTCATCTACACATATGGGTCGGTCGTCCGACATGTGAGAAGCTCATGGGCCTTTATGGCTCAGGCCGGAGGGAGGTTTGTGAAGGAGGATTCTGGTGCTTTTCTGAGACCGCAAGTAGCTTGACTATGGAAGTAAAGCAATAACATGGCTCGAGACACAGACTTTCACTAGGGCATGTTTCCTTAGCGACTCAATGAGCATGCTCAAATACAGGGGTCACCAAACTACGGCCCACGGTCCGGCCCGCAACTTCAGTCCCTCGGGTCCGCCGACGGTACTCGAATTTGCTTGATATAACGTATGTAACACGAGACGTTGTTATACAATTTAAATGTAAATATTATGCTTAGAATAATAGGAGAACTTCACATGTGCGGAGACCCCCTGGCTGCCATGTGTCTTACATTTACCATTTTCAATTATAAATTATCGTATCTAGATGCTCTTGTTTATTGTCATGTTTGCTTATTTCGCACCACCCCAAGTCCTTCCCCGGCTCGTGGTATGCTCTGAGATCGGCGCAAGTGTTGTACAGAATGAGTACGCGGTCCACGCTCGTCATTTTGTCAGTTATCCGGGCCGCTGTGAAAAATGTTTGGTGACCCCTTCTCAAGAGGACAGAGATGGGGTGGATCCGAAGAGAATGGTTGCTGCCTCTGGAGTGGTCTCAGCTGGCAAAGATTAGTTTCATCTTCGTGCCAGGGCATGCGGGAGTACAAGGAAATGAGCGGGCTGACAAGCTCGCAGGTGAGGCTACTGTGGAGGGCGGACGCGCCATGGATCAGGCTGGCATACTGAATGCTCTACGAGAAGTAAGACAGTTGCGAGAACCAAGTGGTGACTGTGAATCTACAACCATGGCCAGACTGCGGGAGCAGCAAATTAAAAGAGGTGTGGCCAAACAAGAACACTACGCAGGAAGCCAAAGAAGATTGATAAACCAACATAGAACTGGTGTCGTTAGCCGCTACACGCTGCGGCTGAGGGGATCCGACTCCGAGCATTTATGGACTGAATGGTTCGATGTGCAATGAGGATGATCTGTCGACTAACTAACTATTGCTCAACTA
Source organism: Cepaea nemoralis (assembly GCA_014155875.1). Lineage (NCBI taxonomy): Eukaryota > Metazoa > Mollusca > Gastropoda > Stylommatophora > Helicidae > Cepaea > Cepaea nemoralis. The sequence continues at coordinate 72,786 of JACEFZ010007271.1, read as the reverse complement.
TGGGTCTAGCTCTTTGTTCCATTAGATTTGCGAATGTTTTCCATATAATCCTATATGGCTCAGGAGTGATATTCCTCTGTACATTTTGCACCTTCTCATATTGCCTTTCTTTTTCCATACTGGTAATATTATTACCTGTTGCCAATCGTCTGGTACATTTATTTCTTCTGAGGCTATATTAAAAAGTCTTGTCAGCCATTTAACCCTTGTTTTCCCACAATCTAAATAGCTTCTGTTGTTATTCCATCTGGACCTGGTGACTTGTTTTTATGACTTTTCTGTATAACTGATTTAACTTCTGCTGGTATAAGTTTGTTTCTTGTTCACAGCTTTTAGCAGCACAATTTGGGTTTTCTATCTTTGTTGTGAAACAAATAAAGGTATATCTCTGTCAGAATCTCCATCGCCTGTAGGTGACGGACAAGCACGACGAAGAACCCGACGGGCAGCTACTACGCAGTTGATGCCCAGTGGTCAGCGTGACGCACGAAGCGCACGGGGACTAGAAGCCATGGGCTAACGAGAAACATCGGCGTTAGCTCAGACTGATTCAGGACTTGGAGACAGGACGGACATGAGAGAAAGTGTTGCGTGTATTCGTGTATTATTCTATGCTCGATGTGAGAAAGCCTGTATGTTTCGTAGATTCTGTTTGGGGACTGAGTGAGTGCTTTGTTCCATTCATCTATGAACTTGTGTATTGCATATATGTATTTGTAATGGCATTGTCGCTAATTGTGAGCGCAGCATTATATGAATGCCGTTGAGGAGAGTGGTTTATGTGATTAAAGTGTTTCAGTTATGTTGCCGCGTGTCTGAGTACAATCATTCTTTGTGTGTGATTGTTTCACTCCTGTTAGAGAATACGAGCCACTGTTAGTATAAAGTAAGACCCTGACAATCTCTTTTGTTATTTACTGGCATTTAACTGACAGTATTTATAATTTATGTAAACAAAATTATAAATACTCTTCAATATTATAATTGACATATAACTAAAATCCTGTTTATTATTATATTATAGTGTGAAATATTTGTGTGTGCAACTAAACATGCACGGTCATCAATCAATGAACTAATATAACATTATAAGAATATACAAACTTAGATATGTATGAAGACATTATAAATATACAAGCATAGATATGTATGAGGACAACAGAAATATACAAACTTATATAAGAAGACAGTTGAAATAGAATGAATGAATGAACAAATTAACAGGCTTTATTTTTGAAGGGTAACAAATTGGGCACGCAGGCCCGTCTTACATTTGGCCCTTCCAATCACTCATCTTTCGTTCACCAGTGCACAATGCATTCACATAGGAAAACAATATTGTCAAATGAATGTTGTAAGCATAAACAATGCATGATACCATGTTATGAGACACATCCCCCACCCACCCACCCCCTATACATTCACATGTCTCCCACACACACATCCACCACCCAACCACACACATACCCACAGGCACATACATGACCCCATCCATCCACCAACCCACACATCTCACACACCCCAACATAACCATCTCCCCACCTACACATCTCCCACCCACCACACATTCCCCCATCACACATGCCCCACCCACCCACACACAAACCGAAGCAAACATGCATGCAACCACCCATCCATACCCACTCACACATATCTCCCCACCCACAAGCACACATCCTCCACCCATCCCATAACCTACCAACATTCACCCACCCACATATCCTCCACCACCCACACATCTCCAACCACTCAGCCAAACACACATCCCCCAACCACATATCCAACACCCACACACACATATACCCGCTGTCAAAGTCTCACATCTGAGGTTGCGACGCGTTGGCTGTGCCAACGCCAGGCGACATAACAACGCGCAACCCTGAGTGATGTTAAACACTGCAGAGGGAATGCGGTGTCTTCGACGACGCCCATATAAGCAGCCAAGCACAGCAATTGAGCGACGCTTAAACGATCGCTGGTCAGCGGTACACCCCGTGAACCTTGCAGGGGTCACACCAGCTGACTTGAGCGCCAACTAGCGTGTAGCGTGTAGAACGACAAGTCTGGCAGATGGGGTTAGGCATTTGAAAGGACAGGTCGCATGCGTCTGCAAGTGGTGTTTGAATCTGCATTGAGAGCTAGCCTGTATGACAGTGGGAGACTGGTTCGAACGCTTGTGTATTGTAAGTGATATGTCTATTGATTGCATGTATTCTTATGTATTATTTGATATAGTTCATGCTGTAATGATTGCTATGGATTGTCATTGCGCGATGTCCTGTGCGACAATGAATGCAGCGCGTAAATAAAGCTTGTAAATAACAGGTTCGAATATTCACTTCATGTGATTTGATAGTTTGATATTGCTTCACACTTGCCAGAAAACGAGCTACTTATCTTGCTCTACGCAAAGACTCTGACAAGTGCGAACGTGGTGGCTTTCGTCCAGGTTTGACTGAATGCGAACTTGTAGAATTTTTTGTCCGAGTTTTGAATCGAATGTGAAGATGTTAATAGAAGTGCGCAAGTCATAGATTAGAGTAAAGTAACGGTTAAATAGTGTTGATTTCATTAAATTATAAGTGTGAAGACATTATTTGAAGCCAACCGAGGCGTCTTCAGACTTATCGCCAAATTTAACCAATTTAAGAACTAAAATCCAAAATGGCGGCCGTGCCCTTGAATGTCATTGAGTAGGGTTAGTGTGAGCGTGAAAGTTGTTGATTGTGGTAACGACTAACAATAATACTTGACAGCATACAAACCTATACAGACTTCAGTGACATTACATACACCATACATTTACAAACGTTATAATTTCGTTTAGTTTCAAAAGTACAGGTTTTGTTTGTGTCAACTTTACCTGAGCTTTGTGAACTTCAAAAATTTTTTGTGCGTCAACCCGAAGGACGTTCCAGTGTGATTTCGAGCATCACTGGACAGCACATTGCCCAAGGATTACTTGAGTATAAAATTTTTTTCATTTCTCTTTATACTTTCGTTAGTCTGGCTTTAAACATCAACTGTGCTAAAATATTTGTAAATTACTACCATCATAAGTAATTTTGTTTATATTTATTTCATCATACTTATTGTTCATCATGTCTTCTTTAAAACGATTTCATTGAAATGGGTTTAAAAAATGAATATGTCTGGTGAGGGATTGAGAACATGGAGTGAAAGTAAATATGCAGAATACCTCTTGAAACAAGAGCAAATTATTGAGCAGAATGAAGAGAGCGGCCGAAAGGGCGTTAAAAATGAAAGAGGCAGACTCAGAAACTGCTCTAAAGCTTCAACAGGCACAATCAGAAGCTGCTCTAAAGGAATAAGAAGCTGCTTTAAAGCTTCAACAGGCACAATCAGAAGCTGCTCTAAAGCTTCAGCAGTCACAGTCAGAAGCTGCAGTGAGGCTTCAGCAAGCACAGTCAGAAGCTGCAGTGAGGCAAGCTGAGATCTTAGCCCAAAGTAAGAGAGAAGAGCAAGAAACACAACTGAAAATTGAACAGCTAAAATCTAATCTTCTAAAGATAAAGCTAATAAAGAAACAGACAAAGATCAACCTCACAAGAAATACCAAGGTCCTGATCAAAAGTTACAACACAGGTGATTGCTAGCAGCATTCACCCAAGATTTTGAATTTGTCATGGATCATTACAAAATTCCAAAACCTGAATGGGTATAGTATATGTAAGAAGTCTTTCTGGGGAACCTCTGAAAGTCATAGAGACGATCCCAAATACCTGAAAGAAGATTATCTGTACATTAAAGCGAAAATTATGTCGCATTTTTTACTAGATGAATCAGGTTATAGAGAAACAGTTTAGGAAGTTGTCTTTATCACATCTCTCCCACCCCCCTTTTCTAAATTTTTGTTGGAATGTCAGTGTGAAAGTGTCCAACCGATTAAAAGTCGTGGCTCTGGTTATTTTTCAGCCAATAAGCAATGTTTTCTCTAGTAGTCTGACCAGCACAGACTTTGTAGCAGCAGCTACATATGGCAAATATCAGGTCAGGGTCAAATAACAAACAAAGACCTTATAAACAAGCTGCAGAGAAATTTTATCAGTGTAGATATTGCCAATTCTCACACAATGCAAATGATATGTGTGACCAACATCCTGGGTACACCTGCTTACTTGCAGAATTACATTTCTAAGCAAGATAAAGAAAGGAAGAACTACAAACAAACTTTACCAAATGTTATCTTTGTAAGGCTTTTTGGTCACTGGCGTAAAGATTGTAAAGGCAAGGCAATGACCAGAAAGGCTAATGCAGCCATGTTTGACAGTTCTTCTTCAGAAGATGAAAGTGTGCAAGATCACCCCGTAAACTCAGCACATTCCATTGATGTGTTCCATCATGAAAACTGTACATTTGTGATCAGTTTCATGAGGATGGCGTGTTAACATGCGGCCATTCCATACCTGTTACCAATGAGGAGGCCAATTTTGTAGTAAACTCCCAAGGTAAATTAAACATCCATAAGGGGTATGTTAATGGTAGAGCTGCCACAGTTTTACGTGATAGCGGCAAGTACTCTCATTGGTGTGGAAGAGAGATTACATTTTACCATCACAATATAGTGGTAAATATGTCACATGCAGGACGTTCTCAGGGAACATAGAGAAATATCCACTTGCATGGGCATATATAACTACACCATTCCTTACAGGAAAGGTTAAATGCGCAACATTAACCAATCCTTGCTGTGATGTTATCATTGGAAACCTTCCTGAAGTGAATGACATGCCACATGACAGTAGTACATCAACTGTCATTTGTAATATTGATACTACCATTTCACCTTCATCACAAATCACCATTCATGATGCATTACCACCTGTAACTGAATGTACAAATGCCAATCTGGCTATGCCAGAACATACATGTAATTGTGTGAATGTGACATCAACATGTGATGAGAATGATCGTTGTGATCGAATAAATGCAGTAACTAGATCTACTGCACAGATGCAAGATCTAATCGATCAGACAGAGGCTTTACAACGAGTAAGTCCAGTTGTAACATCTCCTGAAACAACTAGGAAGAAGTTTATAACATCTCAAAAGCCGATCGATCTTTGCAAAAGTATTTTAAACTTGTAGGCCAAAAGCCAAGAGTAGCAAAGAATGCTCAATGGTACTTTGCTCTGAAGAACGGAATTCTAACACGATATTACACCAAAGGTTCCAGCACTATAGAACAAACAGTGCTACCGTTAGAAAACCGCAAGCAAGCATTGAATCTAGCTCATGACATACCCTTTGCAGGACACATGGCGTATGCTATAACTAGAGCAAGGTTACTTACTCAATTTTATTGGCCAAAGTTTTGCAACGATACCAAACAGTATTGTAGATCGTGTGACATCTGCCAAAAGCTTGTCAAAAAGGGTAAACACCCACAAGCTGAATTGCAAGTTACTGATTTAGCTAGTAGACCCGTTTGAAAAGATCTCGGTCGATATAGTTGGTTCTCTAACCATGTAAACATCGAGAGGTAATAGGTACATTGTAACACTCATTGATCTATGTACTCGGTGGCCAGAAGCGATTCCAATGAAGAACATAACTTCCAAGGACATCATGGAAGTGTTCTTTCATATTTTTGCGAGGTTAGGATTCCCTGATACCATCCTGTCAGATCGGGGTAGCCAGTTTATTGCCTCAGCTACACAAGGCCTTTTACCGAAATGTTGGGTGTTAACCAATGCTTCAACAGTCCCTACCACCCGCATTCGACCGGTATCGTGGAAAAGATTAACGGCGATATGAAACATATGCTCTCTAAGGTAACCCAAGAACACCCTGAAGATTGGGATACTTATCTGCCGGCAATTTTATTTGCATATAGGGAAGTGCCCCATTCCAGCTCTGGGTTCTCACCATTTCAAATGTTATATGGGGCACAACCACGCGGCCCCATTATCTTCTGTATGAATCTATGTTGACTGAAAGTACAACTTTGCCTAAAACCCATTTCACCATATGAACATGTAACATCATTGCGTGGATAGAATTATGAAATCATGTGTGTTTAGCTAAAAGAAGCTCTCCAAAAATCAGGAGCTATCTACCGACAATATGCTACAGAGGAAATAGAACTATTACACTGACACCAGGACAGGACGTTCTTCTTCTTTTGCCAAGTGATAGACATCTCCTAACTGACTCATGGCAAGGACCGTTCAAAGTACTACGACAAATTTCGACTGTAGATTACGAAATTGCAGTTAGGGACAAACATAAAATTTCCCATATTAACATGCTCAAACCATATCACCACAGGCAAGACGACCAAGTAGAAACTGCAGCAAGCACCACCATAGTGGACCAGACGGACGACAACGACACTGACGAGATACCTACACCAGTTCTTGACACGACGACCAACTTACAGGACATTAAGGTAAATCCTAAACTGACGCAGACACAGACTGACAGTTGCAGACAACTGATACAAGAGTACAGGACGATCTTTTCTGACAGCTCAGGACAGATCACATAACAGCACTACAGCAGACATTTGACAGAATTAGACATCATGAACTGACTGTAAAACCTTCCAAAGTTGATATAGCCTTTCAGGAAATTTCATTTTTGGGCTATAAGATCTCAAATGGCTTTATATCAACTGACGATAACATCATGTCTAGAATTTTGAAATTGTCGCTTCTGACAACTAAGAAACAGTTGCGAAGTGTGTTAGGTCTTTTAAACTATTATAGACAATTTATTCCTCATTTTGCTGAATTTACCAAATGTTTCACTGATTTACTAACAAATAAACATCCCAATGTGATTGTAAACAGTGAATGTTTGAGGCCAGCATTTACGAAGATTCTTTCATATTTTTCTAAAAAACCTATTCTAAAATTGCCAAATTTGAATATTACTTTTAGATTAAGATGTGACGTGAGCTCCGTAGCCATTGGAGGTGTGCTTCTCCAGGAACACGACCAAATCTTGTACCCAGTATACTACGTCTCTCGAAAACTGAACACCAGCGAATGAAATTATAGTACGCCGGAACTCGAGGCTCTTGCCATGGTATTTTTGGTACGTAAACTTTCTAGATTTCTTTTAGGTAAACATTTCATTATTGAAACAGATAATAGTCCACTGACAATTGTTACCAGAGGAACGCCAAGTAACAGCAAGGTGGCAAGATGGTCCCTTCTTCTACAGGACTATAGCTATGAGATTAACCATATAAAAGGGGTTTCCCCAAAAATGTCTTGCAGATCTTTTGTCGAGATGTCCATACGACGAACCTAATACCCCGTCAACACCAGAGCACAGTGCAGAGGGTGTATAAAACTGCAAAGTAGATAGTGCTCAGTACCACAGCCAATTGTGACAAAGTGTCAGTAACGCGTGTACAACAATGTGATGGGGTAGATTGTATCTCCCAATGTATATAACTTTTGTACATATGTGGATTCTTTTAGTATCATTATTATGCGAATGAATGCGTGTATAATTGTGAGATATGTGAAAGAATGGAATCATTATTATGTAAACTAATGTGTTGTATAACTGTAAGATATGAGAAAGAATGTGATTATTATTTTAAATACATAAATATTGTAACAACCAGACACTACAAAGACAAGTGTCACTGGGCAACACTACAGGATCCAGGAACTTACCAAGCTACTACAGCATGAAGTAATCCTGAATGTATCCAGACCGATGTGTCCAAGACGTTTTAACAAGGTACGAAAGATGACTACGACAGTACAATCAGAGCGAAGGCGGGAAGAACGATCCAACAGCTGATAGTAACAACTAATACTCCGTTTATATAATATCCATCCATAACGGAACAACGCCGTGTGAATGACACCACAACACATGTGTAAAAAAACACAGCTGTATACTTCCGGTATTTTTTTCATATTATTTTAAAAATTAGCAGACTACGCTAAAAAGTCTATAAATTTATGACGATTGTATTTAAAAAGTGATTTAAAATTTTCCATATACGGAATTGTATATGTTGATCTTTAAAATGTAATATCAGCATCATAACTTGATTACTTCTTTACAAACGTGACTTTTTGTGCACATTTGTCAATAAGTATCAAATTATGACACTAAGAAATAAATTTGCAGTAGTAATTTATGTCTTGTAAACGACGATAAATTATTGTTCCTATATTTTTTGTATAATAACCAAAGGGGCATTACTCTAAATTCTTGGTGATGTGTAAATATGTATTGTAACCATTAACATGTGTGCTTGATAGATAACATGTCAATGAGACGTCATTTATATATGGACAAAATATTGCCAAAAATGTTGACCTTCATTAGAAACTCTAAACAGAGGTCTGATGATGGAGCTATCTCAGAGGAGATGCTCACAACTTGACCTGATGATTTTAGTATTTTTGTTTTTGGTTGTTGAGGTAGGGGGCCCGTTTAGCCGTGACCTACCGGACTAGCTGTGTCACAGCGAGGTGAGGCCCATTAAATAGATTGTACTTGACTGTTGTACTTCAAGGTGCAACATAATTGGTGTATACATAGTGTTTACTATTCACCTGTATATATTTAGAATAACTATTAAGACAAAATACAATGTTCGATTTTGACAAGTTTAATAACACCCATATATATTGTACATGAAAGGAAATCCTTTCATGGAAAAAGGGTGGGGAGAGTGTCAAAGTCCTCACATCTGAGGTTGCGACGCGTTGGCTGTGCAAAAAAAAACAACTGCCAGGCGACATAACACGCGCAACCCTGAGGTGATGTTAAACACTGCAGAAGGGAATGCGGCGTCTTCGACGACGCCCAGTATAAGCAGCCAAGCACAGCAATTGAGCGACGCTTAAACGATCGCTGGGCAGCGGTACAACCCCGTGAACCTTGCGGTGGTCACACCAGCTGACTTGAGCGCCAGCTAGCGTGTAGAACGACAAGTCTGGCAGACGGGTTAGGCGTTTTGAAAGGACAGGTCGCAGGCGTCCTGCGAGTGGTGTTTGAATCTGCATTGAGAGATAGCCTGTATGACAGTGGGAGACTGGTTCGAACGCTTGTGTATTGTAAGTGCATATGTCTATTGATTGCATGTATCTTATGTTATTGTATTGATATAGTTCATGCTGTAATGATTGCTATGGATTGTCATTGCGCGATGTCCTGTGCGACAATGAATGCAAGCGAGTAAATAAAGCTTGTAAATAACAGGTTCGAATATTCCACTTCGTGTGATTTGATAGTTTGAATATTGCTTCACACTTGCCAGAAAACGAGCTACTTATCTTGCTCTACGCAAGACTCTGACACCCGCCAACTCACATATCCTGCACTTACCCACACACAAAACCCCCACCTGCCCACACATCCCCCCCTTACACACATATCACCCACCCACACAATCTCCCACACCCACCCATCCTCTCCCACCCCCAAACCCACACACCCATCCTCCCACACAAACCTCCACCCACCCACTCGCCAACCATTCTCCCCCCCCCCCCCCCCCGGGTCTCCAATCACACATCCCTTAACTACACCCCACCCCATACACTCACACACACATCTCCCCACCCATACACACATCCTCACCATCAACACATTCCTCATCCAAAAAACACACCAACCACTCACACACACCCCACCACCCACATATACTCCACCCACAAACATCCACTTTCTCACACACACACACACCCCCCCCCATACTCATCTCCCACACACATCCACCCACTCACGTATTCATCCATCAACCACTCACACCGACACATCACCCACCCACCCCACATGCATCTCTCATCTACTCTCCCACCCACACACACCCCAACCACCCCCCCACACACACCCCAACCACCCAGCCAAAAACACATCCCCCATCCTCAATACATCCTTCATCCACCCCACATCCCACACAACTCCCCACCAAAAAATGCATTCCCCCTACACGCATTCCCCATACACATCCCTGCCCACACATCTTCCCCCACAAACACATCTCTCCACCCACCCACACATCCCCCACCTACAAACATCCTCACCACCCACACATACATCCTCCACCCACTCACGTTTATCCCATCCACACTCAGACCCCACAAAATTTCCCCTTCAGACACACCCCCCCACCCCTCACCAACCCACACACATCTCCCACACATCCATTCACCCACCCCAAAAACACATTCCCAAACCCCTACCCCAACCAAACCCAAAACTCACATACTTCCACCCATCCTCCCAAATATCCCCACCCACACACACCTCTCACACACATAAATCCCCCACTGACCACACATCCTTTCACCCATCCACACATCAACTCACACACATCCCCCACAGGCCCCACACACAACATCCCTCACATACACACCCTAAACACACATCTTCACATCTAGACACATACATGATGCCTCACATGATCACTGAAACTAATAGAAAAAACTCCCACACTTTACACACAGCTGAGACACTGACGATTGTCGTGAAGCATTCTCGCAAAAATTGTAAGAAATGGAGAAAAAAATTGTACATATACATTGTGTAGCGTAAAAAATTGTGATGCAATTCAACTCTCTCTCATTTTCTTCTATCTCACATACACTCTCTCTCTCTCTCCCTTTCTCCCACTCACGAATGCTCCTCACTCACATTACAGTAATGTTATATTATACATGATAAAATCAAGTGGCATACAAAATGGTAATGTGAAAGGCGAAAATACACAAAAAAAATGGGAAAGGCATGTTACAGGACATGTGTGCACTCAACTCTCTCTCTCTCTTTATTACACATACACACACACACTAAATCTCTCTTTCTCTCACTCATACTCCATAACTCTCTCACCCATTCTACAGTGATGTACATGTGTTCATATTTTAAATTATAACATCAATTGGCATTCAAATGATAATATGAACATGAGAATACACACAAAATATGAAATAGCATGTTACATGATATGTGTGCGCTTAAATCTCCTCTCTTCTCACCAACACACACCCATAGACACTCACAAACAATGCGCGCGCACATACACACACTAACAAATCCATTCTTCCACTGTCTCTCTCTCTCTCGTTCGCTCACTCACACTCTCTCTCTCTCACTCGCAATCACTATTTCACCCATTAAGTCACTCTCTCCATCTTTCATTCACTCTATATCACACTCTCTTTCACACACAGACAGACATACACCCAAACACACTTAAAACTCTCTCTCTTCTCACCAACACACACCCATAGACACTCACAAACAATGCACGCGCACATACACACACTAACAAATCCATTCTTCCACTGTCTCTCTCTCTCTCGTTCGCTCACTCACTCTCTCTCTCTCTCACTCGCAATCACTATTTCACCCCTTAAGTCACTCTCTCCATCTTTCATTCACTCTATATCACACTCTCTTTCACACACAGACAGACATACACCCTCTCGCTATCAAATACACTCCCTCACATACCAAATGCAGATACACATGCACACACAATACACACACGCAAATACACACATATACCTACGCACACATACACACATCCACACCCATACAAACATACTTACACACAAATAACTCCCTCGCATACACTGCATGCATGCACACATACACACAAACATATGCACATATATATACGAACATACACATATATACACACGCACATACACATATACACACGCACATACATATAAACACACACACATGTATGCACACATAAACACATATAAAAAATACTTACACACACAAAACACACACAAATATATTTACACACACTTACACATACACACCCCCCATTCAGACGTACACACACATACCCCATATACACACATAAACACACCATATGGACACACGTACACACACATACACCCCACACTTACTCACACATACACGCTGCCTTACATAATCTCCCCCTCTCACTCACTTATTTACTCTCTAAACCACACTACCCCACTCTCTTACTTGCACAGACGAGTACAACACACACACACACACACACACACTCACCCACTCTCTCTCTCTAACTTCTCACGCACTCTCTCACTCACCCACTGTCTCTCGCTTGCACACTCACTCGCTCTCACACTCACTCACACATGCACATACACACATACTCACAAATTCTCCCCCTCACTCACTAACTCACTCCTTACTCACTCACTCACTCGCTGGCTCTCTAACTCACACTCACTCACTCACTTTCTTACTCTCTCATACAGACAGGCATACACACAACACAACCTATTTCTCTCTCTCACTAACTCATTCTCTCACTCAATCTCTCACACATACGTGTACACAGACATTTACTTACTCTTTCACTCTCGCAGGCACATGCGCATACATACCCTCTCACTTTCTTTGTCTCATACTCACTCTCTCACCCACTCTCTCACTCACACAGTGAAAAATGATACTAGTAGGTGACTTTGGAGGCATATAGTCGATATGAAGTAAGTATTGAAAAAGTTTTCGGTTGAATGTGTAGGGACTCATTGGCGTTTTCAGTTCTGGTGGAAGGCTATTCCACAAGTGAGCACCAGAATACGCGAAACATGTTTTGTATAAGTCCAATCTAGGCTTTGGAACCTGTAATAAATTTTAAACGCTGACTGTTCATTGCATTAGATTGAATTATCGGTAGAAAGATACTCTGGGGTATTTTTCAGATATAATTTTATTCACTAATTTGGCTTTGTTAAAAAGGAATCACTTTCGAAGTGGTAGAAGTCTTAGCTGACTATATAAGTTATTACTTTCAACGTGCTTTATGCCAGAAACTAGACGTATAGCACAGTTTTGAAGCGAACACAATCGTTTCATATTAGATTTTGGGCACCCATCCCAGACTGTGGAACAATAGTCAAGAAGTGATTGGATATAGCATGCACAGAATATTTTTCGTGTGCTTTCATTTTAGTAGTTGGTAAACTTTTTGTGCTATTCTCTTGGTGAGGACATGAACATGAGAGCTCCAGTTTAGATGTCTGTCAATTAAAAGACCTAATGGTTTGTGTTCATTTACATTAACTATAGGTAACGTGTCCACGTGGAGATTGAGCGGTGCCCCAGTTATGGCTAAGGTCTGTAGTTTTTGTCAGGTCGTTATTAGCATGGATTTGGTTTTGTCGATGTTAATAATCATGCGGGTTTTTATAGCTCCGTCTACTAAGGTTATCAAGTTTTTTTTGTAAAAGCTTTCTAAACCACTAAGGTTCTCTTTACTAGTGTTTTAGTGCAGTCATCTGCAAATAGGTCACATGAAGTATTGAGATATAAAGGAAATCGTTAATATTAACTGCAAAAAACAGCGGTCCTAGTATTGAGCCCTGAGGCACACCAATATTAAGCTGTGTGGGTCTTGATAGACAGTTATTGAAGGACACTACTTGTTGTCTGTCAGATAAAAATAACGTAATTATGTTCACCATGTTGGTGCTAGTCTTCATGTGTTTTAATTTTCTAATTAAAATATCATGATCTCCATATCATATCTACAAATACCGCTCCACAAATGTTGCCATTGTTGATACAAAGATGCCAGTTATCGGTCATTTTTGTTAGGGCACTATGGCAAGAATATTTAGGTCGAAACCCAGATTGACTGTCAATTATTAGATTGTTGTTAATTAAATGGTGTAATGTTAATAAAATAGACACATTTAGAGATATGCAGATATTAGATATATACATACACTTTCATAGGATATTAGAATAACAATGTAGATCAACTCTCAGAACATTATAAATGTACACATCATCATCAAGTGCCCTGCCAGCTGGCGTAGGTGTTCATGTCTCTCCACAGAACTAGGTCCTTGGTGTTCTGGATCAACTCTGCTGATATTCTTCCATGCTACTGTGTCAGTCCAATCAAGGTGGTGCTTCGACGATAAAAAAACAGCGCTCCAGGGTAGGTTGGTATATGATACGATGACATCAGTAGGTGTACCGACAACGAGCTAGGGAAACTAGCAGACCGACAATATACAACAACAGTATAGGGAGTGCTAGCATCAAGGATGAGTGGTTACACAACCTGATTCCCTTGCCGAAGCCTGGCAAAGACCACACAAAAATTCAGGGATATCGAGTAATAACCATGCAGAATACAATAGGCAAGCTGCTGGAGAAGTTAATTGCAAAAAAAAATATCAAGCCAGCTAGAGAAGCAAGGTGTTTCCCCCACCTACCCTGGGTGGGTACCGTCCAAAATGAGAAATCCTGGACTCAATGCAGCAGTTTTTGCCCATGATGTCTATGAAGGTTTTCCACTCAGGCATTGAAACCTTTGCTGCAGCGATTGATCTTGAGGACGCGTACAACAGAGTACCATTGGATTTTTTAATGCTTCAGCTTCTTGAACTCAAGATAGTCCGTTCCTCCTTAGTTGGATCGCTGCAGACCTCTTCCAACGGAAAGTAGTTTTTAGATGTGGCAGTTGGCACTTCGGAACCAACAACAATATATCCTGGCCTACCACAGGGATCACCATTATCTCCGGTACTGTTCAACGCCTACACATGTGAGATCACCAGTGAGCAGATCACTGGACCTGGTAGGACATTGTCATATGCCGAGATGTTTTAGTGTATCGTCAGGGTAAGGATAGAGATCAGCTGCTGCGGAACATACAAACCGAACTCAATCGAATAAGTACTTGGTGTGTTGAGCTGGAGCAATGGTCAACCCAACAAAGGCAAAAGTGACATGGTTCTCGTTGAATAATCATAATTGTCACACGCCAACAACCTACTTTGAAGCTGTGTTCAGAGACTTTGGAATGGGAAAGGAAGACTTACCGAAAAGAACGAAAGAACTACCTGGGGAGTATGTGTGATGCGAAGCCTTGCTTATAACGAGCACATAGACCAGTTGATAACAAAGGCCAGGCGGTGGTTTGGCTGCTATGCGGATGATGGCGGCAGCGAAACTGTGACGCAGCGCCATCATATGTCTCCTGTACGAGGGGCTGGTCATGTTTTTTTTTTGAGTATGTGATGGCGATCCTGACTCTCAGCCATAAGCAGATAGAAAGATGGAAAGGATACAGAACGAAGCTACTCGCGTTATTCTTGGATGTGATGTTCGTCCATCATGAATGATATTGACCATTCATTGACGATGACCATTCATTACACTACATCTTTAGATTTGATGAGGAACGAATGACTTGCGCTTTGGTTTTGTATAGCGAGGAAGTGGTCGCGCAAGACCTTCGCCCCCGCTCCCTCGTCTGTGTCCGTCTGGCTCCAGTGGCGAGCATGGCAAGACGACTGGAAGACGGACACAGATGCAGTGGACGTTAGGCTGCCACGGGCCAGTTATCCCTGTATATATTGGCTCTCGAGAGCCTCGTGCAGACTTCCGGCAATTCCTTTGGTTTTCAGTTTTAAGACAAGCGTAGCGACAAGCAATGAGCGTATGATTACTTATAGGATTTACTAATACTATATTAAGATATACTAATTAGGAAGGTGAAGGGCAGCAGGTTAAAAAGAGGACGGTCGTGGATGGGTCAAGCCGAAGACATTCTTCAACAGGTGTGTTCACTTGAGGACTTAGAACCTGGCGAGGAGTGGGTGCAAGTGCCAACAGACTTCTGCACATCCTTTTCAGTTTGCATCCAACTAGATAGAAAATGCAGACAAGAAAATCCGGCTGCTGTGGAGGCTGAAGTACAAGCGTTGATTTTCGAGAATTCGCTAGACAGTGACGCGGTCATCTACACAGATGGGTCGGTCGTCCGACATGTGAGAAGCTCATGGGCCTTTACAGCTCGGGCCGGAGGGAGAATTGTGAAGGAGGACTCTGGTGCTTTCACTGAAACCACAAGTAGCCTGACCATGGAAGTCATGGCAGTAAGTAAAGCAATAACATGGCTCGAGACACAGACATTCACTAGGGCTTGTTTCCTTAGCGACTCAATGAACATGATCAAGAGGATAAAGGAGGGGTCGATCCGAAGAGAATGGTTGCTGCCTCTGAAGCGGTCTCGGCTGGCAAAGATTAGTTTCATCTTCGTGCCAGGGCATGCGGGAGTACAAGGAAATGAGCGGGCTGACAAGCTCGCAGGTGAGGCTACTGTGGAGGGCGGACGCGCCATGGACCAGGCTGACATTCTGAATGCTCTACGAGAAGTGAGACTTTTGCAAGAACCAAGTGATGACTGTGAATCTACAACAATGGCCAGACTGCGAGAGCAGCAAATTAAAAGAGGGGTGGCCAAACAAGAACACTACGCAGGAAGCCAAAGAAGATTGATAAACCAACACAGAACTGGCGTCGTTAGCCGCTACACGCTGCGGGATTTGCTGAGGAGGGGATCCGAGCACTTATGGACTGAATGGTCCGATGTGCAACGAGGATGATCTGTCGACTAACTAACTAACTAACTTATAGGATCAACACGATTTCCTTCACCGAAGACGGACTGACCGCCAGAGCAGACCACACACAAACATGAGGCGAGAAACTGCCCACAGAAGATAATGCTCGTCTAGTTGCGAGCAGATCTCCCGATTTACGGTTGAGCCTCTCCAGCGCAAATGTGCACATGGCGACTGACCGGACAGACGTTCATGCACACGCAACGACATGTCATCAGTAGGGTAAAACTAACCTGTCTCACGACGGTCTAAACCCAGCTCACGTATTCTTGGATGTACAAGAGATACAGCATGCAGGGCGATGCACTACCTTCTTGATTTTCCAGCCATTGAAGACAAAATACAAATTTGCATAGCACGTGCCTACCTCAGAGTTAACGCAAACACACAACATCCACTGCATAGTGAAATTAGGAAGATGAAGGGCAGCAGGTTAGAAATAGGAAGGTCGTGGATGGGTCAAGCCGAGGACATTCTTCAACAGGTGTGTTCACTTGAGGACTTAGAACCTGGCGAGGGTGGGTGCAAGTGCCAACAGATTTCTGGCCGTCTCTTTCAGTCCTTAATCCAACTAGATAGAAAATGCAGACAAGAAAATCCGGCTGCTGTGGAGGCTGAAGTACAAGCTTTGAATTTCGAGAATTCGTTAGACGGTGATGCGGTCATCTACACATATGGGTCGGTTCGTCCGACATGTGAGAAGCTCATGGGCCTTTATGGCTCAGGCCGGAGGGAGGTTTGTGAAGGAGGATTCTGGTGCTTTTCTGAGACCGCAAGTAGCTTGACTATGGAAGTAAAGCAATAACATGGCTCGAGACACAGACTTTCACTAGGGCATGTTTCCTTAGCGACTCAATGAGCATGCTCAAATACAGGGGTCACCAAACTACGGCCCACGGTCCGGCCCGCAACTTCAGTCCCTCGGGTCCGCCGACGGTACTCGAATTTGCTTGATATAACGTATGTAACACGAGACGTTGTTATACAATTTAAATGTAAATATTATGCTTAGAATAATAGGAGAACTTCACATGTGCGGAGACCCCCTGGCTGCCATGTGTCTTACATTTACCATTTTCAATTATAAATTATCGTATCTAGATGCTCTTGTTTATTGTCATGTTTGCTTATTTCGCACCACCCCAAGTCCTTCCCCGGCTCGTGGTATGCTCTGAGATCGGGCGCAAGTGTTGTACAGAATGAGTACGCGGTCCACGCTCGTCATTTTGTCAGTTATCCGGGCCGCTGTGAAAAATGTTTGGTGACCCCTTCTCAAGAGGACAGAGATGGGGTGGATCCGAAGAGAATGGTTGCTGCCTCTGGAGTGGTCTCAGCTGGCAAAGATTAGTTTTCATCTTCGTGCCAGGGCATGCGGGAGTACAAGGAAATGAGCGGGCTGACAAGCTCGCAGGTGAGGCTACTGTGGAGGGCGGACGCGCCATGGATCAGGCTGGCATACTGAATGCTCTACGAGAAGTAAGACAGTTGCGAGAACCAAGTGGTGACTGTGAATCTACAACCATGGCCAGACTGCGGGAGCAGCAAATTAAAAGAGGTGTGGCCAAACAAGAACACTACGCAGGAAGCCAAAGAAGATTGATAAACCAACATAGAACTGGTGTCGTTAGCCGCTACACGCTGCGGCTGAGGGGATCCGACCTCCGAGCATTTATGGACTGAATGGTTCGATGTGCAATGAGGATGATCTGTCGACTAACTAACTATTGCTCAACTATGGGTCTAGCTCTTTGTTCCATTAGATTTGCGAATGTTTTCCATATAATCCTATATGGCTCAGGAGTGATATTCCTCTGTACATTTTGCACCTTCTCATATTGCCTTTCTTTTTCCATACTGGTAATATTATTACCTGTTGCCAATCGTCTGTACATTTATTTCTTCTGAGGCTATATTAAAAAGTCTTGTCAGCCATTTAACCCTTGTTTTCCCACAATCTAAATAGCTTCTGTTGTTATTCCATCTGGACCTGGTGACTTGTTTTTATGACTTTTCTGTATAACTGATTTAACTTCTGCTGGTATAAGTTTGTTTCTTGTTCACAGCTTTTAGCAGCACAATTTGGGTTTTCTATCTTTGTTAGTGAAACAAATAAAGGTATATCTCTGTCAGAATCTCCATCGCCTGTAGGTGACGGACAAGCACGACGAGAACCCGACGGGCAGCTACTACGCAGTTGATGCCCAGTGGTCAGCGTGACGCACGAAGCGCACGGGGACTAGAAGCCAATGGGCTAACGAGAAACATCGGCGTTAGCTCAGACTGATTCAGGACTTCGAGACAGGACGGACATGAGAGAAAGTGTTGCGTGTATTCGTGTATTATTCTATGCTCGATGTGAGAAAGCCTGTATGTTTCGTAGATTCTGTTTGGGGACTGAGTGAGTGCTTTGTTCCATTCATCTATGAACTTGTGTATTGCATATATGTATTTGTAATGGCATTGTCGCTAATTGTGAGCGCAGCATTATATGAATGCCGTTGAGGAGAGTGGTTTATGTGATTAAAGTGTTTCAGTTATGTTGCCGCGTGTCTGAGTACAATCATTCTTTGTGTGTGATTGTTTCACTCCTGTTAGAGAACTACGAGCCACTGTTAGTATAAAGTAAGACCCTGACAATCTCTTTTGTTATTTACTGGTATTTAACTGACAGTATTAATAATTTATGTAAACAAAATTATAAATACTCTTCAATATTATAATTGACATATAACTAAATCCTGTTTATTATTATATTATAGTGTGAAATATTTGTGTGTGCAACTAAACATGCACGGTCATCAATCAATGAACTAATATAACATTATAGAATATACAAACTTAGATATGTATGAAGACATTATAAATATACAAGCATAGATATGTATGAGGACAACAGAAATATACAAACTTATATAAGAAGACAGTTGAAATAGAATGAATGAATGAACAAATTAACAGGCTTTATTTTGAAGGGTAACAAATTGGGCACGCAGGCCCGTCTTACATTTGGCCCTTCCAATCACTCATCTTTCGTTCACCAGTGCACAATGCATTCACATAGGAAAACAATATTGTCAAATGAATGTTGTAAGCATAAACAATGCATGATACCATGTTATGAGACACATCCCCCACCCACCCACCCCCTATACATTCACATGTCTCCCACACACACATCCACCACCCAACCACACACATACCCACAGGCACATACATGACCCCATCCATCCACCAACCCACACATCTCACACACCCCAACATAACCATCTCCCCACCTACACATCTCCCACCCACCACACATTCCCCCATCACACATGCCCCACCCACCCACACACAAACCGAAGCAAACATGCATGCAACCACCCATCCATACCCACTCACACATATCTCCCCACCCACAAGCACACATCCTCCACCCATCCCATAACCTACCAACATTCACCCACCCACATATCCTCCACCACCCACACATCTCCAACCACTCAGCCAAACACACATCCCCCAACCACATATCCAACACCCACACACACATATACCCGCTGTCAAAGTCTCACATCTGAGGTTGCGACGCGTTGGCTGTGCCAACGCCAGGCGACATAACAACGCGCAACCCTGAGTGATGTTAAACACTGCAGAGGGAATGCGGCGTCTTCGACGACGCCCGTATAAGCAGCCAAGCACAGCAATTGAGCGACGCTTAAACGATCGCTGGTCAGCGGTACACCCCGTGAACCTTGCAGGGGTCACACCAGCTGACTTGAGCGCCAACTAGCGTGTAGCGTGTAGAACGACAAGTCTGGCAGACTGGGGTTAGGCGTTTGAATGGACAGGTCGCATGCGTCTGCGAGTGGTGTTTGAATCTGCATTGAGAGCTAGCCTGTATGACAGTGGGAGACTGGTTCGAACGCTTGTGTATTGTAAGTGATATGTCTATTGATTGCATGTATTCTTATGTATTGTATTGATATAGTTCATGCTGTAATGATTGCTATGGATTGTCATTGCGCGATGTCTGTGCGACAATGAATGCAGCGCGTAAATAAAGCTTGTAAATAACAGGTTCGAATATTCACTTCATGTGATTTGATAGTTTGATATTGCTTCACACTTGCCAGAAAACGAGCTACTTATCTTGCTCTACGCAAGACTCTGACAAGTGCGAACGTGGTGGCTTTCGTCCAGGTTTTGAACTGAATGCGAACTTGTAGATTTTTTTTGTCCGAGTTTTGAATCGAATGTGAAGATGTTAATAGAAGTGCGCAAGTCATAGATTAGAGTAAAGTAACGGTTAAATAGTGTTGATTTCATTAAATTATAAGTGTGAAGACATTATTTGAAGCCAACCGAGGCGTCTTCAGACTTATCGCCAAATTTAACCAATTTAAGAACTAAAATCCAAAATGGCGGCCGTGCCCTTGAATGTCATTGAGTAGGGTTAGTGTGAGCGTGAAAGTTGTTGATTGTGGTAACGACTAACAATAATACTTGACAGCATACAAACCTATACAGACTTCAGTGACATTACATACACCATACATTTACAAACGTTCTAATTTCGTTTAGTTTCAAAAGTACAGGTTTTGTTTGTGTCAACTTTACCTGAGCTTTGTGAACTTCAAAAATTTTTTGTGCGTCAACCCGAAGGACGTTCCAGTGTGATTTCGAGCATCACTGGACAGCACATTGCCCAAGGATTACTTGAGTATAAAATTTTTTTCATTTCTCTTTATACTTTCGTTAGTCTGGCTTTAAACATCAACTGTGCTAAAAATATTTGTAAATTACTACCATCATAAGTAATTTTGTTTATATTTATTTCATCATACGTATTGTTCATCATGTCTTCTTTAAACGATTTCATTGAAATGGGTTTAAAAATGAATATGTCTGGTGAGGGATTGAGAACATGGAGTGAAAGTAAATATGCAGAATACCTCTTGAAACAAGAGCAAATTATTGAGCAGAATGAGAGAGCGGCCGAAAGGGCGTTAAAAATGAAAGAGGCAGACTCAGAAACTGCTCTAAAGCTTCAACAGGCACAATCAGAAGCTGCTCTAAAGGAATAAGAAGCTGCTTTAAAGCTTCAACAGGCACAATCAGAAGCTGCTCTAAAGCTTCAGCAGTCACAGTCAGAAGCTGCAGTGAGGCTTCAGCAAGCACAGTCAGAAGCTGCAGTGAGGCAAGCTGAGATCTTAGCCCAAAGTAAGAGAGAAGAGCAAGAAACACAACTGAAAATTGAACAGCTAAAATCTGAATCTTCTAAAGATAAAGCTAATAAAGAAACAGACAAGATCAACCTCACAAGAAATACCAAGGTCTGATCAAAAGTTACAACACAGGTGATTGCATAGCAGCATTCACCCAAGATTTTGAATTTGTCATGGATCATTACAAAATTCCAAAACCTGAATGGGGTATAGTATATGTAAGAAGTCTTTCTGGGGAACCTCTGAAAGTCATAGAGACGATCCCAAATGACCTGAAAGAAGATTATCTGTACATTAAAGCGAAAATTATGTCGCATTTTTTACTAGATGAATCAGGTTATAGAGAACAGTTTAGGAAGTTGTCTTTATCACATCTCTCCCACCCCCCTTTTCTAAATTTTTGTTGGAATGTCAGTGTGAAAGTGTCCAACAGATTAAAAGTCGTGGCTCTGGTTATTTTTCAGCCAATAAGCAATGTTTCTCTAGTAGTCTGACCAGCACAGACTTTGTAGCAGCAGCTACATATGGCAAATATCAGTCAGGGTCAAATAACAAACAAAGACCTTATAAACAAGCTGCAGAGAAATTTTATCAGTGTAGATATTGCCAATTCTCACACAATGCAAATGATATGTGTGACCAACATCCTGGGTACACTGCTTACTTGCAGAATTACATTTCTAAGCAAGATAAAGAAAGGAAGAACTACAAAAAACTTACCAAATGTTATCTTTGTAAGGCTTTTGGTCACTGGCGTAAAGATTGTAAAGGCAAGGCAATGACCAGAAAGGCTAATGCAGCCATGTTTGACAGTTCTTCTTCAGAAGATGAAAGTGTGCAAGATCACCCCGTAAACTCAGCACATTCCATTGATGTGTTCCATCATGAAAAATGTACCATTTGTGATCAGTTTCATGAGGATGGCGTGTTAACATGCGGCCATTCCATACCTGTTACCAATGAGGAGGCCAATTTTGTAGTAAACTCCCAAGGTAAATTAAACATCCATAAGGGGTATGTTAATGGTAGAGCTGCCACAGTTTTACGTGATAGCGGAAGTACTCTCATTGGTGTGAAGAGAGATTACATTTTACCATCACAATATAGTGGTAAATATGTCACATGCAGGACGTTCTCAGGGAACATAGAGAAATATCCACTTGCATGGGCATATATAACTACACCATTCCTTACAGGAAAGGTTAAATGCGCAACATTAACCAATCCTTGCTGTGATGTTATCATTGGAAACCTTCCTGAAGTGAATGACATGCCACATGACAGTAGTACATCAACTGTCATTTGTAATATTGATACTACCATTTCACCTTCATCACAAATCACCATTCATGATGCATTACCACCTGTAACTGAATGTACAAATGCCAATCTGGCTATGCCAGAACATACATGTAATTGTGTGAATGTGACATCAACATGTGATGAGAATGATCGTTGTGATCGAATAAATGCAGTAACTAGATCTACTGCACAGATGCAAGATCTAATCGATCAGACAGAGGCTTTACAACGAGTAAGTCCAGTTGTAACATCTCCTGAAACAACTAGGAAGAAGTTTATAACATCTCAAAAAGCCGATCGATCTTTGCAAAAGTATTTTAAACTTGTAGGCCAAAAGCCAAGAGTAGCAAAGAATGCTCAATGGTACTTTGCTCTGAAGAACGGAATTCTAACACGGATACTTACACCAAAGGTTCCAGCACTATAGAACAAACAGTGCTACCGTTAGAAAACCGCAAGCAAGCATTGAATCTAGCTCATGACATACCCTTTGCAGGACACATGGCGTATGCTATAACTAGAGCAAGGTTACTTACTCAATTTTATTGGCCAAAGTTTTGCAACGATACCAAACAGTATTGTAGATCGTGTGACATCTGCCAAAAGCTTGTCAAAAAGGGTAAACACCCACAAGCTGAATTGCAAGTTACTGATTTAGCTAGTAGACCGTTTGAAAAGATCTCGGTCGATATAGTTGGTTCTCTTAACCATGTAACATCGAGAGGTAATAGGTACATTGTAACACTCATTGATCTATGTACTCGGTGGCCAGAAGCGATTCCAATGAAGAACATAACTTCCAAGGACATCATGGAAGTGTTCTTTCATATTTTTGCGAGGTTAGGATTCCCTGATACCATCCTGTCAGATCGGGGTAGCCAGTTTATTGCCTCAGCTACACAAGCCTTTACCGAAATGTTGGGTGTTAAACAATGCTTCAACAGTCCCTACCACCCGCATTCGACCGGTATCGTGGAAAAGATTAACGGCGATATGAAACATATGCTCTCTAAGGTAACCCAAGAACACCCTGAAGATTGGGATACTTATCTGCCGGCAATTTTATTTGCATATAGGGAAGTGCCCCATTCCAGCTCTGGGTTCTCACCATTTCAAATGTTATATGGTGCACAACCACGCGGCCCATTATCTCTGTATGAATCTATGTTGACTGAAAGTACAACTTTGCCTAAACCCATTTCACCATATGAACATGTAACATCATTGCGTGATAGAATTATGAAATCATGTGTGTTAGCTAAAGAAGCTCTCCAAAAATCAGGAGCTATCTACCGACAATATGCTACAGAGGAAATAGAACTATTACACTGACACCAGGACAGGACGTTCTTCTTCTTTTGCCAAGTGATAGACATCTCCTAACTGACTCATGGCAAGGACCGTTCAAAGTACTACGACAAATTTCGACTGTAGATTACGAAATTGCAGTTAGGGACAAACATAAAATTTCCCATATTAACATGCTCAAACCATATCACCACAGGCAAGACGACCAAGTAGAAACTGCAGCAAGCACCACCATAGTGGACCAGACGGACGACAACGACACTGACGAGATACCTACACCAGTTCTTGACACGACGACCAACTTACAGGACATTAAGGTAAATCCTAAACTGACGCAGACACAGACTGACAGTTGCAGACAACTGATACAAGAGTACAGGACGATCTTTTCTGACAGCTCAGGACAGATCACATAACAGCACTACAGCAGACATTTGACAGAATTAGACATCATGAACTGACTGTAAAACCTTCCAAAGTTGATATAGCCTTTCAGGAAATTTCATTTTTGGGCTATAAGATCTCAAATGGCTTTATATCAACTGACGATAACATCATGTCTAGAATTTTGAAATTGTCGCTTCTGACAACTAAGAAACAGTTGCGAAGTGTGTTAGGTCTTTTAAACTATTATAGACAATTTATTCCTCATTTTGCTGAATTGACCAAATGTTTCACTGATTTACTAACAAATAAACATCCCAATGTGATTGTAAACAGTGAATGTTTGAGGCCAGCATTTACGAAGATTCTTTCATATTTTTCTAAAAACCTATTCTAAAATTGCCAAATTTGAATATTACTTTTAGATTAAGATGTGACGCGAGCTCCGTAGCCATTGGAGGTGTGCTTCTCCAGGAACACGACCAAATCTTGTACCCAGTATACTACGTCTCTCGAAAACTGAACACCAGCGAATGAAATTATAGTACGCCGGAACTCGAGGCTCTTGCCATGGTATTTTTGGTACGTAAACTTTCTAGATTTCTTTTAGGTAAACATTTCATTATTGAAACAGATAATAGTCCACTGACAATTGTTACCAGAGGAACGCCAAGTAACAGCAAGGTGGCAAGATGGTCCCTTCTTCTACAGGACTATAGCTATGAGATTAACCATATAAAGGGTTCCCAAAACTGTCTTGCAGATCTTTTGTCGAGATGTCCATACGACGAACCTAATACCCAGTCAACACCAGAGCACAGTGCAGAGGGTGTATAAAACTGCAAAGTAGATAGTGCTCAGTACCACAGCCAATTGTGACAAAGTGTCAGTAACGCTGTGTACAACAATGTGATGGGGTAGATTGTATCTCCCAATGTATATAACTTATGTACATATGTGGATTCTTATTAGTATCATTATTATGCGAATGAATGCGTGTATAATTGTGAGATATGTGAAAGAATGGAATCATTATTATGTAAACTAATGTGTTGTATAACTGTAAGATATGAGAAAGAATGTGATTATTATTGTAAATACATAAATATTGTAACAACCAGACACTACAAAGACAAGTGTCACTGGACAACACTACAGGATCCAGGAACTTACCAAGCTACTACAGCATGAAGTAATCCTGAATGTATCCAGACCGATGTGTCCAAGACGTTTTAACAAGGTACGAAAGATGACTACGACAGTACAATCCGAGCAGAAGGCGGAAGACACGATCCAACAGCTGATAGTAACAACTAATACTCCGTTTATATAATATCCATCCATAACGGAACAACGCCGTGTGAATGACACCACAACACATGTGTAAAAAAACACAGCTGTATACTTCCGGTATTTTTTGCATATTAATTTAAAAGTTAGCAGACTACGCTAAAAAGTCTATAAATTTATGACGATTGTATTAAAATGTGATTTAAAATATTTCCATATACGGAATTGTATATGTTGATCTTTATAATATGTAATATCAGCATCATAACTTGATTACTTCTTTACAAACGTGACTTTTTGTGCACATTTGTCAATAAGTATCAAATTATGACACTAAGAAATAAATTTGCAGTAGTAATTTATGTCTTGTAAACGACGATAAATTATTGTTCCTATATTTTTTGTATAATAACCAAGGGACATTACTCTAAATTCTTGGTGATGTGTAAATATGTATTGTAACCATTAACATGTGTGCTTGATAGATAACATGTCAATGAGACGTCATTTATATATGGACAATATATTGCCAAAACTGTTGACCTTCATTAGAAACTCTAAACAGAGGTCTGATGATGGAGCTATCTCAGAGGGAGATGCTCACAACTTGACCTGATGATTTTAGTATTTTTGTTTTTGGTTGTTGAGGTAGGGGCCAGTTTAGCCGTGACCTACCGGACTAGCTGTGTCACAGCGAGGTAAGGCCCATTAAATAGATTGTACTTGACTGTTGTACTTCAAGGTGCAACATAATTGGTGTATACATAGTGTTTACTATTCACCTGTATATATTTAGAATAACTATTAAGACGAAATACAATGTTCGATTTTGACAAGTTTAATAACACCCATATATATTGTACATGAAAGGAAATCCTTTCATGGAAAAAGGGTGGGGAGAGTGTCAAAGTCTCACATCTGAGGTTGCGACGCGTTGGCTGTGCCAACGCCAGGCAACATAACAACGCGCAACCCTGAGTGATGTTAAACACTGCAGAGGGAATGCGGCGTCTTCGACGACGCCCAGTATAAGCAGCCAAGCACAGCAATTGAGCGACGCTTAAACGATCGCTGGTCAGCGGTACACCCCGTGAACCTTGCAGGGGTCACACCAGCTGACTTGAGCGCCAACTAGCGTGTAGCGTGTAGAACGACAAGTCTGGCAGACGGGGTTAGGCGTTTGAATGGACAGGTCGCATGCGTCTGCGAGTGGTGTTTGAATCTGCATTGAGAGCTAGCCTGTATGACAGTGGGAGACTGGTTCGAACGCTTGTGTATTGTAAGTCATATGTCTATTGATTGCATGTATTCTTATGTATTGTATTGATATAGTTCATGCTGTAATGATTGCTATGGATTGTCATTGCGCGATGTCTGTGCGACAATGAATGCAGCGAGTAAATAAAGCTTGTAAATAACAGGTTCGAATATTCACTTCGTGTGATTTGATAGTTTGATATTGCTTCACACTTGCCAGAAAACGAGCTACTTATCTTGCTCTACGCAAGACTCTGACACCCGCCAACTCACATATCCTGCACTTACCCACACACAAAACCCACACCTGCCCACACATCCCCCACTTACACACATATCACCCACCCACACAATCTCCCACACCCACCCATCCTCTCCCACCCCCAACCTACAACACTCATCCTCCCACACATCCTCCACCCACCCACTCGCCAACCATTCTCCCCCCCCCCCCCCCCCGGATCTCCAATCACACATCCCTTAACTACACCTCACCCCCATACACTCACACACACATCTCCCCACCCATACACACATCCTCACCCATCAACACATTCCTCATCCAAAAATACACACCAACCACTCACACACACCCCACCACCCACATATACTCCACCCACAAACATCCACTTTCTCACACACACACACACACCCCACCCATACTCATCTCCCACACACATCCACCCACTCACGTATTCATCCATCAACCACTCACACCGACACATCACCCACCCACCCACACATGCATCTCTCATCTACTCTCCCACCCACACACACCCCAACCACCCACCCACACACACCCCAACCACCCAGCCAAACACACATCCCCCATCCTCACATACATCCTTCATCCACCCGCACATCCCACACAACTCCCCACCAATAAATGCATTCCCCCTACACGCATTCCCCATACACATCCCTGCCCACACATCTCTCACCCACAAACACATCTCTCCACCCACCCACACATCCCCCACCTACAAACATCCTCACCACCCACACATACATCCTCCACCCACTCACGTTTATCCCATCCACACTCAGACCCACACAGACATTTCCCATTCAGACACACCCCCACACCCATCACCAACCCACACACATCTCCCACACATCCATTCACCCACCCAAATACACATTCCCAACCCATACCCCAACCAACCAACACTCACATACTTCCACCCATCCTCCCAAATATCCCCACCCACACACACCTCTCACACACATAAATCCCCCACTGACCACACATCCTTTCACCCATCCACACATCAACTCACACACATCCCCCACACCCCACACACACATCCCTCACATACACACCCTAACACACATCTTCACATCTAGACACATACATGATGCCTCACATGATCACTGAAACTAATAAGAACAAACTCCCACACTTTACACACAGCTGAGACACTGACGATTGTCGTGAACATTCTCGCAAAAATTGTAAGAAATGGAGAAAAAATTGTACATATACATTGTGTAGCGTAAAAAATTGGTGATGCAATTCAACTCTCTCTCTTTTCTCTATCTCACATACACTCTCTCTCTCTCTCCCTTTCTCCCACTCACTAATGCTCTCACTCACATTACAGTAATGTTATATTATACATGATAAAATCAAGTGGCATACAAAATGGTAATGTGAAAGGCGAAAATACACAAAAAATATGGAATGGCATGTTACAGGACATGTGTGCACTCAACTCTCTCTCTCTCTTTATTACACATACACACACACACTAACTCTCTCTTTCTCTCACTCATACTCCATAACTCTCTCACCCATTCTACAGTGATGTACATGTGTTCATATTATAAATTATAACATCAATTGGCATTCAAAATGATAATATGAACATGAGAATACACACAAAATATGAAATAGCATGTTACATGATATGTGTGCGCTTAAATCTCTCTCTCTTCTCACCAACACACACCCATAGACACTCACAAACAATGCGCGCGCACATACACACACTAACAAATCCATTCTTCCACTGTCTCTCTCTCTCTCGTTCGCTCACTCACACTCTCTCTCTCTCACTCGCAATCACTATTTCACCCATTAAGTCACTCTCTCCATCTTTCATTCACTCTATATCACACTCTCTTTCACACACAGACAGACATACACCAATCACACTTAAATCTCTCTCTCTTCTCACCAACACACACCCATAGACACTCACAAACAATGCACGCGCACATACACACACTAACAAATCCATTCTTCCACTGTCTCTCTCTCTCTCGTTCGCTCACTCACTCTCTCTCTCTCTCACTCGCAATCACTATTTCACCCATTAAGTCACTCTCTCCATCTTTCATTCACTCTATATCACACTCTCTTTCACACACAGACAGACATACACCCTCTCGCTATCAAATACACTCCCTCACATACCAAATGCAGATACACATGCACACACAATACACACACGCAAATACACACATATACCTACGCACACATACACACATCCACACCCATACAAACATACTTACACACAAATAACTCCCTCGCATACACTGCATGCATGCACACATACACACAAACATATGCACATATATATACGAACATACACATATATACACACGCACATACACATATACACACGCACATACATATAAACACACACACACATGTATGCACACATAAACACACATATAAACATACTTACACACACAAGAACACACACAAATATATTTACACACACTTACACATACACACCCACATTCAGACGTACACACACATACACCCATATACACACATAAACACACACATATGGACACACGTACACACACATACACCCACACACTTACTCACACATACACGCTGCCTTACATAATCTCCCCCTCTCACTCACTTATTTACTCTCTAAACCACACTACCCCACTCTCTTACTTGCACAGACGAGTACACACACACACACACACACACACACACTCACCCACTCTCTCTCTCTAACTTCTCACGCACTCTCTCACTCACCCACTGTCTCTCGCTTGCACACTCACTCGCTCTCACACTCACTCACACATGCACATACACACATACTCACAAATTCTCCCCCTCACTCACTAACTCACTCCTTACTCACTCACTCACTCGCTGGCTCTCTAACTCACACTCACTCACTCACTTTCTTACTCTCTCATACAGACAGGCATACACACAACACAACCTATTTCTCTCTCTCACTAACTCATTCTCTCACTCAATCTCTCACACATACGTGTACACAGACATTTACTTACTCTTTCACTCTCGCAGGCACATGCGCATACATACCCTCTCACTTTCTTTGTCTCATACTCACTCTCTCACCCACTCTCTCACTCACACAGTGAAAAATGATACTAGTAGGTGACTTATGGAGGCATATAGTCGATATGAAGTAAGTATTGAAAAAGTTTTCGGTTGAATGTGTAGGGACTCATTGGCGTTTTCAGTTCTGGTGGAAGGCTATTCCACAAGTGAGCACCAGAATACGCGAAACATGTTTTGTATAAGTCCAATCTAGGCTTTGGAACCTGTAATAAATTTAAGCGCTGACTGTTCATTGCATTAGATTGAATTAATCGTAGAAGATACTCTGGGGTATTTTCAGATATAATTTTATTCACTAATTTGGCTTTGTTAAAAAGGAATCACTTTCGAAGTGGTAGAAGTCTTAGCTGACTATATAAGTTATTACTTTCAACGTGCTTTATGCCAGAAACTAGACGTATAGCACAGTTTTGAAGCGAACACAATCGTTTCATATTAGATTTAGGGCACCCATCCCAGACTGTGGAACAATAGTCAAGAAGTGATTGGATATAGCATGCACAGAATATTTTTCGTGTGCTTTCATTTTAGTAAGTTGGTAAACTTTTTGTGCTATTCTCTTGGTGAGGACATGAACATGAGAGCTCCAGTTTAGATGTCTGTCAATTAAAAGACCTAATGGTTTGTGTTCATTTACATTAACTATAGGTAACGTGTCCACGTGGAGATTGAGCGGTGCCCCAGTTATGGCTAAGGTCTGTAGTTTTTGTCAGGTCGTTATTAGCATGGATTTGGTTTTGTCGATGTTAATAATCATGCGGTTTTCATAGCTCCGTCTACTAAGGTTATCAAGTTTGTTTTGTAAAGAGCTTTCTAAACCACTAAGGTTCTCTTGACTAGTGTATATAGTGCAGTCATCTGCAAATAGGTCACATGAAGTATTGAGATATAAAGGAAGATCGTTAATATTAACTGCAAAAAACAGCGGTCCTAGTATTGAGCCCTGAGGCACACCAATATTAAGCTGTGTGGGTCTTGATAGACAGTTATTGAAGGACACTACTTGTTGTCTGTCAGATAAAAATAACGTAATTATGTTCACCATGTTGGTGCTAGTCTTCATGTGTTTTAATTTTCTAATTAAAATATCATGATCTACCATATCATATCTACAAATACCGCTCCACAAATGTTGCCATTGTTGATACAAAGATGCCAGTTATCGGTCATTTTTGTTAGGGCACTATGGCAAGAATATTTAGGTCGAAACCCAGATTGACTGTCAATTATTAGATTGTTGTTAATTAAATGGTGTAATGTTAATAAAATAGACAAATTTAGAGATATGCAGATATTAGAATATATACACTTTCATAGGATATTAGAAAACAATGTAGATCTCAGAACAATTATAAATGTACACATCATCATCAAGTGCCCTGCCAGCTGGTGTAGGTATTCATGGCTCTCCACAGATCTCTCTCCTTGGTGTTCTGGATCAACTTTGCTGATGATATTCTTCCATGCTACCATGTCAGTCCATCCAGCATCATTTCTCTTGGTTGTCCTCTGCCTCTCTTCCCTTTTATCTTTCCAGTCATCACAATGTTTTTCAATGCCTCTCTTCTCATCACATGACCGAAGAAAGCTGTTTATCTCTTTCTTATTGTTATATATAGTGTTCTAGTTTCATTAGCCTCTTTCAGGCAATCATCGTTAGTTACTCTGGCAGTCCAAGGAATTCACAATATTTGTCTCAGAAACCATATTTCTGTTGCCTCCAAGTTCTTCATAATTTGTTCATTTATATTCCAAGATTCACTGCCATGCAGCAAAACAGGTTTGAATAATACAAAAAACTAGAAGGGTTTTTCGGTCTGTCCATGGTATTCTTTGCATTTTCCCCAGAAACCACATTTTCACTGCCATTAGATGTTTTTCAGCATGTCTGCACTTTATTCATGTTTCAAATCCATACAACAGTACAGGTTCTATGTAGCACTTCAAATACTCTTTTCCTCTTTGCAATTAACAACTTTGTATTGGTCAGTATGTTTTCCATCATTGCAAATGGCTACCTTCATCATAGCAATTCTTGTTCTAATCTCTTCCAGGCACATCCCATCAGATGTTATGACTGTTCTAATATAGTTGTACCAATTCATTTGTTTAAGAAAATTCCTATTTAACTGACAATTACATTGTGGTATTTCTTTCTTCCTAGTGACAAACATAATCTCTGTCTTTGTATAATATAATTCTAACCCTAGTTGTTCACTGTGTACAATAACCACGTCTACTAGATGTTGCAGATTATGTTTATTAAGTGCAATCAATACTGTATCATCAACATATCTAATGTTAAATTCCTTCTAAATTTTCTAAAAAAAAATTTTTTACTGGAGGAAAAAAACACCTGGACACATTACACATTCCTGTGACACACCTATCATAATATGCTGACCCTGACTGGAGGACAACTGACTAGGTACTTAGCCTAGTAGCTTATGTATCACAACTGTCTGGGTACTTAGCCTGGTGGCTCATTTATCACAACTGACTAGGTACTTAGCCTGGTGGCTCATGTATCACAACTAACTAACATGGTGGCTCATGTATCACAACTGTCTGGGTACTTAGCCTGGTGGCTCATGTATCACAACTGTCTGGGTACTTAGCCTGGTGGCTCATGTATCACAACTGACTAGTACTTAGCCTGGTGACTCATGTATCACAACCGACTAGGTACTTAGCCTGATGGCTCATGTATCACAACCGACTAGGTACTTGGCCTGGTGGCTCATTTATCACAACTGACTAGGTACTTAGCCTGGTGGCTCATGTATCACAACTGACTAGGTACTTAGCCTGGTGGCTCATGTATCACAACTGACTAGGTACTTAGCCTGGTGGCTCATGTATCACAACTGACTAGGTACTTAGCCTGGTGGCTCATGTATCACAACTGACTAGGCACTTAGCCTGGTGGCTCATGTATCACAACTGACTAGGCACTTAACCTGGTGGCTCATATATCACAACTGACTAGGTACTTAGCCTGGTGGCTCATGTATCACAACTGAATAGGTACTTAGCCTGGTGGCTCATGTATCACAACTGACTAGGTACTTAGCCTGGTGGCTCATGTATCACAACTGACTAGGTACTTAGCCTGGTGGCTCATGTATCACAACTGACTAGATACTTAGCCTGGTGGCTCATGTATCACAACTGACTAGGCACTTAGCCTGGTGGCTCATGTATCACAACTGACTAGGCACTTAGCCTGGTGGCTCATGTATCACAACTGACTAGGTACTTAGCCTGGTGGCTCATGTATCACAACTGACTAAGCACTTAGCCAGGTGGCTCGTGTATCACAACTGACTAAGCACTTAACCTGGTGACTCATGTATCACAACTGACTAGGTACTTAGCCTGGTGACTAATGTATCACAACTGACTAGGTACTTAGCCTGGTGGCTCATGTATCACAACTGACTAGGTACTTAGCCTGGTGGCTCATGTATCACAACTGACTAGGCACTTAGCCTGGTGGCTCATGTATCACAACTGACTAGGTACTTAGCCTGTGGCTCATGTATCACAACTGACTAGGTACTTAGCCTGGTGGCTCATGTATCACAACTGACTAGGTACTTAGCCTGGTGGCTCATGTATCACAACTGACTAGGTACTTAGCCTGGTGGCTCATGTATCACAACTGACTAGGTACTTAGCCTGGTGGCTCATGTATCACAACTGACTAGGTACTTAGCCTGGTGGCTCATGTATCACAACTGACTAGGTACTTAGCCTGGTGGCTCATGTATCACAACTGACTAGGTACTTAGCCTGGTGGCTCATGTATCACAACTGACTAGGTACTTAGCCTGGTGGCTCATGTATCACAACTGACTAGGTACTTAGCCTGGTGGCTCATGTATCACAACTGACTAGGTACTTAGCCTGGTGGCTCATGTATCACAACTGACTAGGTACTTAGCCTGGTGGCTCATGTATCACAACTGACTAGGTACTTAGCCTGGTGGCTCATGTATCACAACTGACTAGGTACTTAGCCTGGTGGCTCATGTATCACAACTGACTAGGTACTTAGCCTGGTGGCTCATGTATCACAACTGACTAGGTACTTAGCCTGGTGGCTCATGTATCACAACTGACTAGGTACTTAGCCTGGTGGCTCATGTATCACAACTGACTAGGTACTTAGCCTGGTGGCTCATGTATCACAACTGACTAGGTACTTAGCCTGGTGGCTCATGTATCACAACTGACTAGGTACTTAGCCTGGTGGCTCATGTATCACAACTGACTAGGGTACTTAGCCTGGTGGCTCATGTATCACAACTGACTAGGTACTTAGCCTGGTGGCTCATGTATCACAACTGACTAGGTACTTAGCCTGGTGGCTCATGTATCACAACTGACTAGGTACTTAGCCTGGTGGCTCATGTATCACAACTGACTAGGTACTTAGCCTGGTGGCTCATGTATCACAACTGACTAGGTACTTAGCCTGGTGGCTCATGTATCACAACTGACTAGGTACTTAGCCTGGTGACTCATGTATCAAGTGCGGCACTATCAGCAGTGGTCGAGGCAGTAGAAGACAGTGTTTACTCTCACCTGTCCTGCCATATTTAAGCAAAGGAGTGGAATTGAGGACTGTTATCATCTTCCCTCAAGTGTGAAACACTGAACTGGAAACGTTATAAAGATGTGTCATCTGTGTGATACTGCAGCCATGACGACTGATGTGAAAGCATCTGTATGGAAATGGCAGTGATGCCAATTGTTCGCCTGTCTAATGTGTCTATCCTTGTGGTGTATCATCAAGTCTATCGAGTCTATGATCCTGGTCTTTGTCAGATTCTCACCCAGGGTTGCGACGTGTCGTCTTTTCACCGCAATCAACAACTCACTTTCCAACCTTTCAGAACACTTTATTTGCGCAACGCACACTTTACAATCAATGCATACATCGCGCAATCATAATTCATGTCATCATATAATATATCAATACAATACATCAATGCAATACACTTACAAGTCAATCACACAGGCATTCGGTCTCCAACACTTGTACAGGTTAGCTCTCGATTCACGATCAAACTCCATTCATTACCAGCAACCATTCAAACCCGTCTGTCCGATACGACGTCTCAAGCCAGTCTGCTGGCAGTTCAGTATTCTCGCCAGTCAGAGTACAGTCCCCCTGCGTGAGCCACTAGTTTCACACAGTAAACACATGAGAACATATGCCTACAGACCACACACTCTATCACTGTGAACACATGAGAACACATGTCTACAGACCACACTCTATCACTGTGAACACATGAGAACACATGTCTACAGACCACACTCTATCACTGTGAACACATAAGAACACATGTCTACAGACCACACTCTATCACTGTGAACACATGAGAACATATGTCTACAGACCACACTCTATCACTACAGCTTTCTACATATCATATAATTACCATACACTTCTACACAACCACAAGATTACAACTCTTGAAAGGCTTATCTAATGTATGTATTCTCATGTGGTATTTCAGATTGTCACTTTGAGTAAAAAACGCACCTCAAACATCACACTTCTAAGGTTTCTCTCCTGTGCGTATTCTCATGTGGCATTTAAGCTGACTTGAATTCTGAATTCAATATGTATGAATTCTCATAAATCACCGCAGACAGCACAACTGAGAGAAACATAAGCCACAAACATCACATTTGTAAGGTTTCTCTCTTGTGTGTGTTCTCATGTGGCCTTTTAGGTAGTCTGCTTGAGTTAAAAATGCACCACAAACATCACACTTGTAAGGCTTCCCTCCTATGTGTATTCCCACACACTTGTGCATTTCAAGCTGCTAGACACAAAAACAGGCTTACCACAAAATAACACACCTGTAAGGTTTCTCTCCTGTATGTTTTCTCATGTGGCATTTCAGATTGCACAATTCAGTACAAACATGCAGCACAATCATCACACTTGTAAGGTTTTTCTCCTGTATGTATTCTTATGTGGCTTTTGAGATTACTAGAAGTAGACAGAGATTTACCACAAACAACACACTTGTAAGGCTTCTCTACTGTGTGGATTCTCATGTGGCTTTTGAGATTGCTAGAATCAGACACAGATTTGCCACAAACATCACACTTGTAAGATTTCTCTCCTGTGTGTACTCTTGTGTGGCGTTTCAGGCTGCCAACCTGACTAAAACATTCACCACAAACATCACACTTGTAAGGTTTCTCTCCTGTATGTGTTCTCATGTGGGCAGTTCAGGTTGCTAGACTTGAGAAACAGATTTACCACAACATCACACTTGTAAGATTTCTCTCCTTTGTGTTTCTCATGTGGCATTTCAGTATGACTAGAATGAGAACAGATTTCCACAACATCACACTTGTAAGGTTTCTCTCCTGTGATGTGTTCTCATGTGGCATTTGAGATGCAGCACTGAAAAAAAGTTACCACAAACATCACACTTGTAAGGTTTCTCTCCTGTTGTGTTTCATGTGGCTATTTCAGTTGAAGACATGAAAAAGATTTACCACAATCATCACACCTTGTAAGGTATTCTCTCCTGTATGTGTTCTCATGTGGCTTTTGAGGTGACTAGAATTAGACACAGATTTACCACAAACAACACACTTGTAAGGCTTCTCTACTGTGTGGATTCTCATGTGGCTTTTGAGATTGCTAGAATCAGACACAGATTTACCACAAACATCACACTTGTAAGGTTTCTCTCCTGTATGTGTTCTCATGTGGCGTTTGAGACTGTCTGCTCGAGTAAGAAATTTTTCACAAACATTACACTTGTAAGGTTTCTCTCTTGTATGTGTTTGCATGTGGATTTTCAGGTTAGAAGCTTGAATAAAAGATTTACCACAAACATCACACTTGTAAGGCTTCTCTCCTGTGTGTATTCTCATGTGATGTTTCAGTTGACTAGCTTGTCTAAGAACTGTACCACAATCATCACACTTATAGCATTTCTCTGCTGTATGTGTTTTCTTGTGTCTCTCAAGGATGTCAGAAAGAGGAAATGATACATCACAAATATCACAATGGTAAGGCTTCTCACTTGTGTGTGTTCTCCTGCAGCTTGTCATGACATCAACTCGTGTAAATGACTCACAGCAAACATGACACTGGTCAGATTTAGCATCTGTATATGTGCTTTGATGGTAATTTAACACATGAGCTTCAAGAGATGCACCACACTTACTGCATTTGTAAGGTTTCTCTCCAGTATCTGCTGTCTTGTATCTATGTAAACCTGTGTCTACACTGACAGCTGCATCACAAACAGACATGTGTGATGTGTTCTGTGTATGTGATGTCTTGTATCTATGTAAACCTGTGTCTACACTGACAGCTGCATCACAAACATCAGACATGTGTGATGTGTCTCCTGCTTGTATTCTTGGAGGACTACAACTGGTATAACCAACAGTGTCATCAGGAGATGTCCCAGAAATCTGTGTATGTTTTACTGGAGTGTCCACATGATGTAATTGAATATTCTCATTAGTCGGACATAGTTTAGCATTGATTTCAATCATAGAAGACACACTCTCTGACATGTTGCTACAATGTTCATGTCGCTGTGATGCTGTGTAACCATGCTCTGTCCCAGTAAGTGATACTTCTTGGTGATTAATTTGAGTTGTAGCCTCAATCATTCTTGATTCTGTGTTGTTATGTTCTGAAATCTCTTGATTGCTGTAACAACTTGTCATGTCAATCACTTTACTGAATCTGTGACTCTTGTCTTCAGACAAATCATCAGACAGCTCTTGTTTCACAGGTTTCCAGTCTATGTAACCATCTGCCATCTTCATATCCATTTCTGATTGTTCTTGTAAGGATGGACAACTCTGAGAACAGGGATCTGTTTCTGAAATACACACATAGAACTTTACAGAAATGTTAGATAATAGATTATTTGTGATGAAACTTTCACATCATCAGTATAAGTGTAATCTAAAATATGAACCACCACTTCATGTAAGTGTAATCTAGTAGATGAAGGTCATTCATTAATTCATTCAGTAGCATGTCCTTTGCAGAACCATACTCCCATAACAATTTTCAGGTAAACTTCTCTATCATAAGCAAGATGTCCGACATCCAATACAGTAGATGAAGTTACTTTATGTAAGGATAACAGATGAGCAGTTACTTTATGTTAGTATAATATAAAAGATAAAAAGTTACTTTATGCACAACCATATCTGTCTATGACAACACTCTCAACCAGTCTTAACTGCCATATCTGTCTATGACAACACTCTCAACCAGTCTTAACTGCCATATTGTCTATGACAGTGGTTCTCAACCGGTGGGGAATTCCCCCCCAGAGGGGAATTTGAGGGTTTCCAGGGGGGGGGGGGGTGGAATGAATACATTGTCAAATTGGCTTCAGGACCACACAAAACATGATCGGGATATTAAGCGTACTCGTGACGTTAAATCCCCCGATTATTTCAAGATCGCGTTAATGTAAGAACTGATTACTTGATATTGTTTTCCCTCCATAATATACGGTTCTTTTCCTTCTACCTAGCCTCTATGATTTAGGTTGCCGTATTTTACCAGAGATGTTATTTGCAGTAACTTACGTTTTTTTGTTATTGCTTCTCCGTTTTAATGAGGTTTAGAGTACTCATCATGTTAAATTTCCCGATTATTTCAAGATCGCATTGAAACAGAAACCGATTACCGAGATCCCTCCATTGTTTACGAATCTACACGTCTCAGCTTTTCAAATTATTATTTTTGCGGAGGTAAACTTTGCTAAGTATTTTCCCACTGGCTCCCCATGTGGTTCCACTTAGCTTTCTCAGAATGGCTATTTTCCTTCTGGCTTTTGCTACTGATTTGTTGATGTGCTTTCTCCATGTCAGCCTGCCATCAAATGTTACTCCAAGGTATGTTGGTTCTTTATCATCTCTTAGGGGTGTTCCATTTATCTGGATGATCCCTGCCTTTTGTTTTGGAGAGAGGGTAAATAGGGCGGTGCTGCACTTGTCAGTGTTTATGCTGACACACCATCTATTTGCCCATGCAACAAATGTATCTACAGCTCTTTGTAGTAATCTGGTGGCCACTGATGCATATTCATTTGTGCTCCATAGAACCAGGTCATCGGCGTACATTGCCGCTTTAATTCCATGCGGTAGGTGAGCAACAAGATCATTGATGAAGATTAGAAAGAGTGTGGGGGACAATAATCCGCCCTGGGGAACACCATGACGCAGTAGTACTTTCTAGCTCTTGAGTCCGTCTATCTGTACTCGGGCTCTTCTGTTGTGCAAGTATGCTTTCACCCATTTGTACATTCTTCCATTGACTTTGCAGTTTCTCAGTTTCTTCATCAGAGCTTCTTTCCAGACTTTGTCAAAGGCTTTCTTCAGATCTATCCATGCCGCAAGCACCAGCTTCTTCTCTTGGAATGCATCCTCAATTTCTTGAGAGAGGTAGGTTGTCTGATCTTCCGTAGAGTAGCACTGCCTAAAGCCAGCCTGCTGTAGAGTGGCAGCATGTGGAGCTTTACAAGTTAGGCTTCCTGATGAGGCTAAATTATTTTGACGGACAATGGGTCCCAGTTTTGTGGACAACTTATGGAGGAGGTATTTAGGGTGTTCCGCTCTAAACCATATCCATACCAGCCCTTACCACCCTCAAGCCAATGGACAAGTAGAGCGTTTCAACGGCACATTGATGACAATACTCAGGAAATTGGCACAGGAAAAACCTGACAGGTGGGATGAATATATCCCAGCAGCACTCTTTGCCTATCGGGAAGTTCCTCATGGCTCAACAGGACTAGCACCCGCTACATTGCTGTTTGGTCATCCAATCAAAGGACCGTTGGAAGCCATGTTGAGGAGTTGGCCTGAAGAGGGGACGTCAGAAGAAGTGATCTCTTCTTACAAATATGTGGAGGAACTGAAAGAAAAACTTCACAAGGGATGGACTCTGGCAAATCAAAACTTGAAAAAGGCCAGAAAAAGACATGCGGCTTACTACAACCGTAGATCTAAAGACAGATCTCTAGAGGTGGAAGACAAAGTATTGTTGCTACTCTCAATGGGAAACAACAAACTGGAGATAGGTTGGCAAGGACCATTTCCCGTGGAAAGGGTGATATCCAGAACCAACTATCAGATCCGGATCCAGGGAAAGTCGAAGATTTTCCATATCAATCTCTTGCGGAAATACAAAGAGAGACCCGGAGAAAAAGCAGCTCACCTCATGGCAATGGCAGTTGCAGTGGAGACAGAAGTGGGAACCAACGAGGGCAGGGAATATCCCCTGGTACACCAGGAAACCTACAAGGATGTACAGGTTAACCCTGATCTGACTTCCCAGGAGAGGGAAAAGATAACCCAGGTTCTCGAGTCTCATAAGGAGATACTGACTGATAAACCAGGACGAACGAGGTTGGTGGAGTTCGAGATGACTTTAACCACCCAAGAGCCTGTTCACTAAAAGGTTTGCCCAGTGCCATTCTCTAAAGAAAAGGCCCTGGAGGAGGAAATACAGAAACTGTTGGAGGATGACGTGATTGCACCATTCACATCCCCATACAATGCGGGGGTGGTTTTGTTACGAAAACCAAGTGGAGAACACCGGTTGTGTATAGACTACCGACTGCTGAACAGTACACAATTTCAGGTGGAACCTTTGCCGAATTCAACTCAGTTATTCGCGAGGCTCCATAAGGCAAGGTATTTCTCAAAGGTGGATCTGAGTCGCGGGTATTATCAGATTCCGGTCAAACCAGAGGTTCGACCACTGCTAGCCTTCAGTACCCCCAGTGGACATTATGAATTCAAGGTCATGCCCTTTGGACTCAGCAATGCACCTAGTGTGTTTATTCGCATGATGAGGACTTTGCTTGATCCTTTACAGGATCCGTCCATCATCTCATTCATGGATGATATTCTGATTTCCAGTGACAGTTTGGATGACCATTTACAATCCTTGGAACGAGTTTTCAATAGGCTCAAGGAAGCAGGGCTTACTGCTCGCCCAACCAAGTGTATGATTGGTTACCAGACTCTGGAATTTCTAGGTCACACCACACTCCAGGACACATTGTCCCAGAAGAAAAGAACCTAGAGAAAATCAAATGTGCTCCAAGGCCAAAAACGAAGAAGGATGTGCGATCTTTTCTCTCGTTGTGTGGGTTCTACCACAAATTTATCCCATATTTCACTGAACTGGGAGCTCCATTAACGGAAACCTTGAAAAAGGGATTCCCGGACCAAATCGTTTGGACACCAGAATGTGAGAGTGCCTACAGTCAGTTGAAGGAGGCCTAGGTCAGCAAACCTGTGTTACAGCTCCCGGACCTTTCCAAACCATTTGTGTTGAGAACGGATGCAAGTGGGATTGGGATTGGGGCAGCTTTGTTACAGGAAGGAAAAGAAGATGCTTCAGTTTTGAAACCAGTGGCATACACAAGCAAGAAACTTCTCCCGGCTGAGAGGAATTATTCGACCGTCGAGAGAGAGTGTTTATCTCTCTTATGGGCCGTGCAAAAAATTCCAGCCATATTTGTATGGAGTTCAGTTTCGAGTTCAGTTGGATCATCACCCCTTGATGTTCCTGGCCACTTCTTAGAAGCTCAACGACCGTTTGATGCGGTGGTCATTGCTACTTCAGCCATACCACTTTACAGTGGAGTATATACCTGGGAAGGAAAATGTTGGAGCGGACTTCCTGTCGAGACATCCAGCTCCTGAAGAAGTGGAATAGATCATCTGGATCGAACCTCCAAGAAGAAAGAGTTGTTGCGGACTACTCTCTTAGGAGGGGGCCTATGTCACGGAAAATAAACTTGTTAGTTGCGATCGATGACAAACAAGACCCGACATTAGTCTGCAAAAACAACCGACCCTTTGATGTTGTACAGACTGAGAAAAAACGTTGTTAAAACTGTCTACACACGATCGGCATTTCTAACTGAGAAACAAGATATGTCGCGTCAAAATGTCTACCCCTGGTCGGCGAATCTTTATGATGTGGGTTGTTCGAGAAACGAATAACAACACCAAACGTCTGCCAAGGCGGTAGTAGCCTTTGAAGTGCTAGACGGAAAGTCTGGACAAGACGCAGGATGGATTCTGTGATGTGGGGAGTTCTGTGGTTCACAGACAGGCTGAACTATTGATGTACGGGACAAAGAATTTCCCCAAATGAAAGCAAATTTGACGGCAGATTGACTCCAGTTAGTCTAGAACAGGAGGAGGAAACCAGATTCTGGACGGATCAGCGTCTAGACTTTTTGGTGACGTCACTCCAGCCCAATATAAAAAGCTTGCGGTAAACAAAGGGGAGTGAGTCGATCAAGATTTCTGAAGTGGGAAAGATCGGTGCAGTTTTCTGAGTTGTGTTCAATGAGAGAAACTAGGGTGTCAAATTGTTGATGATTATCAGGCGGACATAGATCCAGTCTGTGATTGCCTAGTTTCGATTAGCAACCGGAATAGGCATATGGTAGGCTATTAATCATATCTAACTTAGAGTATGATTAGGAAGTAGAGTACAGTACTGTGCGGTGATATAATGTATTATAGGTGCGGTGATATAATGTATTATAGGTGCAGTGATATAATGTATTATAGGTGTTGTGATATAATGTATTATGATTAGTGATAGAATGTTCTATAAGTGCGGTGCTAGAAAGTATCATAGGAGCATCGGCACTAGTATTCTATTGTGTGGCTTCAACTAGCTTGAGGGATATATCATTTTACTCAGGGAGTTGAGGACAATGTAGTGGAATAATAATTAGAGAGATTAAGGATGGTTGAGAGGGAGGAGAGGAATGTGAAATGGTAGGATCTTCCAGTAGGGCATCTGCTGGGTTTCTACCCATTCCTTTATTCTTTCCTGATGTTGCCAT
Organism: Cepaea nemoralis; assembly: GCA_014155875.1. Lineage (NCBI taxonomy): Eukaryota > Metazoa > Mollusca > Gastropoda > Stylommatophora > Helicidae > Cepaea > Cepaea nemoralis. Next base: position 29,414 of record JACEFZ010007271.1, on the reverse strand, counting down.
GTCTCAGATCATATGATGAGTTATTTGGCCATATGACAGAGATCGGATCTCTGTTATAGATCTGAGTGATGCTATTGGCCTACACTCACCTAATTCCGGCCAGGACTGAGTTGCCCTCACCATAGTATTCTCTATTCTACAGGTTCCATTTACAGGTCCACGTATGTGTGCTATGATTTTCAACAGTGAAGCTAACACATTTAGAAGATGATGGCTCAGAATATGAAGACAGAAGTTGCTGAGAGGCCGCTACATTAGGCTTATACCCAAGTTGGTTTGCGGGAACCTAGCTTCTGCTGAGCAGGACATGCTGATGAGATTTATGTTTAGCAAGTGATAGGTGTATCACTGAACAGTCAGAACATTGTAGATATACACTACTGATACCAGGAACATTCATACAAAAATTATACTGATACCTACATTCAGAGTGTGGTGTTAATATGGGGAATCTTTAAAACCAGTGACACTAGATCCATTAAGATTTCCCCAGTAACAGTGACAATAGGGTTAGAATTTTTCTGATTAACAATCAGTTAAGTAACAGAGGAAATTCATAGTGGGGATCAGATTGAAGACTCTCATTAGACAGTGTTTGTCATGGGTGTCCAAGCATCCTAGTGGTTCAAGAGACAACGGAGGAAGTCTTCACATGAACGGAGGAGCATCACCTTGGTGAGGTTGCTTGTCTGGAATACATGGTGCTAGTGTGTTCTCAGCACAGTGATGTGAATGACTATACTCCTGAACACTGATCTGAGTCTATAGACACTTTAGAGTATACGTCACACATTCTACACCTTATATACACACACTTCTCCTACATATACTCTTTGCTTTAATAAATTTCTTGTTTTTATTTGTTGAAGCTAGAGTTGTCACGTATGTTATGTTGGGGAAGAATGAGAGGGGCATGATCCAGGAGTGAGTAAGAGTGAGAAGAAGGTGTCTTCAGATTGAGGGAGTGTTGTGGACGGAGTCTGCTGGATATCTCCAGGATAGAGATATTGAATTAAAACAAATGTGGGTGTTAATTCCCCTCACTCCAGGGACGACACTGAAGTGGTAAAGAAGAACTAATAACTACTATGACATTCATTCTTTACACACACGACACTAACCAGTATGCTGGTGCGATGCTTGTACATTGCCCAGTCTGCTTTCTTGTAGTTCCACCTCGAGAGGGTGCTGCTTTCACTTACAAGCTCATTTTCTACGGTTAGAAAGACTGGCCGATGGTCACTGCCACCAAGTTGTTTCCCAACAATTCGTGTAATGTTCCACTCCAGGTCTGGTGAATGAAAAGCCAGGTCAGGTGTAGTTGTAGAGTGCCATGATCTCAAGTAGAAAGTATGTGGGTCAGACGGCTTGTTAATCAAGATGAATCTATTCTCATCCTGCCAGTCTTCCAGTCTCTCTCCTCTCTGGTCCATGTGATCATAGCCCCAGCTCTGCGAGTGGCTGTTGAAATCGCCACACACTATCATTTTTTCTTTTAGTGGTAGTGTGTCCAGTGCCTGTGGGCGGTCACTTGGACAGTAGTAATTGATCAGATGTAGGTCTGTATTACCTGTCTTAAGTTTAAGTGTCTGATACTCAGCCCCTTCCATGTAGACTTCGATTTGGGAAGCCATGATGTTATTTTTTACAAGGGTCAGTATCCCACCTTTTCATCTGTCCTTTCGGTCAGATCGGTAACACTGGTGGTAGCCTCTGATTTTGAAGGCTATATTTTCATTGAGGTGAGTTTCTTGCAAGCAACAAATGCTTGCTTTTTCTTGGTCCAAGATTTTTTCTAATTCTATTTTTTTGTTGCTGACTCCCTCCGCATTCCAGTGCATTATTTTAAGTCTTCATTTAGTATGGCCAGTCGTCCTATTCTCATGTCCCCTAGCTCCACAGGACATCTGAGAAGGACCTCCAGTAGTTGGGGTTGGACCCTTTCGAGACATAGGGCCTGGCACTGCACCTGCCTGGGGGTCCAAAGCAGGGCGAGCACCATAACAATTAGCAGTAGTCGACATATTCCATTTTGCGTGATTGCGTGGCATCCTGATTTCTGTGGTGCGCCTCTTGGCTGGTTGCCTCCGTCTTGAGCACCTTTCTTAGCTAGAGCAGACTGTGGTCTCACTCGAGTGTAGATGTGTACACGCGCACACACCTGTCTGCGCATGCATGTACGTGCATACACATCTAGAGCATACTGGTTATTTTCCGGCGCCAGAAACTCGCTGTCGCCCCTTCTCCTGTTAGTTTAAACAGGTCCACCACGTGAAGGCCAGGAGTTGGATTTTTGCTGCATAGGTTATGTATTCACGAGCCATTGAGGTATTTAAGCAATGTTGGGCGCTCACCCCAACACCGCGCCTCGGCTACATACAGCAACATTTGAAACCCGCTGCTGTTGATGTCATGGCAAGTTTTATGTTCAGTGGTTTGCTATTGCTTTCTGAACATCCGGCTCACATACTTTTCCATATATATATATATATATATATATATATATATATATATATATATATATATATATATATATATATATATATGTATATACCACCGTCTCCGTGGCCTAAAGGCTTGCCTGCGGTGACCGATTTAACAGCAGACCACATCGTGCTGGGGTTTTAGCGTGTTGGTATTGGAGCCGGTCGTTCAGAAATCAATGACAAACTACTGAACATAAAACTTGCCCAGACATCATCAACAGCAGTAAAATGCTGGTGTTGACAGCGATGTACTGTAAATAGGATATGCAATATAATTGTGTGTGTGTGTATGTGTGTACGTATATATGTGCATGTGAGTGTGTATACACGTCTGTGGGTGTTTATGTGTGTTGATCTTGACTTTATCATTTTATATTTATAGAATCTGAAGCCCATGATGAGTGTCAAGAAAAGAAAGTATGACCTGTCTTATTTGAATTATGGATTCACAAATATCGTCATCAACGGAGAAGAATGACCTCAGTGTGTTATTTGTAGTAAAAGTTTGTCAAATGATTCTATGAAACCGACACAGTTGAGGAATCATTTGTTGAATGTTCATCCTCAATACAAGGACAAGGACAAAACCTATTTTGAACGTCTTGGGAATGCTGTCAAAAGGATGAGACTGGATTTAACCAAGAAACAAACCAAAAGGTTACTGAAGCTTCCTATGTCGTAGCACTGGAGATAGCGAAGCAGAAAAAACCACTTACAATCGGGGAATCTTTGATCAAACCTTGTTGTCTCAAGATGGTGGAAATTGTGTTGGGAAATGAATCAGAGAAAAAACTTGCAGCGGTTTCACTATCAAACGACACTGTTCAAAGGAGGATCAGCGACATGGCCAATGACATCAAGGATCAAGTTGTGCAAGAGATCAAGTCTGCAGCATTTGGGCTCTATTCAATTCAAATTGATGAATCGACTGATGTGGCATCGTGTTCTCAGTTGATAGTGTTTGCAAGGTATGTGCATTCAGGATCATTTAAAGACGAACTTCTTTTTTGTTCTCCTCTTGAAACAACTACCATGGCCTCTGATATTTTGGAAAAGGTTTCATCTTTCCTTGAATCAGAAAATCTTTTATGGGGTAATATGTGTGGGTGCTGTACAGATGGAGCACCAGCTATGTTGGGGACCAAATCAGGATTTCAAGTTAGTGTGAAGAAACGTGCCACAAAAGTGAAAGGCATTCATTGCATGATCCATCGTCAAGCACTGGCCTCCAAAACACTTCCAGCTCCTTTGGGGAAGGTTTTGGATCAAACCGTTCAGATAGTGAATTTTATCAAAGGAGGAGCTCTCAACTCACGGCTTTTTAAGCAGTTATGCGTTGACATGGATGCAGGCCACCATTAGCTTCTTTTCCACACAAATGTTCGATGGCTGTCAAGAGGAAATGTAACTGCGCGAGTATATGAGCTGAGAGACGAGCTCAAATTATTTTTTGAAGTTCAGGGTATCATACAATTTGTGGATGCCTTGAGAGCTTTAATGAGCAAGCTGGAAAACTGGAAAAGAAAGAGCATAGCCTACGATGGGTAGCGTTGTGATGTTCTGTTGTGATAATTTGGTGTGTCCAGTGTGTGCCGCGTGGTTACACACCCGCGATCCGGGACTGTTTCCGGATCCGGTCAGGGATATGCACTACTGATGAGCTCAAATGAGGGCGAAACTCGAGTATAGTGCTTCCATGTTGACGTGGATAGGCCTTGGGTTCATACCAGAATGCGATCGGCGTTGCCAGTAGTGGGCTGTGCTCAATATTTAAATATGACAAATGTTGCAATGTTTGAGAAGCTGTCATCCGTTCTTGTTGTTGATGGTAAATACCAAGTACTTCCACAATTTGCAAAAAATGAAACTGTGCAGCATGTGACAGTGCTAGAAAATGAATTTGAGCGATATTTTCCTGAACTTAGTGATGATGAGCTGGATTTGGTGCGAAACCCATTCAAATTATCAGTTGAAAAAGTTTCTGATGATTGTCAAGATGAATTTCTGGAGCTGAAAAATGATTCGTGGGTAAGGGATGTGTTCAGTGAGAAACCAATCACAGAATTTTGGCCTTTAATGTGTGGTTCATACCCAAAAGTGGCAGAAAAAGCAATCCGCGCATTGCTTCCATTTGCATCAACATATCTTTGTGAGTCAGGCTTTTCAGCTCTGCTAGAAATTAAAACAAAACGACGCAACAGATTAGATGTTGAAAACGATCTCCGTTGTGCCCTTTCAAGCACTCCTCCGCATATTTCAGAATTGCTGCGGGGAAAACAATCACAGTGTTCTCATTGATTACAATTTTCATTTAAATTATGAATCTACAATATCCAGGTTTTGTAATGAGCGTTTTGTTTGATGAAGCACATATTTCTGGCATCCTGGTGTTGTATATTAAGCTACAATTCTTTGACGTTTTAACTGTTTGTTTATTGTAGTATGATTAATGTGGTGTTTTAATAAAATATTGCGAATGTAAAAATGCTTCTATTTAAGTTTTAATATCCATCAGCATATTCATTTGCTATTAACTGTATAAAACTACACTATAAAATGTATCTTTACATGTGAAGGTTATGTACAACTATGGAAGAAAATAAGTATTTTCACTATTATAGGCATGTTATTTTTAATGCACCTTTTGAGGCTGACAATTTTGGAAAGTTGGAAGGGGGGGGGGGGGGGGGGGGGGGGGGAATTGACGTTCTGAAAATATGGTGAAGGGGGGAATGGGCCAAAAAAGGTTGAGAACCACTGGTCTATGACAACACTCACAACCAGTCTTAACTGCCATATCTGTCTATGACAACACTGAGAACTATGTTTCTTCCTGTTTATTATCAAGCCCACTACCAAGTGTCATGTCAGTTGTACAAACCAAGATAATGATGACATGTCAGTTGCACAAACCAAGATAATGACGTCATGTCAGTTGCACAAACCAAGATAATGACATCATGTCTGTTGCACAAAACAAGATAATGACATCATGTCAGTTGCACAAAACAAGATAATGACATCATGTCAGTTGCACAAAACAAGATAATGACATCATGTCAGTTGCACAAACCAAGATAATGACATCATGTCAGTTACACAAACCAAGATAATGACATCATGTCAGTTACCAAGTTAGTTGCACAGACCTTGGTAATGTCATCATGTTTATTGCACAAACCAAGATAACATGTCAATTCTTTTTTAATGTTGCATATCCCTTACAGGATGTTGCAGTCAACACCAGCATTTTCAGCTGTTGTTGATGTACTCGGCAAATTTTACATTCAGTAGTTGGCCATTGCTTTCTGAATGATCAGCTCCCATACCAACACGTTATAACACAACATGACACGATCTGCTAAATAAATCAGTCACAGATACGTTTTGAGCACCTGGTAAATGGCTCACGAACCATGTTCGCAAGTCTTTGGCCATGGAGACCAACATGTCAATTGCACAAACCAAGACAAAGACATCATGTCAGTTACACAAACCAAGATAATGACGTCATGTCAGTTACACAAACCAAGATAATGATGTCATGTCAGTTACCCATTGGCACCTTTCAGTCTTGACAGATGATAGTTTGGTACATTGTGCTTCAAAAAGGCTTAATAACTGTCATATGGCAATAACTACGATCCATGGCGGTGGCGAGTGTGGCTGGTAAGGCCAATTCTTGCTGCAAATGTTTGCCCACAGTAGGTGCATGTGAAAACATGGTCATTTCCACCATTTTGCACCATCTTACGTCTCTCACGCTCTGTGTGTGCTTTATCTGCAATCATTTTCTCCTTTGTCTTTATTCCATTTCTGATAGTTGCCCTCCATGCAACACGTTAGCGGCGACGTGCTCCCGTTGTGCATTATCAATGCCTGTATCAATCATGTCCCGCTTATACACATCTTTGTATAGTAGTAGAGGCCGACCCTGAGATCTCCTACCCATCTGTAATTCACCAAAAAAGATGTCCTTTGGTATTCTACCATCATCCATCCTCCTAACATGTCCTATCCATCTAAGTCTACAAAGACTGAGCATGGAATACACCGTCACACAACCTGATCTTTCCAATACTTCAGTATTTGTGATTTTGTCTTGCCACTTAATACCAAGTATTCTTCGCAGACACCACATATGAAAGCTGTTTAAATGTTTCTCTTGGTGAGCAACTTCAGAAGAGTTTGAAATCAAGAGTGGAGTTAAGCAAGGTTGTGTACTAGCCCCCACCCTCTTTGGGATATACTTTTCACTTCTACTGAAATTGCCTTTCGTGATCAGGATGACGGTATATACATTCACTCACGCTCAGATGGTGGCCTCTATAATGCTCAGAGATTGAAGGCCAAGACCAAAATTAGTAGGGTACTAATCAGAGAGTTGCTTTTTGCGGATGATGTTGCGATTACGACCCACTCTGAGGAAGAACTACAACATCTACTATCTGCATTCTCCAATGCTTGTTCTGAATTTGGTTTAACAATTAACAAAAAGAAGACAGATTATGTCACAAGGTGCACATGGTGTACCATCAATCTTTATTGACGACGCCGAACTGGAGATAGTAGACCATTTTACATATCTAGGATCAGAGGTAAATAGCAAATTATCCCTCAATCAGGAAATCAACATCAGGATTGGCAAGGCAGCAACAACAATGAACATGTTAGCAAAAAGAGTCTGGGAGAACAGGAAGCTTACTGCCAAAACAAAAGTCCTCGTCTACCAAGCCTGTGTCCTTAGTACTCTTCTTTATGGCAGTGAAACCTGGACAACTTACTCACGCCAAGAAAACCAAGATAATACTGTCATGTCAGTTGCACAAACCAAGACAAAGACATCATTTCAGTTACACAAACCAAGATAATGGCATCATGTCAGTTACACAAACCAAGATAATGATGTCATGTCAGTTGCACAAACCAAGATAATGATGTCATGTCAGTTGCACAAACCAAGACAAAGACATCATGTCAGTTACACAAACCAAGATAATGGCATTATGCCAGATACACAAACCAAGATAATGACATCATGTCAGTTGCACAAACCAAGATAATGACATCATGTCAGTTACACAAACCAAGATAATGGCATCATGTCACTTACACAAACTAAGATAATGGCATCATGTCAGTTACACAAACCAAGATAATGACATCATGTCAGTTGCACAAACCAAGATAATGACATCATGTCAGTTACACAAACCAAGATAATGGCATCATGTCACTTACATAAACTAAGATAATGACATCATGTCAGTTGCACAAACTAAGATAATGACATCATGTCAGTTGCATAATTTAAGATAATGTTATGTCTGTTACACAAACATAGATAATGACATCAAGTCAGTTACACAAACCAAGATAATGGCATCATGTCAGTTGCATAAACCAAGATAATGACATCATGTCAGTTGCACAAACTAAGATAATGACATCTCATAACTGATCATACCGCTATTGGTGCCCATCATGGACCATGAAGAAGAAGAGAACTGACACTCTACAAGATCTGAGCATGGGAGACAACTGGCTCACAGACAGTATCACGGCTCAGACACTGAAATACTTTGGCTACAACAAACTTGACAGTGGCTTGGACAGAACAGTGATGGTTCTTGGAAGGGAAGGCAGGGATAGACCAGCATGGAGATGGACACAGGACATTGCAGACATGTTGGGCAGGAGAGTTCTGAGACATGATCAATGGCCAGAGATCAAGACATGTTGGGCAGGAGAGTGTCTCAGACATGATCAATGGCCAGAGATCAAGACACGTTGGGCAGGAGAGTGTCTGAGACATGATCAATGGCCAGAGATCAAGATATGTTGGGCAGGAGCGTGACTGAGACATGATCAATGGCCAGAAATCAAGACTTGTTGGGCAGGAGAGTGACTGAGATATGATCAATGGCCAGAGATCAAGACATGTTGGGCAGGAGAGAGAGTCTGAGACATGATCAATGGCCAGAAATCAAGACATGTTGGGCAGGAGAGTCTGAGACATGATCAATGGCCAGAGATCAAGACACTTTTCAGTAAGCTGCAATGGAAGCAGTGTTCTACAAAGGACCTGCAACATCTGTGACTTACGTGTATCTTCATATGCATAATCTAGATATACTTCAGGTGGTTCTATCTTGACACTTGCTGGTGTTTTACCGTCCATCTTTTCAAAGACTTGAACCTCAGAGGTCATCTCTCTAGTAGAACTGTGAACACTGTCAGCCTGAAAGTAGTGGTGATTCACACATGTCAGCATACACAAATAATCTATGTCAATAAATGAGATGTCTAGAATTCCCATGGACAATTAAAGACATGATGACTGCTACATGATCTAGACTACTGTCTGCCAGGCTTTGTGTTGTTGGTGCAATTACTGATAAATAAAATGATAATGTTTAGTAATAGCAGTATGCCTCATTCAGTCCTGTAGGACGATAGAGTAGTGCCGCAGGGGAGGCACCTGACAGCGAAACTGGTGACTATATAATCCAATGTGAGAGTTACAGTCTCTGTCACAGTTTCCACATCTGTAAGACGAGGCAAGTCCTGCAGTAAGTGACTGCATTTAATGCTTGTGCCACCTATCCTCAGTTTGTTGAGTCAGATTGCGCTCAAAGAGGACCAGTCAATTTCTTACATTTCTTCTCCAAGAACATATGTCTGCTGCAACTATTTCACATGTGTCTGGATCTATGCTGAGGGTTTTCATATCTTGTTTACACACATCCTTATATCGAATTTGGGGTCTTCCAGTTGGCCTCTTCCCTGTGGCTAGTTCTCCGTATAGGAGATCTTTGGGAATATGTTCATCCTCCATTCTAGATACATGGCCCAGCCACCAGAGGCGTCTCTGCTTGAGGAGGGAGTGCACTGTGGTAATATCCGCTCTTTCAAGCACATATTTGTTTGTTTTATGGTCTTTCCATGATATGCCCAGGATAGATAAATCGTATGATTTAATAAAATCAAAAAAATGGCCATGTCACAACTTAATGACATTATAGTGTAATTTTGGACAACTGGCTTACATAAACTGATTTTGTCACACGTCAGTCAAATACTGGTGTCAGATGATCATGTCGTTACAATACATGAATGAGTGTAAACTATGCTGATATACATATATATCATATACATGAATATGCGTAAACTGTGCTGACATACGTATGTAACATATACATGAATGTGTGTAAACTGTGCTGACATACATATGTAACATATACACGAATGTGTGTAAACTGTGCTGACATAATATGTAACATATACATGAATATGTGTAAACTGTGCTGACATACATATGTAACATATACATGAATGTGTGTAAACTGTGCTGACATACATATGTAACATATACATGAATGTGTGTAAACTGTGCTGACATACATATGTAACATATACAAGAATGTGTGTAAACTGTGCTGACATACATATGTAACATATACATGAATGTGTGTAAACTGTGCTAACATACATATGTAACATATAAATGAATGTGTGTAAACTGTGCTAACATACATATGTAACATATACATGAATGTGTGTAAACTGTGCTGACATACATAGTTCATCTTAAACAAATCACATTATGTAGTTGGGACACGTTTAATCGTTCAGCATATCAGAAAATTCATGATAAATGGATTCCACTTAACTGGACTTTTTTTTTTTATACAAAGAAAAAAGAAGAAAAATTGCCAGGAATAAACAAATTGTTCTTCACAACAGAAATTTGCCCCATTTGAGATTGCCTTAAGCGGACTGCCCAGTGTAAGTTTGTAACTGCTGCATAAACTAAGCAATCACTATCATTTTAGCCATTTTCTTGTTTGCAAAGAGAAAAAGAGAATTGAAGTGCAACATAGAACCTGCCTGTTTGTATGGAAGTGAAGCGTGGACAATGAGCAGACAAGCTGAAAATTATCTAATGGCTGTGGAAATGTGGTTTCTGCAGAAAATGCAAAAGAATACCGTGGACAGACAGAAAAACGAATGAACAAGTCCTCCAAGAAACAAATGAAAACTGTAAACTGATTAGAGAAATTAAACGTAGACAGTCACATTTTTGTAAATACATTAAGAGAAGAAATAAATTGGTGAACTTGGTGACAACTGGCAAGATTGAGGGGAAAAGAACAAGGGGAGGGCAGAGAAATAAATACCTGGATGGTTTGGCCACGTGATATGGTCGAGACAGGAACACTGAGCTGATCCACAAGTCTGGTGATTGTGTGAGACAGGAACACTGAGCTGATCCACAAGTATGGTGATTGTGTGAGACAGGAACACTGAGCTGATCCACAAGTATGGTGATTGTGTGAGACAGGAACACTGAGCTGATCCACAACTCTGGTGATTGTGTGAGACAGGAACACTGAGCTGATCCACAAGTCTGGTGATTGTGTGAGACAGGAACACTGAGCTGATCCACAAGTATGGTGATTGTGTGAGACAGGAACACTGAGCTGATCCACAAGTCTGGTGATTGTGTGAGACAGGAACACTGAGCTGATCCACAAGTCTGGTGATTGTGTGAGACAGGAACACTGAGCTGATCCACAAGTCTGGTGATTGTGTGAGACAGGAACACTGAGCTGATCCACAAGTATGGTGATTGTGTGAGACAGGAACACTGAGCTGATCCACAAGTATGGTGATTGTGTGAGACAGGAACACTGAGCTGATCCACAAGTATGGTGATTGTGTGAGACAGGAACACTGAGCTGATCCACAAGTCTGGTGATTGTGTGAGACAGGAACACTGAGCTGATCCACAAGTCTGGTGATTGTGTGAGACAGGAACACTGAGCTGATCCACAAGTCTGGTGATTGTGTGAGACAGGAACACTGAGCTGATCCACAAGTATGGTGATTGTGTGAGACAGGAACACTGAGCTGATCCACAAGTATGGTGATTGTGTGAGACAGGAACACTGAGCTGATCCACAAGTCTGGTGATTGTGTGAGACAGGAACACTGAGCTGATCCACAAGTATGGTGATTGTGTGAGACAGGAACACTGAGCTGATCCACAACTCTGGTGATTGTGTGAGACAGGAACACTGAGCTGATCCACAAGTCTGGTGATTGTGTGAGACAGGAACACTGAGCTGATCCACAAGTATGGTGATTGTGTGAGACAGGAACACTGAGCTGATCCACAACTCTGGTGATTGTGTGAGATGGTGAAACATGACAGCTCAAGGAGCTGATCCACAAGTATGGTGATTGTGTGAGATGGTGAAACATGACAGCTCAAGCTTATCAACATGGCACATGATGATGATTACAATGTTATTGATTTCTACTTCTGCTCTATAAGTGCACTATTTTGTAACTAAAAGTGAGCAATTAATAATTAAATAAATAGTTTAAATTAACATAAACTGTTTCACAGTATTTTACTAACGAAGTGTCTATTCAAAGCGCACTATGTATAAACAAAGTGTCTATTCATAGCGCACTATGTATAAACAAAGTGTCTATACATAGTTAACTGTCTCGGCTGGTCACGTGATTTGCCAAGTCACGTGACTTATCGTAAGTTTGTGGCTATATTACACATTTTTGTTGCTTAGAAAACGTATTGTCAGTGGCTGTCAGAATCTCCAATAAGGCTCTAGAGAGTTAATAAGAGTTAACACAAGTCTAGTAGGGAGACACCAGACAGGAGAGATACCAGCACTATAAATAGCTTCACAAGGGGACACATTTGTGTCAACCAAGGGGGCAACAAGTACAAGTGAGCGAGGGCTTCCCCAAGCCATTGGGAAGCTTGGCCTGCGAGTAACCGTGAAGTGCCCGGTTACTCAAGTTCAGGAGCCAGCGTGCTTGGGACTCCATGCACGCAAGACTAGCTACTGCACGGAGGGGACAGCGTCCGTGCTTGACCACGCAATGTGTAGCGTGTGGACAGACCCGACTGGAGACGGTAGAGAGTAGACGTGTTCTTGACAAATGCTATAGGTTTCTAGGCAATAGTTAAATAGTAGGCTGTAGATTAGATTGTAATTACTAGCATCATTTCTCACCACTTCATTACATTCATGTTGTGTAATGTTAATGAAGCATACCGCTCGCAGAGCCATTAAATTGCCAGCTCTAAAAAAATTGCATTCCTTTTGCAAATGACACGAGTTGTTATTTCGTGCGGCGCAAAAGTAGGGGGGGTCCTGAAAGACCTGTAGCAAGCAAGTTGCTGACAGTGGCATAGTTGACAGTGTCCCCGCCTGATGGGCGGGAGCTCGAGGTTCGTTTCCTTGCCGGACATTTTTTAATTGTTCAGCAATTAATTGGATGAAAGTCAAATGTTAATCGTTCGTTTCCTTGCCGGACAATGTTTTTTTTAATTTTTCAGCAATTCATTGGGTGAAAGTCAATCCTTCATCTCTTTGGGTATTTAGAATTGTGTTGTTTAAAGTGAGTGTAATTTAGTTAGTACCAGTTTCTCCAGTATTGGTCCTCGTTGCTTTGCACTACGGCAATTCCAATACCCAACCCACACATTTTTGAGTCCCAAACGATCCGTTTTCCTTCTACCCCTTCTGGTTCCAGCCCTCTTCTTCCTTTTCCTTCCCCCCTCTCCCCTAGCTCTTCATTCTCTCCCCGCTGGCTGTTGTCAAAAGTATCGAACACAAAGCACGTACTCCGTTGCTTCCGCAATAATTCTTTGTATTATTCATAGTTGGTTAGGTAGGTGGGTAGTTAGACAGATAGATGGTTAGAGAGGCAGATATGTGGGTAGGTAGACAGGTAGGTAGTTAAGTAAGCAGGTATGTGGGTAGCTAGGCAGGTAGGTGGATGAGTAGGTATGCAGGTAGATGGGTAGCTAGATCCAACCCGACACTCGCTCGTCGATCATCTGTGTTCCACCATGCCAATTCATACATTTCTTTCAACCTCTCCCTGCAATACTCTGAACAGGCAGGTTGACCGGCCGAGCGACTGAGAGAGAGAGAGAGAGAGAGAGAGAGAGAGAGAGAGAGAGAGAGAGAGAGAGAGAGAGAGAGAGAGAGAGAGAGAGAGAGAGAGAGAGAGAGAGAGAGAGGCAGGCAGTCAGAGGTACAGACAAATAAACAACGGATATATAAACTGGCAGACAGATAGAGAGTCAGACACACGCATACATACACACAGAGAGTCAACCAGACATACATATGCATATAAACAAAGCGTCTATTCGCAGTTCCGGCCCTGCGAATAGACTCTCCCTTTATTATTTGCGTCTTGCGCTAGCTCATTGTTGTAATATTTCCCGAACAAAGTGACAGGCCGTACATGTTGAAACTCTTCAAATATATGTACACATGAATTCAAAAAACGCACCAAACAGTCAAATGTTATTAACAAAACGAGAGTTATAAATAAACACGAGCTGACCGTGTGGCACAAAATGGAAGCAACTTGCCGGAGACGACAGTTGTACAGTTGTGGGCATGTCGTCTGCCAGACAGACCGGGGACAGCTGTTAGAGTTGTCTGCCCCCCATGTTTCAGCTCTTGTTGGTTTCGAATCTGTCAATCAATCAGGTGCCGTCTCCACAATGAAGGTTGGCTGCAATAGATCTCCAACAATGTCTCTCGCCCTGACTGTACATTCTGTCAGATTGCTGTTGGTCCATCCCTTGATGTTATCTTCCCACTTGTACCTACTTATTTACCTCTTGCTTCAACCTTACCCTTCAGTATGGTTTTTTATAAGAGTAACAGCAAGCCGTCCAGGCGATGAGGACAGTGCTATTGATCTGGCGCTAGTTTCACCTTCACTCACTACAGTGTGTAGATGGGGTGTTCTAGGACACCATGGCAGCAACCACCACCCTTGCAGCATATTGGTGGAGAAAGGCAGAACCAGGCAGCACAAGCTAAAGGTAAAGACGTTCCAGTATGACAGTACAGGGCAAGATGTGGTGAGTAAAATAAGACGTGACAAGCGCAGAACGTTTCAGGGCAGGAAAAAAAGCTGGGAGCAGCCACCGTGGTGGAGTTTCGAGGTGGTGAAGGCTTGGGTGGATAAGCGTAGTGCTGTAAGGAGATGGCAAAATGCCAAGAAGAACAGAGCTGGTCATCCTAGTCCCAGCTTGCACTTAGAAAGAGAGATGCACACAAAAGTAAGCTATTTCAAAAAACTGGTCAAGGTGGTTAAAAGCGAAAAATGGGCAGAGGTTTGTCAAAGAGTAAGCGCAGACAAGTCACTGAAATTGTTCTGGCGACTACATAAAAGCATGAGTGGTGTAGTCAAGAATAAGAGCATTTCTGACTTCCAAGGTGCTGACCTCATCTGGCAGAGGACTGACGAGGACAAGGGCAAAGCCCCCTTTGAACGCTACCTTGAGCAGAGCAACCAGACAGACATGGGAGGCCGAAATCTGGCCAAGGAGGTCACCTCAGACAGATGCAAGGCCCAGAACACTTCGGATGAAGACACAGTGACAGTGAAAGAAATCAAGGCTGTGCTTCGACGATCAAAAAATAGTGCTCCAGGTCCTGATGGCATAAGATACGACGACATAAATAGGTGTACCGACAATGAGCTAGAGAAACTAGCAGACATGTACTACAACAGTATAGGGAGTGCTAGCATCAAGGAGGAATGGTTACACAGCTACCTGATTCCCTTGCCGAAGCCTGACAAAGACCACAAAAAAATTCAGGGATATCGAATTATAACCATGCAGAATACAATAGGCAAGCTGCTGGAGAAGGTAATTGCCAGGAAAATATCAAGCCAACTAGAGAGGCAAGGTGTTTTCCCACCTACCCTGGGTGGGTACCGTCCAAAAAGAGAAACCTGGACCAATGCAGCAGTCTTTGCCCAGGATGTCTATGAAGGTTTCCACTCAGGCACTGAAACCGTTGCTGCAGCGATTGATCTTGAGGACGCATACAACAGAGTACCACTGGATTTTTTAATGTTTCAGCTTCTCGAACTAAACGTAAGTCCATTCCTCCTTAGTTGGATCGCCGCAGCCCTCTTCCAATGGAAAGTAGTTTTTAGATGTGGCAGTTGGACTTCGGAACCAACAACAATATATCCTGGCCTACCACAGGGATCACCATTATCTCCGGTACTGTTCCGGTACGTTATGGACCTGGCAGGACATTGTCATATGCCGATGATATTTTAGTGTATCGTCAGGGTAAGGATAGAGAGGAGGTTGCTGTGGAACTACAAACCGAACTCAATCGCATAAGTACTTGGTGTGATGAAGCTGGGGCAATGGTCAACCCAACAAAGGCAACAGTGACTTGGTTCTCGTTGAATAATCATATTGTCAACACTCCAACACCAACTGTAATGCTGTGTTCAGAGGCGGTGGAAAGAACGCAGGCAATGAATTACCTGGGGATACGGTTTGATCGAAGCCTTGCTTATAATGTGCACATAGACCAGGTGATAACAAAGGCCAAGCGGGGTTTGGCAGCGATGCGGGTGATGGCGGCAGCAAACTGTGGGCAGCGCCATCTATGTCTTCTGTACGAGTGGCTGGTCATGTCTGTTTTGGAGTATGCAATGGCAATCCTGACTCTCAGCCATAAGCAGATAGAAAGAATGGAAAGGATACAGAATGAAGTTATGCGCATTATTCTTGGATGTACAAGAGATACAGCATGCAGGACGATGTGCTACCTTCTTGATTTTCCAACCATTGAAGAGAGAATACAAGGTTGCAGGGCACGCGCCTACCGCAGAATTAACGCAAACACACAACATCCACTGCATAGTGAAATTAGGAAGGTGAAGGGCAGCAGGTTAAAAAGAGGACGGTCGTGGATGGGTCAAGCCGAAGACATTCTTCAACAGGTGTGTTCACTTGAGGACTTAGAACCTGGCGAGGAGTGGGTGCAAGTGCCAACAGACTTCTGCACATCCTTTTCAGTTTGCATCCAACTAGATAGAAAATGCAGACAAGAAAATCCGGCTGCTGTTGAGGCTGAAGTACAAGCGTTGATTTTCGAGAATTCGCTAGACGGTGACGCGGTCATCTACACAGATGGGTCGGTCGTCCGACATGTGAGAAGCTCATGGGCCTTTACAGCTCGGGCCGGAGGGAGAATTGTGAAGGAGGACTCTGGTGCTTTCACTGAAACCACAAGTAGCCTGACCATGGAAGTCATGGCAGTAAGTAAAGCAATAACATGGCTCGAGACACAGACATTCACTAGGGCTTGTTTCCTTAGCGACTCAATGAACATGATCAAGAGGATAGAGGAGGGGTCGATCCGAAGAGAATGGTTGCTGCCTCTGAAGCGGTCTCGGCTGGCAAAGATTAGTTTCATCTTCATGCCAGGGCATGCGGGAGTACAAGGGAATGAGCGGGCTGACAAGCTCGCAGGTGAGGCTACTGTGGAGGACGGACGCGCCATGGACCAGGCCGACATTCTGAATGCTCTACGAGAAGTGACACTTTTGCGAGAACCAAGTGATGACTGTGAATCTACAACAATGGCCAGACTGCGAGAGCAGCAAATTAAAAGAGGGGTGGCCAAACAAGAACACTACGCAGGAAGCCAAAGAAGATTGATAAACCAACACAGAACTGGCGTCGTTAGCCGCTACACGCTGCGGGATTTGCTGAGGAGGGGATCCGAGCACTTATGGACTGAATGGTCCGTTGTGCAACGAGGATGATCTGTCGACTAACTAACTAGTAACTAACTTTTATAAGAGTGTTATGTCTTTTAACGAGGCCGAAATATTTGAATTATTTCTTTTGCCTCTTGTTTATTTCGTTGATCAGCTCTGTTTCATTCCCAGTTTTTCTGGAACCTCTGTATTTGATTGTTTTTGTTTCCACGAAATACGACATGCCAGGGCATGCGGGAGTACAAGGGAATGAGCGGGCTGACAAGCTCGCAGGTGAGGCTACTGTGGAGGGCGGACGCACCATGGACCAGGCCGACATTCTGAATGCTCTACGAGAAGTGAGACTTTTGCGAGAACCAAGTGATGACTGTGAATCTACAACAATGGCCAGACTGCGAGAGCAGCAAATTAAAAGAGGGGTGGCCAAACAAGAACACTACGCAGGAAGCCAAAGAAGATTGATAAACCAACACAGAACTGGCGTCGTTAGCCGCTACACGCTGCGGGATTTGCTGAGGAGGGGATCCGAGCACTTATGGACTGAATGGTTCGATGTGCAACGAGGATGATCTGTCGACTAACTAACTAACTAACTAACGACATATTCTTCTGTATATTTACATCTCAAGGACATCTGTTCGACTTTCTAATTGCTTGTTCAATGTCTAGGCTTCCTCGCCATATAGCAGTGTTTAATATGCTTCACATTTCACAATCCTCGTTTTTAATGCGTTTTTAATATCTCTATATGTTAATATTAATATTGATGCAATGCTGTTGAAAGCATTTTTGGCCATTACATTTATTTAAATTTCTGTTTCACTTCTGCCATCATCTATTATTACATGTCCAAGTTAGAAAAAACGTATTACTTCTTCTATTATATCCCCGTTTACTGTGATGTTTATTGGTGTAGTCTCTGACTATGACAGAGTTAACTCAAACAAAAGTAGCGACAAGCAGACTTAATGAATGAATGACCATCCACTGAAGAAGATGAGATCGAAATGGCTCGTTTAAATCTAAGCTGTATGAAAGTACAGGCCTCAGATTTGACCTAAAATTCTAAGCAGTGGCCAGGAAAATGAAGTTAAAGCGAACAGCTGCACTCAAGTAGAGAACTAAAGTAAACTAAACTACTCAAGTAGAGACCGAGATCTAATTATCCTGCTACACCAAGCCCGGAAGTCTCTTTGTCCGCTATTTATCACGACAACGGAGATAGGAACGCACACACACACACACACACACACACACACACACACACACACACACACATATATATATATATATATATATATATATATATATATATATATATATATATATATATATATATATACACACACACACATACACACACACAAGCGCTCGCCCTGTCAACTATATCCCTATAGACATTTTAAGTAATATTATAAAAGAGATCATTTTTCGTAAACGTAAAACTATAGAAATTATTTAATAAAGTAAAACACGAATCGTTCTCAACGTGAGAAACATTGAGTCATGTGTGGGTTTACGTAACATATGCCACAGTTGTATTATGTTATAACTCTTAAGGTCTATTTGAGTCTTTAGTTGTGACTTATTGAGCTAATATTGTTCTTTGAATAGTTACTAATATCCATGATATATTTTTGGCCCCTGGCCTAAATCTGTTAGGTATCTGAGGTTGAGTGAAGACGGGAGTTCTGCCACTTAGATTTGGCTTCCTATCCTCAAAGCTTTGCAGTCATGTCTTTCAAAGTTTGGACTCTGCTCCTTCTTCTCAGGCGACGATGAACCTTCACTTATCTCCAGGCGAGTGTACTTGGATTTGTCTTGCTACTAAATTATGGTTTAGTTCACTGTCAAAAGCTAATCCACAAGTATGGTGATTGTGTGAGATGGTGAAACATGACAGCTCAAGCTTATCAACATGGCACATGATGATGATTACAATGTTATTGATTTCTACTTCTGCTCTATAAGTGCACTATTTTGTAACTAAAAGTGAGCAATTAATAATTAAATAAATAGTTTAAATTAACATAAACTGTTTCACAGTATTTTACTAACGAAGTGTCTATTCAAAGCGCACTATGTATAAACAAAGTGTCTATTCATAGCGCACTATGTATAAACAAAGTGTCTATACATAGTTAACTGTCTCGGCTGGTCACGTGATTTGCCAAGTCACGTGACTTATCGTAAGTTTGTGGCTATATTACACATTTTTGTTGCTTAGAAAACGTATTGTCAGTGGCTGTCAGAATCTCCAATAAGGCTCTAGAGAGTTAATAAGAGTTAACACAAGTCTAGTAGGGAGACACCAGACAGGAGAGATACCAGCACTATAAATAGCTTCACAAGGGGACACATTTGTGTCAACCAAGGGGGCAACAAGTACAAGTGAGCGAGGGCTTCCCCAAGCCATTGGGAAGCTTGGCCTGCGAGTAACCGTGAAGTGCCCGGTTACTCAAGTTCAGGAGCCAGCGTGCTTGGGACTCCATGCACTCAAGACTAGCTACTGCACGGAGGGGACAGCGTCCGTGCTTGACCACGCAATGTGTAGCGTGTGGACAGACCCGACTGGAGACGTTAGAGAGTAGACGTGTTCTTGACAAATGCTATAGGTTTCTAGGCAATAGTTAAATAGTAGGCTGTAGATTAGATTGTAATTACTAGCATCATTTCTCACCACTTCATTACATTCATGTTGTGTAATGTTAATGAAGCATACCGCTCGCAGAGCCATTAAATTGCCAGCTCTAAAAAAATTGCATTCCTTTTGCAAATGACACGAGTTGTTATTTCGTGCGGCGCAAAAGTAGGGGGGTCCTGAAAGACCTGTAGCAAGCAAGTTGCTGACAGTGGCATAGTTGACAGTGTCCTCGCCTGATGGGCGGGAGCTCGAGGTTCGTTTCCTTGCCGGACATTTTTTAATTGTTCAGCAATTAATTGGATGAAAGTCAAATGTTAATCGTTCGTTTCCTTGCCGGACAATGTTTTTTTTAATTTTTCAGCAATTCATTGGGTGAAAGTCAATCCTTCATCTCTTTGGGTATTTAGAATTGTGTTGTTTAAAGTGAGTGTAATTTAGTTAGTACCAGTTTCTCCAGTATTGGTCCTCGTTGCTTTGCACTACGGCAATTCCAATACCCAACCCACACATTTTTGAGTCCCAAACGATCCGTTTTCCTTCTACCCCTTCTGGTTCCAGCCCTCTTCTTCCTTTTCCTTCCCCCCTCTCCCCTAGCTCTTCATTCTCTCCCCGCTGGCTGTTGTCAAAAGTATCGAACACAAAGCACGTACTCCGTTGCTTCCGCAATAATTCTTTGTATTATTCATAGTTGGTTAGGTAGGTGGGTAGTTAGACAGATAGATGGTTAGAGAGGCAGATATGTGGGTAGGTAGACAGGTAGGTAGTTAAGTAAGCAGGTATGTGGGTAGCTAGGCAGGTAGGTGGATGAGTAGGTATGCAGGTAGATGGGTAGCTAGATCCAACCCGACACTCGCTCGTCGATCATCTGTGTTCCACAATGCCAATTCATACATTTCTTTCAACCTCTCCCTGCAATACTCTGAACAGGCAGGTTGACCGGCCGAGCGACTGAGAGAGAGAGAGAGAGAGAGAGAGAGAGAGAGAGAGAGAGAGAGAGAGAGAGAGGCAGGCAGTCAGAGGTACAGACAAATAAACAACGGATATATAAACTGGCAGACAGATAGAGAGTCAGACACACGCATACATACACACAGAGAGTCAACCAGACATACATATGCATATAAACAAAGCGTCTATTCGCAGTTCCGGCCCTGCGAATAGACTCTCCCTTTATTATTTGCGTCTTGCGCTAGCTCATTGTTGTAATATTTCCCGAACAAAGTGACAGGCCGTACATGTTGAAACTCTTCAAATATATGTACACATGAATTCAAAAAACGCACCAAACAGTCAAATGTTATTAACAAAACGAGAGTTATAAATAAACACGAGCTGACCGTGTGGCACAAAATGGAAGCAACTTGCCGGAGACGACAGTTGTACAGTTGTGGGCATGTCGTCTGCCAGACAGACCGGGGACAGCTGTTAGAGTTGTCTCCCCCCATGTTTCAGCTCTTGTTGGTTTCGAATCTGTCAATCAATCAGGTGCCGTCTCCACAATGAAGGTTGGCTGCAATGTATTTCCAACACTGTCTGTCTCTCGCCCTGACTGTACATTCTGTCAGATCTCCAACACTGTCCGTCTCTCGCCCTGACTGTACATTCTGTCAGATTGCTGTTGGTCCATCCCTTGATGTTATCTTCCCACTTGTATCTACTTGTCTACCTCTTGCTTCAACCTTACCCTTCAGTATGGTTTTTATAAGAGTGTTATGTCTTTTAACGAGGCCGAAATATTTCTTTTGCCTTTTGTTTATTTCGTTGATCAGCTCTGTTTCATTCCCAGTTTTTCTAGAACCTCTGTATGTGATTGTTTTTGTTTCCACGAAATACGACATATTCTTCTGTATATTTACATCTCAAGGACATCTGTTCGACTTTCTAATTGCTTGTTCAATGTATAGGTTTCCTCGCCATATAGCAGTGTTTAATATGCATCACATTTCATAATCCTCGTTTTTAATGCGTTTTTAATATCTCTATATGTTAATATTGATGTCATGCTGTTGAAAGCATTTTTGGCCATTACATTTATTTAAATTTCTGTTTCACTTCTGCCATCATCTGTTATTAGATGTCCAAGTTAGGAAAAACGTATTACTTCTTCTAGTATATCCCCGTTTACTGTGATGTTTATTGGTGTAGTCTCTGACTATGACAGAGTTATCTCAAACAAAAGTAGCGACAAGCAGACTTTATGAATGAATGACAATCCACTGAAGAAGATGAGATCGAAATGGCTCGTTTAAATCTAAGCTGTATGAAAGTACAGGCCTCATATTTGACCTAAAATTCTAAGCAGTGGCCAGGAAAATGAAGTTAAAGCGAACAGCTGCACTCAAGTAGAGAACTAAAGTAAACTAAACTACTCAAGTAGAGACCGAGATCTAATTATCCTGCTACACCAAGCCCGGAAGTCTCTTTGTCCGCTATTTATCACGACACGGAGATAGGAACGCACACACACACACACACACACACACACACACACACACATATATATATATATATATATATATATATATATATATATATATATATATATATATATATATATATATATATATATATATATATATATATATATATATACTACACACATACACAAGCGCTCGCCCTGTCAACTATATCCCTATAGACATTTTAAGTAATATTATAAAAGAGATCATTTTTCGTAAACGTAAAACTATAGAAATTATTTAATAAAGTAAAACACAAATCGTTCTCAACGGGAGAAACATTGAGTCATGTGTGGATTTACGTAACATATGCCACAGTTGTATTATGTTATAACTCTTAAGGTCTATTTGAGTCTTTAGTTGTGACTTATTGAGCTAATATTGTTCTTTGAATAGTTACTAATATCCATGATATATTTTTGGCCCCTGGCCTAAATCTGTTAGGTATCTGAGGTTGAGTGAAGACGGGAGTTCTGCCACTTAGATTCGGCTTCCTATCCTCACAGCTTTGCAGTCATGTCTTTCAAAGTTTGGACTCTGCTCCTTCTTCTCAGGCGAGTGTACTTGGATTTGCCTTGCTACTAAATTATGGTTTAGTTCACTGTCAAAAGTTCTTCATCCACAATTTAAATGTCCCTCGTGTGGTTATATTATGTTCAGGTGCAGATTTGCGATTCTTATGTTTAGTTTGCAATTGAGTCACAAGCGTGATGTGGTGAATGTGACACTACGAAGATGTATTTAGTGGTTAGATCGTTGGTAGTTGATATGTTGTTGAAGCCGGGTGTGGATTATATCATTGGGTGATTTCACATCAATCACATAGACAAAGATTAATAACATTGTTTCCAACAAATGTTTTTCACTTGTCTGAGGTCTTTGCCATCAATGTCTGCGTGGCAAAGTAGATTTGGAATAAGGAGAAGATATCCCTATCAAAAAGGACCGACTACTAAAGAAAACCAGAAATGGCGCATAAGACTCTCTAGGGGTGGAGACAGGTTATTGAGTATAGTTCTTAAAGATATATGAAAGGTTTTCCCATAGAGGGCCAGGAGAGCCAGTAAAATCACCACAGTCAAGAGAGGAGAAAGCTCACACAGGATAACTTGACACTTGTAATATAACTGCCACCTTCTGCTCTTCTCTGTAGCTGATATTAAATAATGAAATACTATCATATTTAACACACAACACAAACAAAAAAATTTTCACCATGCCAACAAGAAAAAGAATAACTCCTTGTTATCATTCATAACATTATAATTGGAAACACGGGGAGGGGGGGGGGGGGCTGTGTGTATGGTAGTATGACATGTTGAATGTACACATCTCATAGCAATACACAAATAAAAACATATCAAGACCTCTAATTCTACCTAATAAGTTCAAAAATGTATTCTTATGTCCTTAGCATGGAATTCTACACTGTTTCTTCTAACATCCTATAAGGTATATATACTTCCATAGTTCTAACACTGTATAAGGTATATAAATGTCCATCTGTTCTCGAATAAAAACACCGAACTAAAATTGTTTCTAAGAGTAATCCACCTTCAAAACAACGGGGGTAAACTGTCCATTGTTAAAATCATGCAGAGTCTATTATGAATATCCAGGGTATTTTCACCAAATATCTGGAGAATGTCCATAGGAGCTGGACTTTAAAAATGTCAACTCTGATATATGAAATATTTCTTTAGTTGGCATGGCCATAAATTTAAACAAAGAGGATACCAATTAGGGCTGTACCGGATTCAAATTTTTGAAATCCGGCCGGAGCCGGATTTGGCCGGATTTATGAAGTGAGATCCGGCCGGAGCCAGATTTGGCCGGATTTATGAAGTGAGATCCGGCCGGAGCCGGATTTACAAATAAAACAATAAAAAAAAAATAACTTACTACATCACTTGACTTAGGTGAGTGGAGTCACTCGACTGTTCATTACTGCAGTTCATTACTATAGACATGACAATGATGACATATACTCATATTAAATCATTTAAATGTAAAATAATTACATTCACAGTAGAATAAGTAATTAAGTAATATTAAGTTCCATAAGTTCAAGATGAAACATAATACATATGCACATAATGCTAATTAAGTAATTTTAATTGTTAGTTTTCAGTTTCAGTTTTTAGTTTTCACATTGTGTTCAGTTGGCAAATTATCAGCTCAGTTACAACTCACAACAACAGTACACTGAACAATTGAATTTATTGAAATACATTCATTTAGTAATTTCACTATTTCAGTCAGTCTTCATTATGGCTGTGAAGTTGAACTCTCAGAGTCAAGAAGAGACGAGTTGTATTTCAGGAAAATCAACGTCTCCGCATTTTCTGGTAAAAGGCTACTACGGTGGTCAGTGATAATGTCTCCTGCAGTACTGAACAGCCTTTCCGATGGCACACTTGTAGGTGGTGGTGCTAGAAATACCTGCGCCAGTCTAGCCATGCTTGGAAATCTTTGCTTATTGGCATGCCACCATGAAACTGGATCTGACTGTCGAGTTTGAAGTGGCTCTGACAGGTACTGTGTCACCTCAGTGTTAATGCTGTTGCCTTCGGCACTTGCAAAACGATCTGCGGTGGGATTTTCCTCGACAATTGTGTCAAAACAGCTCCATAGGCTGGACTCGTACTGTGTGGCAGTGCTCACAGAAGTCAAAACACTAGTACTACTACTACTAATAGTAGCTGATGGATCCTGTGGACTGACTGTGTTTGCTGAATCAATAATGGAGTTAGCTGCTAACAGCAGATGGGCTCGTGCATCACTTCTACCACGTTCGGAGAAGAAGCACAGCTTGAATCGAGGATCCAGTAGTGTGGCACAGGTGTAAATACTGTTGGATTCAATGTCCGCAAATCTGCTGCTAACAGCTTCAAGCAGGGCTGCTTTCATAGTTTTGATCCCAGCATGACTACCTTCTTTCTGGAGGAAAGCCATGAGTGTTTTCACTAATGGGATCACAACTGATATTGATGCCTGAGCTGCACTTATTTCACGTGTGATTTCTTCAAATGGTGCCAAAGTAGCTACCACATTCTCCGTGACTGCCCACTGTTGTGCCGTTAGCCCAGTTACCGAATCAATTTCAACATTTTCAACACAGTACAGGCTGATGCTGCGCCGTTGTTCTAACACTACCACATTCTACGTGACTGCCCACTGTTGTGCCGTTAGCCCAGTTACCGAATCAATTTCAACATTTTCAACACAGTACAGGCTGATGCTGCGCCGTTGTTCTAACACTACCACATTCTCCGTGACTGCCCACTGTTGTGCCGTTAGCCCAGTTACCGAATCAATTTCAACACAGTACAGGCTGATGCTGCGCCGTTGTTCTAACACTACCACATTCTCCGTGACTGCCCACTGTTGTGCCGTTAGCCAGTTACCGAATCAATTTCAACATTTTCAACACAGTACAGGCTGATGCTGCGCCGTTGTTCTAACACTACCACATTCTCCGTGACTGCCCACTGTTGTGCCGTTAGCCCAGTTACCGAATCAATTTCAACACAGTACAGGCTGATGCTGCGCCGTTGTTCTAACACTACCACATTCTCCGTGACCGCCCACTGTTGTGCCATTAGCCCAGTTACCGAATCAATTTCAACACAGTACAGGCTGATGCTGCGCCGTTGTTCTAACACTACCACATTCTCCGTGACTGCCCACTGTTGTGCCGTTAGCCCAGTTACCGAATCAATTTCAACACAGTACAGGCTGATGCTGCGCCGTTGTTCTAACACTACCACATTCTCCGTGACTGCCCACTGTTGTGCCGTTAGCCCAGTTACCGAATCAATTTCAACACAGTACAGGCTGATGCTGCGCCGTTGTTCTAACACTACCACATTCTCCGTGACTGCCCACTGTTGTGCCGTTAGCCCCCAGTTACCGAATCAATTTCAACATTTTCAACACAGTACAAGGCTGATGCTGCGGCCGTTTTTCTAACACTACCACATTTCTCCGTGAACTGCCCACTGTTGTGCCGTTAGCCCAGTTACCGAATCAATTTCAACACAGTACAGGCTGATGCTGGCGCCGTTTGTTTCTAACACTACCACATTCTCCGTGACTGCCCACTGTTGTGCCATTAGCCCAGTTACCGAATCAATTTCAACACAGTACAGGCTGATGCTTGCGCCGTTGTGTCTAACACTACCACATTCTCCGTGACTGCCCACTGTTGTGCCGTTAGCCCAGTTACCGAATCAATTTCAACACAGTACAGGCTGATGCTGCGCCGTTGTTCTAACACTACCACATTCTCCGTGACTGCCCACTGTTGTGCCGTTAGCCCAGTTACCGAATCAATGTCAACACAGTACAGGCTGATGCTGCGCCGTTGTTCTAACAGACGTCGTAGCATATAGAACGTTGAGTTCCATCGTGTTGTCACGTCCTGGATAAGCTGATGTTGTGGTAGGTTTAATTCATTTTGAAGTTCATGTAAACGACTGGTTGCTGAAGAAGAGTGTTTGAAAATGTCTACCAATTGTCTTCCAGTACTGATGATGCCAGGCAACATACTTTTGACTCAAAAGACCATCACGCACACCACAGCTGCAGTGTGTTGTGCAAAACATCCAACACTTGAATAGCTGCCATCACGAAAGCATTTGGCAATGTTGAAATGCATTGTCTCTCACAACAACATGGCACTTCTCACGTGCAATTGACCACTCATCCAGCATCATTTCAAAATGTGCAAGCAAGTTTGTGGCCATGTGATGTTCATCAAATGCAGTACAATGGAAGACTACACTGCGGTGAACGAAGGAGTCTGTAACCAATGGCCAGAGAGGCCCATAAATGACTGAGTGGTGTGTTCAGCTGTCCACGTATCTGTTGTGAATGATATGTAATCAGTGTCAGATATCATTGCTGCAATTTTTACCTTCAGACGTTTACACATGTCAGGAATGACATGTTCAGCAAAGTACTTTATTGTAGGCAATTCATACCTTTTTTCCATTGTATGCATCAACTCTCTGAAACCTGGTCGTTCCACTACTTGAAAAGGCTCCATATCTATGGCTATCATTCGGGCTACGGCAGCATGAATGCGTTTAGCATTGGGACTGTTGATGTCCTAAATTTTGGCCCGGTCCCATGCCTGCACAATTGACTGCTGGGTACTGCTGCTTGATTTGTGCAACCACGGTCCCAGATTTATCATAGATGTGGTCGCCAATACACTGGCCTTCAGTGATGCTTTCTTTTCCATCATTTCGTCATAGCTTTTCTTGTGCATCGATCGCAAATGGGTCTGCATTGATGATGTTGAGAAGTCTTTGGGGCGATCTGATCGTCCACGCGATAACTGTTTGTCACACAACTTACATATTACCTACGCTGAATCATCGTCTTTAACCTTGAAGTAATCCCAAACGGCGCTGTATGACTTAGATTTTGATGCCATTTTATTTTATGGGCAAGACCAAAGAAATTTACGAAAATAAATATTCAAGTCCCACAAACTCATGAAGTAATGCACCATTAAGATTCAAAATGGGTGTTTTTTTCTTAAAATTCTTATTTACATCAGCGATAAATAGTAAACCGGAAGTGCTACTGTGCTATTGCCTAAAATTCGACGTGGCCTCATGAAACATGTACAGAAAATTCACGTGACTAGGCAACACAAATCCGGCCTAAATTCGGCAAAACTGGACCGGAGCCGGAGCCGAAGCTGGATTTGTAAAAATGGCCGGATTCCGGATTTGCCGGAGCCGGAGCCGAAATCCGGTACACCCCTAATACCAATATGGTGGTTAGCTGGTTGTCACATGCTGGGTATCACTGTAAAAATTGAGAAGTCAATGTGGCTTAAAGGGGAATTCGCTCTTGAAGTAGTGACAAGACGAATCCCATTCATCTCTCATAGATGACTCTTGACTCTCTTGATGATAACATACAGCTTTCTGGAATACACTCCAGTGTCAGTCAAATAAAGACCTCTTTACCTTGAAAAAGTTGTGCCAACTATATAGCCATACTCATAGAAACAGAGAGAGAGAGAGAGAGAGAGAGAGAGAGAGAGAGAGGAGAGGAGAGAGAGAGAGAGAGGAGAGAGAGAAGAGAGAGAGAGAGAGAGAGAGAGAGAGAGAGAGGTGAAAGGATGATTACACAAGTGCAGGCCCAAGTCCGAACTAGTCTCGAAGTGACTCATCTCTCCAACATGATATTGCCATGATATGTCTCTCTCAATCCTGCATTACGGTGGTGAATAATCTTCATGCTTTCTAGGTTCTGCCGCCGAGAATATCTTGTGACTACCATAATTTCACTGTCCCAATATTCTTTCTTCTCCAGGAGATTTGTATAGGCTATATCACATCTTAATTGTAATGCAACATCACATAATATTTGTTTTGTAACATCACATTATATATATATATATATATATATATATATATATATATATATATATATATATATATATATATATATATTTTATATATATATATATATATTTTATATATATAATTTTGTCATCAACCGATGTTTCAGGCATCACAGGATTACTTCTCTCACACCACACAAGAACTTGCAAGTCGTGTGAGAGGAATTGGATGATACATTTTATTGCCGTTGGCTCTTTACATTTACAAAACAGTCGCTATCAAATCACACACAAAGCCACAGAATTGCCTATCACTAGTTTCCTAACCCTATTGCTAATATCTATTTGGCTACAGAAAAAACCCTATCGACACTAAACGGTGCACTCGCTACGAAGTCAGTCCCCAGTCTGACTTTCCTACACGCGTGGCTACCACAGCACGCGGAAGGACCTTGTACGTCCTTCGGCTTTTTGCGTGCGTCACACTCAGCACGCGTATAGCAGCCGTTTCATATTGAGTGGCAATCCCTATTCTCCGTGGCTATCACGTAGGCGTGATTCTGTCGTGACCAAGTAGCTAACTATCTGGTCGACGCCTCCGTGTCTCATGAGAGAACTAGTTAATAGTCCCCATTCCTATCACCTACCCTTGCCCTCATATCGGGGCACATGTGTTACCTCTAATCTACTTGAGGTTGACCACTCTTCCCGGTGGTCTTCTACCTTGAGGCAGACCTCAGATCCCCATCCTTCAGTCTTTGACATATATATATATATATATATATATATATTATATATATATTATATATATATATATATATATATATATATATATATATATATATATATATACC